>OU342746.1:198196521-198626176 GCA_910589775.1 Avena eriantha
CAAACTCAGATACTTCGAATGCCCGGAATTTAAATGTTATTTCTCTCTGTGGGGTTATGGGGGTCCGAATTGGATCAAAGAATCGTCAGATTGGTTTCATGAGCAAGAGTTGGACTGGACCATGATTTCTCGCCGGAGATCACGTCTCACCGGAGCCAATTCTACGCCGTTAGCCTCTCACCGGAGGAGAACCTACGTGGCAAGATCGCCGGAAAACACGCTACGTGATCCGATCTCCTCGGATCGGACGCCAGCTTCCCGCCCGGAGTCTCTCTCAAACTCTTGTGAGATTCAGCCCACTGGTTCACCCAGCCCAATACTTTCACCCTCCTCGGCCCACGTTATCTGCTCCAGATGCCTTGTAATGGGCCACTCAAGCCCGGAATGCCCATCTCAAGTTCGATGCAAATGTTGTTATGGATATGGACACATTAGGAAATATTGTTATATCCGTTTGAGAAAATCTCAGGTTTATCACATTAAACAAAAACAACCTGAGCATATCATCTCCTCCAAAAGAGGGCTTGTCGTTACGACTTCGGAAACAGTACTCCTTGACCCCTCCGCTCTCCAGGAAAGCCCTATTCATTCCTCGCCATCGTCGCCACTGCAATCTCACACCTGCAACCTCCCCCTCTCCTCCACAACAATGGCGAACTACCCCTGCGACCCCAACCCCCACCTCCCACCTGGAGCTGAAGTCATCCAACCCTGCATCCATCACCAACGTCGGGGTTTTCACATTTTTAGTGGAGATGCCCTGCTTCGGTGCGATGACATGGCCATTGTCATCCTTGAGCCTCCATCTGACACTGAGCAGTTCGCCGCGGATGCACACCTTATCAGGAACTACTTCAACGATCGTGGCCTCAACATTCGCAATTTCTCCAGGTCTGCCATGGGTGCTGCTCTGGTACAGTTCTCTGATACTTGTGCTAGGGATACTGCTATTGAGCGTAGTCCTTTCTTTGTTGGAGACAGCATTCTTAGGGTGATCCCCCATAATAGAGGTCTGAACCATAGGAACATGACTTTTACACATGATGTCTGGCTGATGATGGTTAATTTCCCTCAAGATGCATGGCTAGTTGATAAAGTTAGAGAATCTGTCAGTGAATTTGGAAAATTCTTAGTCTGGAACAGAGATTATTCTAACAGAGCTAGAGTCCTGGTTAAAGTCAGAGTGCCAGACATGCTTGAGATCCCCATTAGCCTAGTCCTTGGAGACAATACCAGTGATGAAGGACATGGTCATTCCTGGACTGTGGTGATTTATGTTCTACAGGCTAGAGTGATTGGTGGACTTGGTGGTGATGAGGACCCTCTTCCACCTGATGGTGGTAACCCACACTCCATGCCCCAACCATTTGGTGGACACTGGGATGATATGGTTCATGATCATGTTCGTGAAGAACCAGCAAATGCTGCACCTGTGATACCCAATGTTGTAATACCATATGGAAATGATGCACCTGCTGCTGACATTGAACCAATGATTGCTACACCTCCCCAGCTCAGTCCTGCACATGCTGATCATATTGCTGAACTTGAACCAATGATGGAAGTTGTGGACTCATTCAATGATATCCATGGTCTGCTTACTGACATGGTTAAGAATGCACACACTACTCTGGGCAACACTGATATCTCTTGTATCCATGGTGTTGGATTCCAAATTCTTGATATGGATACTGAACATGGAAAACAGAGGAAGTGTCTTCTGAAACTTTATGCAACAGCCCCTCATGTGCCAGCTCCATCTTCTGTTTGCATCACTGAAATTTCTGACAATAATGTGCAAACCTCTCTGGATGCATCTATTGGTGGATATTCTGCTGCCATTGAAGACAATATCTCCCTGATGGCCAAACGCAAATTGCTGGCTCCAAAGGATGTGACTACTGTCAGACGCAGTAAAAGGATTGCCAACCAATCTGAGGGATACAAGAACAAAGATGCTGCAGATAAAGCCCAGGAGAAAGAATGTTCATCTCTAATCAATACCTCAGGAAAATCTAGGAAGGTGGCCAAAAGCAAAGCCCATCCTCATGAGGTGGTGATCATGGAACAGGATGCTCCACCTCCACCTGTCCTCCCTGTTGACACCATCCAGTCTATTGGTATCAACCAATGCCTGATATCTCCTAGTGAGATTTCTGAGGACAAGCTCTTCTCTGAATGTGGCTAATGTTACTCTACCCTTCTACATGTAATAATGTGTGTCATATATGTTTAATGACACACAGTTTTATGTTTCTGGAACTTCATCTACTTGATACTATCTGGCATGTAATAAGCACTTCTTTATTGCTCATGATGAGCAGAACCAAACCATATCCCTATATCTGCTTAAGTACCTGGATGTTTATTTATCATTATATACATCATAAACACCTTTGTGGGATTTTCAATCTGGGTCCAAGATGCTTTTTATACTTTCATTTGATCTACCAGCTATCCCCAATAAATACTGATTAACTATGTTGATCAGAACCTGTGGAACCCTCACCTGTTGAATTATGAATAGGAACTGGATGATTCTTGACTGGAATGTTAGAGGCATCAATTCTGAGCTGAGACATGATCAACTTAGAGAAAAAGTTAATTCTAGCAATTGTGATATTATCTGCCTCCAAGAAACTAAAAGGGAAGATTTTGAACACTCCTATTTAAGGAAATTCTGTCCCAGGAGATTTTCTCACTTTGCATTTTCTCTTTCACTTGGTAATTCTGGAGGATTAATTACTATCTGGAATGGTAGCCTTTTTTCAGGAGAGCTTCTTAGTCAATCGAAATTCCATCTAACTATGGCTCTTACATGTAAACACTCTGGTATCACCTGGATCTTGACCAATATTTATGGACCTGCACACAATGAACACACAGCTGAATTTTTCAATTGGATGCATAATATTGATACCTCCAATTACCCATTTTGGATGCTAGTGAGTGATTTCAACCTCATTAGAAGCCCTGGTGATAGAAACAGAGAAGGTGGGGATGCTCATAATATGATGCTCTTCAACAATGTCATCCAATCTCATGACCTTGTGGAAGTACCACTGAAAGGAAGAGCATTCACCTGGAGTAACATGCAAGACCCCCCTCTACTTGAAAAGTTGGATTGGATTTTTACATGTCCTTTATGGACCACAACTTTCCCCAACACTATGGCTCATCCACTCTCCAGAATTGGCTCTGATCATACTCCCATCAGTATCCAAGTGGGCACCTCTATTCCTAAAGCACAATTATTCAGATTTGAGAACCACTGGCTGGAATTTGATGGCTTCTATGATACTGTGAATACCCTCTGGAATTCAGCTCCCTATTTCAGTGATACCGCACTTGCTATCAACTGCAAATTCAAACATCTCAGAGCTGGACTTAAAAAATGGTGCAAAAAGCATTCAAACCTAAATCGGACTATTGAGAACTACACATTTGTCCTAGCATTACTTGAGGGAATAGAGGATCAGAGACCACTTGCTCTACATGAGAAGAATTTTAAAAAGATTTTGATGGATCATACCAACAAGCTCCTGGAGGCTAAAAGAATATATTGGAAAAGCAAAGCTAAAATCAGATGGGCCAAATTGGGAGATGAAAACACCAGATTTTTCCATGTTGTGGCTACTTAGAGCTTCAGGAGAAATCTCATCACCCATATCAAGTCTGAAGACAATTTGATTCTGACTGAGCATGAACTTAAAGTTGCTGCAATCTGGCAATCTTACAAACACAGACTTGGCACAAGTGAAAATATTACTAATGACATCAACCTTGATGATTTGATTTCACCTCATAATCTTCTTCACCTAGATGCTCCATTCACAAATGATGAGATTGATTCTGTGATCAATGATTTTCCTTCTGATAAAGCACCTGGTCCTGATGGATTCAATGGTAAATTCCTTAAGAAATGCTAGCATATTATCAAAGAAGATTTTGTAAAACTGGTACAAGAGTTCTATGATGAATCAGTTAATCTGAGTGCCATCAACACTGCCTTTATTACTCTCATTCCCAAGATTGATGATCCTGAGACCATGAATGACTACAGACCCATTTCTCTGGTTAGTCTTCCACTTAAATTCATCACCAAGATAATGGCTAATAGACTCCAGAAGGTTATCAAACCCATTATACATAACAATCAATATGGCTTTATTAAAGGGAAAAATATCCATGATTGTCTGGGATGGGCTTTTGAATATCTTCACATCTGCCATGTGTCAAAGAAGCCAATTATTATTCTGAAGATTGATTATGAGAAAGCATTTGACAAGATTGAATATAATGCAATTATTAATATGCTGAATGCCAAAGGTTTTGGTCCCAAATGGATTTCCCTGGTAAGATCTATATTGTCTGCCTCCACCTCAGTGCTACTGAATGGTGTCCCAAGGAAAAAAATATGCTGCAAAAGAGGTGTCAGACAAGGAGACCCCCTATCCCCCTTCTATTTGTCTGCACAGCTGAATTATTACAGGAAATTGTCAATGATGCCTGGCACAGAAATGAAATCAGCCTGACACTTGATAATGATTATGGGCAAAAATATCCAATTATTCAATATGCTGATGACACCCTGCTGATTATGCCTGCTGATAGTTTACAACTTAATAACCTCAAGACCAGACTCCTACAATTCAGCAATATGACAGGGCTCAAGGTAAATTATGACAAATCTACTCTGGTACCTATCAATATAACAGTGGAATATGCATGTCAACTGGCATCTGATTTTGGATGCAAATTGGAGAGTCTACCTTTCACCTACCTGGGTCTCCCTCTTGGTACCACAAGACCATCTATTGATAGCTTGATGCCCATTGTCTCCAAATTTGACAGAAGACTATCTGGACTATCTTCTCTCATGTCATATACAGGAAGACTCACATTACTAAATTCTGTATTAAATTCTATGCCCATCCATGCCATGTGCTCTTTCAAAGTCCCTTTAACAATTTTTACCCATTTTGAAAAGGGTGGCAGACAGTTCCTCTAGGCAGGAAAAGATATCCACAAACATGGAAAATGTCTTGCTAAATGGGATTTGGTATGTAGACCAAAAGAACAAGGAGGTTTAGGTGTCATAAACCTCAGGGTACAAAATCAGGCCCTTTTACTGAAGGATATTCATAAATTCTACAATAGGGCTGATATACCATGGGTTGATCTTATTTGGAAAGCTTACTATCAAGGTGATTCTGCCCCACATTCATTGAATCATATTGGATCATTCTGGTGGAGAGAGAACTATGTGGATATCTATAGAGATTTGACCCACTGCAAAATTGGTAATGGAAAAACTATGCTACTATGGAAGGATCTATGGAAAGGTGAATGCTTTGAAGATAGATACCCACACCTACACTCTTTCTGCCACAATGATACTTTGACCACTTCCTCTTTGCTTGCTTCCATCTTTATTTCAGTTTGCCTTTATAATCTTCCACGCCATCAAGTTATTTTCTATCACCGTTACCACTTATAATTATCTATACCACTTGTATTTCACTATCTCTTCGCCGAACTAGTACACCTATACACCTGACAAGTGTATTGGGTGTGTTGGGGACACAAGAGACCTCTTGTATCTTGATTGCAGGATTGCTTGAGAGGGAATACCTTTGACCACTTCCTCTCTGAGTTCGATAAACCTTGGGTGATCCACTTAAGGGAAAACTTGCTGCTGTTCTACAAACCTCTACACTTGGAGGCCAAACAACTGTCTACAAGAATAGAAGTGCGTAGACATCAAGCTATTTTCTGGCGCCGTTGCCGGGGAGGTAAGGTAAAAGGTACTCACATCCTCCGGTGTGAGTGCTCGAAGTTATTTTCTTTAGATTCTGCAATTTTGTCCTTTTGTTTCTTGTTTTCACTAGTTACGCTTAATGGAAAACAACAACGAAATTAGAGAGCTTTTTAGTATTTTCCCTAAACTAGAACATGAATTCTTTGGAAAGAAAATTAAAAAACCCATGGAACTTTATTTTCATGCTAATAGCAATGTTGTTAGTATGAATTCTTTGGACACCATTATTGCTAATGCTATGGAAAAGTCTAAGCTTGGGGAAGCTAGTTCTTATGAAAATGATCTTTTTAGTTCCCCCGCTTTGGAAGATAGCTATTCTATTGCTTATGATGATACCAAACCTCCAATATATGATGATTACAATGATGAATATGATATTTTCAGTCCACCTACTATTGAGGAGAAAATTAATTATGATTACAATATGCCTCCTATATTTGATGATTATGGTGATGAGAATAATAATGATAGCTATTTTGTTGAATTTGCTCCCACTACAATTAATAAGAATGACTATGTTTATGTGGGAAGTAATAATTATTATATGCATGTGGCTCATGATAAGAATGTTTTATGTTATAGTTATATTGTTAATTTTATTCATGATGCTACTGAAAGTTATTGTGAGAGAGGGAAACATGGTGGTATGCATCTCAATAATATTAAGTTTCACCTCTTTATGTTGAAAGTTTTGAAGTTGCACTTGTTTTGCTTTCCTATGCTTGTTGCTTTATGCTTTCATGACTTGTTTCTTTACAAGATTCCTATACATAGGAAGTGGATTAGACTTAAATGTGTTTCGAATTTGCTTCTTGATGCTCTCTTTACTTCAATTCATATTTCTTATGTGAGCATCTTCTCAAACTATCATGCCTAACTTAAAGGCGTTAAAGAAAAATACTTATGGGAGATAACCCAAAAGTTTTAGATGGGTCTTGGAAGTTATTACTTCAGTAATAACCTCTCCTTATACTTTTTATTTGCTTTTTGTGCCAAGAGTAACCTCTAACGAGAGAGAATTAATGATTGGGAAAGTTGCTGTCCCGAAACAGATTTTTGTGCTTCACCGTAAAAATTCGTGTAAAATCTATGTATGTCCTTTTGAGGCGTGAATTTTTGTGCTTCTTCCCCAGGTTGTTATCTAACTTCCGCTAGTTTAACACTTTTCGATTTGAGCAACAGAAGGCCTTCTAAAAAATTCGTCTTTACCTGCTAGTCTGTTTTCACAGATTTCTGCCATTTTCTGCATTTGCTTCTTGTTGGTTCCTTTTTGAGTTCTTTTGGGTAATTGAGATTTTTGAGGGAAGTGCTAGAGTATCTAGTGTTCTAATGGAAGTTTATTTTGTGTTAGAACTGAACCTTAAGACTTATTTATCTTGAGTGCACTAATATTGCTAATAAAGATTGTGTGAAGTTTTGTATGAAGGAAAAATTTCAGGTATATGGAAGGAATGAGTAATGAGATGAAGGATGGACTAAAGCTCAAGCTTGGGGATGCCACGCATGTTACCCCATGAAATATCCAAGAATTACAAGCATCAAAGCTTGGGGATGCCCAAGGCATCCCCTTCTTCATCAATAAAAATCCCAGGTTTCTTCCAAACGCTTCATTTTTATTGTTTCATGCACAGTTGTGTTTTTCTTGGAGCGTCTTCTTTTTCGTTTTCGTTTTGTTTTTTCATTTTCTTTGGTTTTATTAGTTTTCTGAATAAATTGGTTGGACCCCCTCTTTCATACCATGGTTTTCAAATAGTTTGGTTTGGATTGGAAAAGAGTAGAAAAGTCCATACTTATGTGGTAAAAAGAGCTCGTTTTTGACTGTGGCCTATGCTTTGTCATGCCATGCTTGATATTGTTTTGGTTTTATGCTTAGTATTATTTGATGTAGCATGACTTGTTATAAACAATTGAGATTGCTTAATGTGCCTTGGATGAATCATGCGTTGTTTTAGCATATTAAAGCATAGTATAGTGGTATTCTCCTTTGATGCTTTATTTGGGTTGACTTGGCGCATGCTCACACCATGTTATGACTATCCAAAGTCACCATAGCCTTTATGATCCTTTAGTTTTCAACTTGTAGTATCACTTTATGCTTTGATCAATGATGTTTTGTCGCTCTGCATGATTATGGCCATTATTGCTCTCTTAGTTTGTCGCTCCCAGTCTTTTGCTAGCCTCCACAACCAAGTATGAGTTTAACTCATGCATCCAACTCCGTAAACCAAGTTATTCCAAAGAGTCCACCATACCTACCTACTAGCTTATGCTATTCCAAGTATATTCATGCTTTTGTTTACCTTCCAAATTAAACTTGTGTTGAGAAAACTAGTGATTAAAGCTTGCACGAACTTGATGGCACACTTTACTTTTCTTGCCCTTAATAAACTTGAACCATTGTGTCTTCTATGTTGTATATGCTTGCACTTATTTGTCAGGAATTAGCAGAACCATGCTTTCATGGGGAACGCTTTCAACATTGCACTTGGTACTTGTACCTAGTTGATATCATGCTCTTTTGTATATGGATGTCATCGGTGTGAAATGAAAGGGGAGCTTGTAAGTCCATGGAGTTATGTATATGTGTTAGAGAAACACCTGGGCCGCTGGTCTAATCCATGCTAACATGGTGGAAACCTGCAGCGTAACCATAATGAGATGTCTATGAAGCATTCTTCTTATAAAAAAAGATTTCTATATTGAGAAAAAAGAGAAAAGAAAAAAAAGATACTATGAAAAGAGGAAAGAGAGAAAAAAGCACCATTTTCCCATGGTAAATAAGAAGATTGTTGAGATGCTCGTTGTCTACTTTCCTTGTCGTTTTGATATGGGGATTCTTCCGTATCATCGGGCAAGGGGTACCCCGTTGGCGGTTCTCAATGATACACATGTACTTACGATGACAAGAACTTACCGGTGACTAAACTTGAGTAGCATGAGGAGCGGCCCTCGTATACAAGGGACATGAGATTTCTGACTTATACTTCGTTAAGCATGTACACCGTAGTTTGTTCACTTTAACCTTAATCACCTTAAAGATGCTTATGATAGGGGCAATGAGAGCTGAAAGCTATAAGTACCATAATTTTTGGAAGCTCTTTATGAGACTTGAATCCCTACTTCCTTTTACAAAAGGCCTTTCTTCCACCATTATATTGAGTCTTCGCCTCCTATCTTTATGCACCTACTTTGAGAGCATAGTGGCCATTCTTAGTTCTATGTGCATTGTCCCAAGACTAGTTGATTGATGCATACTTTGATATTGCTTGTTTTAAACTATTGTATCTAGTCATTCTTATGAACTTTGAAGGTGTCCTATGCATTTATATTTGCTACTCTATTGAGGGACAAGCTGAATACTATTATGCTATGTTTTCTTTATGTGAAACAAACAAACGTCTTGCAAAGCATTGTTATTCATGAATCTTTTGTTTGTGCCTTTTCATGTTGCATCATAGTTTCTTTGCTTATTGCTAGAACTTTGTCTTTCATGATATGTTGTAGTAGTATGATCCCAGCATAGAATGTTTTACAAATACTTTAATAAATTCTTTGATGGTGCATGTCACCTCAAAAATTATTCTCTCTTTTTATCACTTACCTACTCGAGGACGAGCAGGAGTTAAGCTTGGGGATGTTGATACATTGCAAATGTATCTATAATTTTTGATGTTCCATGCTTGGTTTTATCTACTTTCTTATGTTTTGTCCAAACTTTGGAGTACTTTTCATATGATTTCTTGGACTAACCTATTAACAAGATGCCACAGTGCCAGTTGCCTGTTTTCTGCTGTTATTGGTTTCAGGAAGTCAGAAAATGAATATTCTCGGAATTGGATGGGACAAAAGCCAAAGTTACTATTTTCCCGGTAGACTCGCGGAGCCAGAAGAAGAGTCGGAGAGGGGCCATAGGGTGGCCACACCACCCCTAGGCGCGGGTCCACCTAGGTCGCGCCAGGGCATGGTGTGGGCCCCCTGGCCGCCCACCGACCTTGCCCTCTGGCCTATAAGAAGCCTCCCGAGGCATAAACCCTAAATAGTCAAGCCTCCAGCCACGAAAAGTTCCGCAGCGCCGCCACCACCGAAGGGGAGATTCGGGGGACAAAAAGTCTCTGTTTCGGCACCCTGCCGGGACGGGGAAGTGCCCCCGGAGCCATCTCCATCGATCTCCACCGCCATCTCCATTACCATTTCTGATTCCCATGATGAGGAGGGAGTAGTTCACTCTCGAGGCTAAGGGTTGTGCCGGTAGCTATGTGTTCATCTCTCTCTATGGATGGTCATATTGTGATCATGAGCTTGTAATCTATAGATCTACCTTGCTACTCAAGTGCTTTATTAGATCTCTGATCTCCCCATGTGTGTGAATGTGATAGCGTGCACACCATGGTGGCACTTAGGCTAGAGATTACAAATACTTGTTATGAGTTATATTTGGAGTTGGATGTCTTTATGAAATTGTGGTGTTTGTTGGACTCATCTAGTACTCAAGGTGACAGTGTGGGGTTTTCTAGATGGGAAAGGCTTACTTTGAGGTGTGCTGTTATAGCCCTACCATCGATTAGAGTGTCCAACCGGAGAATAATTAAGAGTAGTATCATAAAGAAGAATATATTTATATGAGAGTGTTCACTAGTGAAAGTATGATCCCTAGGCCTTGTTTCTTAGCATTGAAACACCGTTTGCTACTAGATCTGTTACACGTTAGCTTGCTTCCATCTTTATTTAAGTTTGCCTTTAGTCTCTTCCATGCCATCAAAGTATTTTCTAGCACCGTTATCTTATATCTATACCACTTGTATTTCACTATCTCTTCGCTGAACTAGTGCACCTATACACCTGACAAGTGTATTGGGTGTGTTGGGGACACAAGAGACTTCTTGTATCTTGATTGCAGGGTTGCTTGAGAGGGAATACCTTTGACCACTTCCTCCCTGAGTTCGAAAAACCTTGGGTGATCCACTTAAGGGAAAACTTGCTGTTGTTCTACAAACCTCTGGACTTGGAGGCCCAACAACTGTCTACAAGAATAGAAGTGCGTAGACATCACTAGACTTTGAGTCTTACTCAAGGTCTTACCTGGCAACATGGGTAAGGACCCTTTCTTGCTTTATTCCATTCTAAATCTCTTTAGAACCTTGTCCATGTATGTACTTTTTGAAAGCACAATTAAGCATCTTGATCTATCTCTATAAATCTTGATGCCTAAAATGTATGCGGCTTCACCAAGATCCTTCATTGAAAAACTATTATTCAAATAGGCCTTGACACTTTCAAGAAGTTCTATATCATTCCCAATCAACAATATGTCATCCACATATAGTATTAGGAATGCTACAGAGCTCCCACTCACTTTCTTGTAGATACAAGCTTCTCCATAAGTTTGTATAAATCCAAAGTTTTTGATCACCTTATCAAAATGTTGATTCCAACTCCGGGATGCTTGTTTCAGTCCATAAATGGAGCGCTGAAGCTTGCATACCTTGTCAGCATCTTTAGGATCGACAAAACCTTTGGGTTGTACCATATACAACTCTTCCTCAATGTCACCATTAAGGAACGCCGTTTTGACATCCATCTGCCAAATCTCATAATCAAAATATGTAGCGATTGCTAACAAAATTCTCACTGACTTTAGCTTTGCTACCGGTGAGAAAGTCTCATCATAGTCAACTCCTTGAATCAGTTGGAACCCTTTCGCGACAAGTCGAGCTTTATAGACAGTAACATTACCATCAGCATCTGTTTTTCTTTTAAAGATCCATTTGTTCTCGACAGCCTTGCGGACATCCGGTAAGTCCACCAAAGTCCATACTTGGTTTTCATACATGGATCCCATTTGGGATTTCATGGCTTCTTGACATTTGTCAGAATCCAGGCTCATCATAGCTTCCTCATATGTCGTAGGGTCGTCGATGTTGTCCACCAACATGACATTCAACGTAGGGTCATACCACTGAGGAGTGGCACGAACCCTCGTCGACCTGCGAGGTTCAATAGCAACTTCGTTCAAAGTTTCATGATCATCATCATTAGCTTCCTCTTTTATTGGTGCAGGCAGCATAGAAACATCTTCCGGTGTTGCGCTACTCTCAAATCCGAGAGAACGTTCAATAACCTCGTCGAGTTCTACTTTCCTTCTAGTCACTTCTTTCGAGAGAAACTCCTTCTCAAGAAAGGATCCATTCTTACCAACGAAAACTTTGCCTTTAGATCTATGATAGAAGGTATACCCAATTGTTTCTTTAGGGTATCCTATGAAGATGCATTTTTCCGCTTTGGATTCAAGCTTGTCGGGTTGTAACTTCTTTACATACACTTCGCAACCCCAAATTTTAAGGAATGACAACTTAGGTTTCTTGCCGAACCACAATTCATATGGTTTCGTTTAAACGGATTTAGATGGTGCCCTATTTAAAGTGAATGTGGCTGTCTCTAATGCATAACCCCAAAACGATAATGGTAAATCTGTAAGAGACATCATAGACTGAACCATATCTAAGAGAGTTCGATTACGACGTTCGAACACACCATTATGTTGTGGTGTTCCTGGCGGTGTCAATTGCAAAAGTATTCCGCATTTCTTTAAATGCATGCCAAACTCGTAACTTAGATATTCACCTTCGCGGTCAGAATGCAGAAACTTAATCTTCTTATTATGATGATTTTCTACTTCACTTTGAAATTCCTTAAACTCAAAAGTTTCATACTTATGTTTCATAAAGTAGACATACCCATATCTACTTAAGTCATCCGTGAAAGTAAGAACATAACGATATCCACCGCGCAATGCTACGCTCATTGGGCCACACACATCGGTATGTATTATTTCCAATAAGTCTGTGGCTCGCTCCATTATCCCAGAGAATGGAGTCTTAGTCATTTTTCCCATTAGACATGCTTCGCATCTTTCAAGTGATTCAAAACCAAGTGATTCAAGAAGTCTATCGGAATGGAGTTTCTTCATGCGCTTCACTCCAATGTGACGAAGACGACAGTGCCACATGTATGTAGAATTATCATTCATTTTTATTCGTTTATCATCTATGTTGTGAACATGTGTATCACTACTATCGAGATTCAACAAGAATAAACCATTCATCTCAGGTGCATTACCATAATAAATATTACTCATATAAATCGAACAACAGTTATTCTCAGACTTAAACGAGTAACCTTCTTGCGATAAACAAGATCCAGGAATAATGTTCATGCTTAACGCAGGCACCAAATAACAATTATTCAAGTTCAAAACTAATGCCGATGGTAGATGAAGAGGGAGCGTGCCGACGGAGATCATGTCAACCTTGGAGCCATTTCCAACGCGCATCGTCACCTCATCTCTCGCTAGTCTTTGTTTATTCCACAGCTCCTGTTTCGAGTTACAAATATGAGCAACCGAACCAGTATCAAATACCCAGGCACTACTATGATTACTAGTAAGATACACATCAATAACATGTATATCAAATATACCTTTCTTCTTGATGTTGTCGTTCTTCAGATCTGCCAGGTACTTGGGGTAGTTGCGCTTCTAGTGACCTTCACCCTTGCAGTAGAAGCACTCAATATCAGGCTTAGGACCAGCCTTGGGCTTCTTAGCAGGTGTGGCAGCTTTCTTGTCGTCCTTCTTTAAGTTGCCCTTGTTCTTAGGCTTGCCCTGTTTCTTGAACTTGGTGGTCTTATTGACCATCAACACTTGGTGCTCCTTCTTAATCTCCACTTCAGCAGTTTTCAGCATGGACAAGAGTTTAGGCAATGTCTTATTCATGCAATGCATATTGTAGTTCATTACAAAGTTCTTGTAACTAGGTGGCAGTGATTGGAGGACACGATGAATCCCAACACATTAGAAATCGTTATTCCCAATTCTTGGAGCTTGTTCGCGTGCCCAGACATTTTGAGCACGTGCTCGCTAACGGAGCTTCCCTCTTACATTTTACAGTTAAAGAACTTCTCAGAGGCTTCAGAGCTCTCCACGGCCGCATGGGTCTCAAAGATCAGCTTGAGCTCATTGATAATCTCAAAAGGGTCGCAGTGCTCAAAGCGCTTCCGAAGCTCCGATTCTAAACCGTACACGGTGGCACACTGAACTATGGAGTAGTGATTTTTCTGAGTGATGAAAACATTCTTAACATCATCAGAGGCATCTTCTGCAGGTGGGTCACCTAGCAGTGCATTGAGCACATAGGTCAACTGACCAGCGCTGAGGACAATCCTCAATCTATGGAACCAGTCCGTGAAGTTGCTTCCATTGTTTTTCAGATTTTCTTTCTCTAGGAACGCATTAAAGTTGATGGAGGGGGTCGCCATGATCTACGACATATTTGCAAAGAGTTTAGACTAAGTTTATGAAAAATTGAGTTCAAATTTAATTCTTAAATCAACTAGGTGAACTCCCACTCAAAACAACATCACTCACGTTGCCTTAGTGATCACACGAACCAAATCCACTACACCAAGTCTGATCTTCACGAGAGAAGATGTAGCTTCAAAGGTGAACAATCAACATGTTCATCATATCATTCATATGACTGATGACCCACAAGTATAGGGGGTGTATCGCAGTATTCGAGGGGAGTGAAACCCAATTTATTGATTCGACACAAGGGGAGCCAAAGAATATTTATAAGACTTAACAACCGAGTTGTCAATTCAGCTGCACCTAGAAACAATCTTGCTCACAGCAGTTTATCAGTAGCAACAGTTTTGTAGTAGCAATAGTAAAGTAACAACAGTTGTAAAAGTAAAGACAGTAGTAAGGATTGCAGTAAACAGTAGGATTCGAGCGCGGTAGGCATAGGGATGAATGGACGGGCGTTGCATGGACAAGACAATTCACATGGCAATCAGAACATAGGGAAATTGCAGATAAATAAGATAAAGCATCCAAGTACTAGATAATCCTAGGCATGTGTTCCCTATATAGTCATATGTGCTCGCAATGAGAACTTGCATAACATCTTTTGTCCTGCCGGCCTATTTGCAGCGGGGCCTCAAGGGAACTACTGGCAATTAAGGTGCTCCTTTTAATAGAGCACCGAGCAAAGCATTAACACTCCGTGAACACATGTGATCCTCACATCAAAGCCATTCCCTCTGGTTATCCTGATTTCTGTCACTTCAGGGCCATTGGTTCCGGACAGCAATGTGTGTATACAAATTGTAGGTAAGACCATAAACAATACTATCATAATGAATCAATAACATGTTCAGATCTGAAATCATGGCACTCCAGCCCTAGTGACAAGCATTAAGCATAACAAGTCACAAAAAAGACATAAAGCACTAATAAAAGATACTAGGCACCATGCCCTAACAATCTGATGCCATTACATGAACGATCTCATCCAATCCCTACCATCCCCATAGCCTACAGCGGGAGATTACTCACTCATAGATGGGGGAAACATGGATGGTCGATGGAGAAGTGATGGTGATGATGATGGCGATGATCTCCTCCAATTCCCCATCCTGGCAGGGTGCCAGAACGGAGTTTCTGGTGCTATTTCATGGAATCTGGTAGTGGCAGCGGAGCGGAACTCCTTCTGGAAAAACATCGACCCCCCTGAGTTTTTAGGTCAGAAGGCAACTTATAGGCGAAGAGGGAGACCGAGGGGGTGTCTGGGGCGGCCAGACCACCCCCTGGCGCGGCCTGGGCTAGCCCGCGCGGCCAGGTGGTGTGGCCTGGGCCTAGCCCCCCTCCGTCTCATATTTTGGCTCCGGGAGTCTTCTGGTGAAATAGGATTTTTGGCATATTTTCCGGGATTTTTCCTGATAGTTGATTTTCTGCACAAAAAGTAGACACCAAGGCAATTCTGCTGAAAACAGCGTCAGTCCGCGTTAGTTGCATCCAAATCACACAATTTTAGAGGAGAAACAATAGCAAAAGTGTTCGGTAAAGTAGATACGTTTTGGACGTATCAACTCCCCCAAGCTTAGCTTATTGCTTGTCCTCAAGCAATTCAGTTGAAAACTGAGTGCGATAAAAGAACTTTCATGAACACATTTGCTTCATATGATGTATATATTTTCAGCATGTGATCAACTACTTAGACAATTCATAACAAAGAGTATGCAACTAAGTTTACTTAATAGGCATTGCGAGCTATGAAGAGATTCCAACTCAAAAATAATAAGTAGCATGAAGCATAAACATAAGCAACATTACAATGCTCATAACAAGGTATGATAGAGTGGTATCTCGCTTGCATTTGATTATGAATGCCAAGGCACCTCTGAAGTTCAGGTGAAGACTAGAAGTAAAGATGCCAAAGATACAAGCATCAAAGTCATAACACAAATAATCAAGTAATGAGACAGGCACAAAGAATGACAACTATGCTCTCAAGGAAGTGCTCAAAGAATAAGTGGAGACTCAACAAGGAAATGAAAAGGTTTTGAATAGTTTGAAAGGCCTCCAAATGCTGAAAGTATGGTACTCATTAGCTTTGAGCTCTCATTGCTCCTATCATAAGCATCTTTAATATGGTTAAGGTGAAAGTGAGGTCTAATCTGAGTTATATGCTTGACAGACTATAAACTGGAAATCCCATGTCCCTTGAGTACGAGGGCCGCTCCTCATGCTACTCAACTTTAGTTACCGGTAAGTTCTTGTCATCGTAAGTACGTGCGTATCATAGAGAACCGCCAACGGGGTACCCCTTGCCCGATGATACGGAAGAATCCCCATATCAAAATGACAAGGCAAGCAGACAATGAGTATGTCAGCAATCTTCTTATTTACCATGGGAAAATGGTGCTTTTTTATCTCTTTCCTCTTTTCATATACCTCTCTTTTTTTTCTTTTTTTTCTTTTTTTTCAATAGCTATCTCTCTTTTTTATAAGAAGAATGCTTCATAGATATCATTATGGTTATGCTGCAGGTTTCCACCATGACGGCATGGATTAGACCAGCGGTCCTGGCGTTTCTCTAACACACATAGATAACTCCATGGACTTACAAGCTCCCTTTTTATTTCACACTAACGACATCCACAAACAAAAGAGCATGGTATCAACTGGGTATATATTTACAAGTGTTGAAAGCGTTCCCCGTGACAGCACGGTTCTGCTGATCCCCAGCCTATAATTTGCAAGCATATAACTTTCATGGACAGTCACAACGGTCCAGGTTTATTAAGTGCAGGAAATAAAGTGTGCCATCAAGTTCGTGAGAGCTTTACTAACTAACTTTCTCATAACAAGCAAACATTTTATTCGGAAGAAAACAAGGCATACTGAATAAGCACGAAAGTAGCAAATGATGCTAATAGGTAGGTATGGTGGAAACTTTGGCAATATTTGGTTTTAGGGAGTTGGAAACATGAGTAAAACATACTCAGTGAGAGTGAAGGCTAGAAATAGTAAGGGAGCGACAAACGGGAGATCAATAGCTGTCATCATCATGCTTGCAACAAAACAGGACTAATCATGGCATGAAAGTGATTCAAGATCCTCAAGGCAAAATAATTCATCGAGGCTTAACTGATTATTTCAGTCATATGCATGCGTGAGCATGGGCCAAGTCAATTCAAATGAAACATTCAGAGGAGGATACCATGGTGTCATACCAAGTTATGAATAGAGTAATGCAAGCAAACATTCATATGACATGCTACAAACTATTAG
This sequence comes from Avena eriantha, assembly GCA_910589775.1. Taxonomy (NCBI): domain Eukaryota; kingdom Viridiplantae; phylum Streptophyta; class Magnoliopsida; order Poales; family Poaceae; genus Avena; species Avena eriantha. Next base: position 198,213,975 of record OU342746.1, read on the forward strand.
CAAGCTGGGACTAATCATATGAAAGCAAGAACTACTAAGCATCCAAAGATAACATACACCCTACACGAACAGACTAAGCATGCCCACAATGATGAGTATATGTACAAAAATGAAAACAAATAGAGTTCGTTACCAGCCTCTTACCACACCTCAAGTTGTCATTAATCCTCATTATTGCTCTTCACTTGTGTGGCTTGAATAATAATATGAAACCACTATCCACTGAGGACTGCTGAACCCTGCAAGAAACTCACAAAGCCAAAGAAGAACGACAAATATTTTTGGTGTTTTCGATTTTTAAAGCAAGAACCAAAAAGGAAAAACAAGCAAAGCAGAATCTTTTTGGGTTTTTCGAATAGTTCAAACAAAGCAAAAAAGGGAAAAACAAACCAAGGCAAAAATAAGAAGAAGCAAACCAAAGAGAAAAAACAGAAATATTTTTGGTCCTTTTGTGTTTTTAGAAAGCAAAAGCAAAGAAAGAACGAAAACTAAAAAGAGAACGAAACATGAATATACAAAGTACCGACGCAAAATAATATAGAGATGAGTGCAATGTCGGCGTACCCCCCCCCCCCCCCCAGCTTAGGCTTTTGGCCTAAGTGGGTATCAATCCCAAGTTGGCCAGGATGAAGTGTCACCGTGGTACGACGAGGAGGTACCCTCGTCCTGGTGCGAGATCGAGTACGTCCTCCGTGGTGCGCGGAGTAATCGTAGGAGGGTACATCCTCCTGATGCTGCTCGTGGAACCCCAGCAAGCAGAGCTGCTCGTCCACCTCCTCCTTAGAGCGCGACCACGGTCTCCTGTGAACACTAAACAAAAAAATTGTGGCAAAGGGATCTCCCTCTCATCCCCGTCAGTAAACAGCATCCTATATACTAGACCATCCAAATTAGAATCAGCCGTGACAAAATGATGAGTTTTCATAGCAACAAGGTCAAGCCTTTGTGGTGCCATTACAATATCATTAGGGTCCACTGAAATCCCTAATGCATTGACCATACGTGAGGCAATGATGCCCCCATAGATAGGCCCCCTAGCAGCTAGGCGGCGAGCAATAAGCGAGCCAAGGTTGTACCGAGTATCATTGTTGAGTGCAGCAGCAAGGAAAGCTAAATGATAGTTAGAGATATTACTTGTGTTCTCCCTACCAAGTACGCTAGTAGCAAGATAGTATGCAAAGTATCTAAGAGCAGGGAGTTGGATGTTTCTTATCTTTCCACGCTGCGTCATGCGGTCATCATCATTGGTCACCCCTCGGTAAAGCTCTAGCAAATCAGCGGGTCGCCCTTGAATTTTCTTCACGGTCCCTGTCATGCTTACACCTACAACACTACAAAATCTTTCCAATGACATGGTAAAGGGCAGATTATAAATTTTGAAAGAGACAGTTGACTGATAGGGCATGTTAGTAAACGCGAAGCTCTCAACAAAGGTTTTGGTGAGCATAGCGTATTGCTCACTCTCAACTTGCATATATGAGGTCAAACCAACCCTTTGAATCAGTATCAAGAAATCATCAAGAATCCCTACAGCTTGTAAGAAAGTAAAACAAGGAAAAGTAGATGGGTGAGCATCCCCATCATCCCCCTCATTACCAATACGAGTTGCAATAAGGTCTTCGTTGTATGATGGCCTAAACTGAGAGGCTGATCTTGAGGGCCTCGACCTCCTAGGTGCATCCCTCTCAAATATCTCTCCAAAAGTATGGTTGTTCATGCTTGATATTCTAAAATTTAAACACCTATTAAACAAGTGATTGCAAAGTGAATATAATGAAGGGTACTACTCATAGGGACTTGTAAGAGGCCTAAACATGCATCAAAACTATATCTCTAAGCATCAAACAAGCTTACAAGCTCTCATAACCTGTCACCTACAGCAGCAAAATACTCAAGATATAATCCACTAAACACAAATCTACTTGGACAAGGGGAGGAGTCACATACCAGGGAACAACTGCTCCAAATTTCAGCAACAAAGATGGGCTGAGCAAGGAGATCGAAAAAATCGAGAGCAAGCACAGCAAGGACGCGATTTTGAGCAATGAACTAGAGCTTACTCGGGAGAGAGAAGAAAATGAGAAGTGAGAGAGTGAGTGGAGGGCTAGCGGTGGCCCACACCATGGCATAGCGCCACCCAGGGCAGGCCGCGCCACCAGGTGGTGTGCCTGCCTGGTGGGTCCCCCTGGTACCTTCCAGGCACTCCTCTGCCCCTTTTTCACATAAAAATTTAATATGAATTTTCTGGAATTTTTCAAGACACTTTATTTTTGGGCATTTTTCAGGCATAGATGAATGATTTTCTGACAGATAGATTTTTTTGAAATGATGCAATGACACAACAAGGCTAGAACTACAAAAGTTCTAAGACACTCTAACATGCAAGCAACTAACAACAAAAAGGAAAACTAAACAAAAGCAAAACTAGAATGGATAGAATAAAAGTAAACGGAGATAATCACGGTGAAAACATTGTTTTGTTCAATGAAATCCTTTTGTTAACAAGGTTTATTAGGTCTTGTTACCAAAACAATTCTATATGAGACAAAGCTTTGTATTCCACTAATGATTATGTTACCTCAACCTTGATAGCAATGGTCCCAATCAAAATAGTTTCAAACTTTTCTCTTGGTATGGGATAATGTATTTCTCCAACTTGAATGTCCTCAACATGTTCAATTGAATTTAAACCATAAGTGCTTTCAATCTTCTTGGGGAAATAGATAGTATGATCCTTGTCATTAACATTAAAGGTCACCTTACCTTGATTACAATCAATAACAGCTCCTGCAGTATTAAGAAAAGGTCTCCCAAGAATAATAGACATATTATCATCTTCAGGCATTTCAAGCACAACAAAATCAGTTATTATCAAGCAATCATGATCCACTTGAACAGGAACATCCTCACATATACCAATAGGAATAGTGGTAGATTTATCAGCCATTTGCAAAGATATATCAGTTGGTATTAATTTTTCTAGTTGAAGCCTCTTATAGAGAGAGAAAGGCATAACACTAACTCCAGCTCCCAAATCACACAAAGCAGTTCTAACATAACTATTCTTAATAGAGCAAGGGATAGTTCGAATCCCTGGGTCTCCAAGTTTCTTAGGAACCTTACCATTAAAGGAATAATTAGCAAGCAAAGTAGAAATTTCTTCATTAGGGATCTTCCTTTTATTCGAGACAATATCATTCATATACTTTGAGTAAGGAGGCAATTTAATAGCATCATTTAAAGGAATTTGCAGGAATAAAGGTTTCATCCACTCACAAAACTTATTATAGTGTTCATCTTCCTTTGACTTGTGTTTCTTATCAGGGAAAGGCATAGGTTTTTGGACCCAAGGTTCTCTTTCACTACCATGTTTCTTAGCAACAAAATCTTCTTTAGTGTATTTAGTATTCTTAGTGTGCTTTTTAGGTTCTTCTTCAACTTTTTCTTCATTTGGAGCTTCATTTTCTTCATTACCACTTTCAGTTTCAACATCAGAGACAAATATACTATTAGGATCTATAGCAGGTTCAGAGGGTTCTACAATAATTTTATGTTTCTTTTTCCTTTTCTTACGAGTAGAGCCACTGTTTTCAGCTTGTTGAGAATCCCGCTCAATTCTTTTGGGATGCCCCTCAGGATATAGAGGATCTTGGGTAGCAGCACCACTTCTAGTTCTAATTTCATAAGCATGTTTTTCTTTAGCAGCATTCACTAGCAAGTCTTTCTGCACTTTAATGAGTTGATCTATTTGAGTTTGAACCATTTGAAAGTGTTTAACAATCATTTTAACATCATTAGAGGTTCTTTCCATAATATCTTTTAACTCAACAATAGCTCTAGTGTTTTCCATTAGATGATTTTGCACCATTTTATTAAAATTATCTTGCTTAACAATAAAGATATCGAATTCTTCTAAGCATTGATCAGGAGGTTTAGAGTAAGGGATATCACCTTCATCAAAGTGTTGGAGAGAGTGTACCTCAATAGTGGATGAGTAGGGGATAAGCTTACATAATTCTTCTATAGGAGGTAAATTCTTGACATTTGCAGCTTTAATTCCCTTCTCCTTAAGACATTTCTTAGCTTCCTTCACCACTTCATCATTTAATTCAATAACTCCCCTCTTCTTTGATGTTGGAATAGGCACCGGAATAGTTGGTTCAGGTATGATTACTTTAGGTATAGCTGGTTCAGGAGGAGTCCAATCTTCATAATTCTTGCTCATTTTAGCCATTAATTCCTCAGCTTCCTTGGGAGTCCTATTCCTGAAAACACAATCATCACAACTATCTAGGTATGTCCTAGATTCTTCCGTTAGTCCATTATAAAATATACCAAGAAGCTCATTCTTAGGTAATGGACTTCCAACCTGTGCATGAATCAAAGCACAAAATCTTGCCCATGATTCAGGCAATATCTCTTTTTCTCCCTGTTTAAAATCAAAAAGTTCCTACAAAATAGCATGTCTAGCACTAGGAGGAAAATATTTGTGCAGGAAAGTACTAATCAAGCAATCAGGGCTATCAATAGATCAAGGAGGTAAATTACTAAACCAAGTTTTAGCTTCTCCTTTCAGTGAAAAGGGAAAATCTTAGCAACAAAGTAAGTACGCATCTTAATGTCATCAGAAAACAAGCCACTCATGGTAGAGAGTTCATTCATATGTGCTACCGCACTTTCATTCTTAGTCCCACAAAAAGGTTCTTTCTCAACAATAGCTATGTAAGATAGATCGAGAGAGAAATCATAATCTTTATCTTTAATGTTTATGGGAGAAGCACCAAACTTAGCAACAGGAGACAATTTGGGTCTAATAGTACGCCTCTCAAAGAGATTCTTAGCAGCGCTCCTATAATGGGTGTTTTTACATTCTTTAATAAATTAATCAGTCATCTCAACATAACCATCTCCAATATCATAACTTTCATTAGACTCACGTGAACTAACAGGTGTAGTAGTGTCTTCATTAGGAGTTTCAGTATTTCCAGCTATAGTTCTAGCAATCGTAGTATCTAGGAAAGGACCTAATGAACCACTCTTATCAAGCACAGTAGAAGCAACATCATAAGCATCAGAAGTTTTAGATTCAGCAGTAGTAGCAGTGTGTGTCGCATGTGTATGTGGTAGTGTAACGAGCTTACTCATAACAGATGGTGAATCAAGAGCAGCAGAGGTGTTCAGAACCGTACCTCTTCTTGTAGTGGATGGTAAAATAGGAACCTTGCCATCACGAGACTTACCCATGATGGATGGATAGCACCGAACAATAGAGAATCCAAGTGAACTTGATAAATAAAGCTATGCTCCCCGGCAACGGCGCTAGAAAATAGTCTTGATGACCCACAAGTATAGGGGGTGTATTGCAGTATTTTCGAGGCAAGTGAAACCCAATTTATTGATTTGACACAAGGGGAGCCAAAGAATATATATAAGCCTTAACAACTGAGTTGTCAATTTAGCTGCACCTGGAAACAATCTTGCTCACACCAGTTTATCAGTAGCAACAGGTTTGTAGTAGCAATAGTAAAGTAACAGCAGTAGTAAAAGTAAAGACAGCAGTAAGGATTCCAGTAAACAGTAGGATTCGAGCGTGGTAGGCATAGGGATGGATGGATGGGCGTTGCATGGACAAGACAATTCACATGGCAATCAGAACATAGGGAAATTGCAGATAAATAAGATAAAGCATCCAAGTACTAGATAATCCTAGGCATGTGTTCCATATATAGTCATACATGCTCGCAATGAGAACTTGCACAACATCTTTTGTCCTGTCAGCCCGTTTGCAGCGGGGCCTCAAGGGAACTACTGGCAATTAAGGTGCTCCTTTTAATAGAGCACCGGAGCAAAGCATTAACACTCCGTGAACACATGTGATCCACACATCAAAGCCATTCCCTCCGGTTATCCCGATTTTTGTCACTTCGGGGCCATTGGTTCGTGACAGCAACGTGTGTATACAACTTGTAGGTAAGACCATAAACAATACTATCATAATGAATCAATAACATGTTCAGATCTAAAATCATGGCACTCGGGCCCTAGTGACAAGCATTAAGCATAACAAGTCGCAACAAAGTCATAAAGCACTAATAAAAGATACTAGGCACCATGCCCTAACAATCTGATGCCATTACATGAACGATCTCATCCAATCCCTACCATCCCCACCATCCCCATAGCCTACAGCGGGGGATTACTCACTCATAGATGGGGGAAACATGGATGGTCGATGGAGATGATGATGGCGATGATCTCGTCCAATTCCCCGTCCCGGCAGGGTGCCAAAACATAGTTTATGGTGCTATTTCGTGGAATATAGTGGTGGCGGCGGAGCGGAACTCCTTCTGGAAAAACGTCGACCCCCCCCCCTAAGTTTTTAGGTTAGAAGGCAACTTATAGGCGAAGAGGGAGACCAAGGGGTGTCTGGGGTGGCCAGACCACCCCCTGGCGCGGCCTGGGCTAGCCCGCGCGGCCAGGTGGTGTGGCCTGGGCCCAGCCCCCCTCCGTCTCGTATTCTGGCTCCGGGAGTCTTCTGGTGAAATAGGATTTTTGGCATATTTTCTGGGATTTTTCCTGATAGTTGATTTTCTGCACAAAAAGTAGACACCAAGGTAATTCTGCTGAAAACAGCGTCAGTCCACGTTAGTTGCATCCAAATCACACAAGTTTAGGGGAGAAACAATAGCAAAAGTGTTCGGAAAAGTAGATACGTTTTGGACGTATCAATGACTCATGCTTTACCTTTCGGTATTCTATGTTCCGAGACCATGTCTGTACATCCTAGGCTTGTCAAGATTAACCTTAGTATCTACATGTGCAAATCTGGCTTGCCACCCGTTGTATGCACACGTAGAATCTATAACACCCGATCATCACGAGATGCTTCAAAACGACGAGTCTTAGCAACGGTGCCTACTAAGGACGAACACTTTGTTACTTGATATTTTAGTGAGAGGTATCATCTTATAATGCTATCGTCGCGATCTAAGCAATATAAGATGCAAAAAGGATTAACATCACATGCAATTCATAATATGTGACATGATATGGCCTTTCTTCTTGTGCCTTTGATCTCCATCTCCAAAGCACGGACATGATCTCCATCATCACCAGCATAGCGTCAAGGTCAGTGGCGCCGCTTCATGGTTGTCCATCACTAATAGCAACTATAACAACTACTTGGAATAAAGTTATTACATGATGAATAGACACGCGGGTCTTAACAGAATTTAAAGACAACCATTAGGCTCATGTCGGTTGCCATATTACAATAAGGAGCATTGCATACATCAAATATATTCACAATCACATCGTGGCCATATCACATCCTACAAAAACAAGTTAGACGCCTCTAATTTTCTTTGCATGTTTTACGTGGTTTGGGGCTTTCGTATAAGAACCGATCTTACCTACGAAGAAGAACCACAACACTGATACAAGTGTTGTCAGATGCTAATTGTAAATTGAATCTTAACTATGGTGGGAGAGACAGACACCCGCAAAGCCACTTGTGCAATGCAAGTTGCACGTCAAGCGTGGAGCAAGTCTCATGTACGAGGACATGTAAGGTTAGCCTGAGCCGCTTCATCCCACCATCTCGCAAGATGTAAAGTACACGTGAAGACAACGACAATAAAAGCATCAACACCCACAATAACAATTGTGTTCTACTCATGCAATAGATCTATGCATAGACATGGCTCTGATACCACTGATGGGTTCGTAGCATAGAAAACAAAAAATTTCTACCATAAGAACAAACAAAACCAAGATCTAATCTATGGAAAAGCCAAGATCTAATCTATGAGATAAGTGCAATGAGATAGATCTGTACTATCCCTTGTATATCCAAAGCCTTGTTCGAGATCGTATCTCGTGGTTGATGTAGATGATCACTTGCCGATCTCAAGATCGAGTAGACGATCCTTCCGACACTGTGCTCCGGCAGCGCTTCCGCACTCGGTCACATGTGTGGAGTCGATGTAGACCTTCCTCTCCCTGTTCCAGCAAGCAGCGGAGGTGGTAGATCTCCACGGAATCCCAGCAGCACGACAGCATGGTGGTGGTGGAGAAAGATTTCTACAGGGCTTTGCCTAAGCCGAAGCAGGAGGATGGTGGAGGAGAGAGGCGGCCAGGGTTTGGGGTGGGCGGAGCAAGGGGGAGGCACCACCACCCCTCTTTATATAGAGGGGGTGCGGCCTAGGGCTAGCCCCTTGGCCCTCTAGGGCCAACGCGCGAAGGGAGGGGGAGTTTTCTTCCCCCCAAGTATTCCCCTTTATTTCTTGGTTTTCAAGTAAACCCTATGGAACCTTCTAGAACTTTCCGAGAACACTGCAAAACCTTCTAGAACCTCCATATGAATACTATAGAACATTTTTGAAACCCATAAAATGATCTCCATTACATGAATCATATTCTCTGGACAATTTTGGATATCCTCATGATGTCCCAAATCCAATCTGAGACTCCGAACAACATTCGGCCTCCAATGCATATTCCATATCTACCTAAAACATCATCGAACCTTAAGTGTGTCACCCTACGGTTCGCGAATATGTAGACATGATCGAGAGACCTCTCTGATCAATAACCATCAGCGGGATATGGAGATCCATAATGGCTCCCACATACTCAACGATGACTTCGTGATCGATAGACCCATTAAAATACAAAACCAATTCCCTTTGTCACGCGATACTCTACTTATCCGAGGTTTGATCATCGGTATCTCCATACCTAGTTCTACCTTGTTACCGATGAGTACTCTTTACTCGTGCCGTGATATGTCATCCCTTGTGACCTAGTCACATGCTTGCAAGCTAATTGGATGACATTCCACCGAGAGGGCCCAGAGCATATCTATCTGTCATATGGATGGACAAATCCCAGTCTTGATCCATGTGCTTCAACACATACTTTCAGAATACCTAATGCCACATTTATAACCACCCAGTTACGAAGTGGCGTTTGATGTCATCAAAGCACTCATCCGGTGATGGTGATTAACATAATCTCATGGTCGAAGGATTAGGTTACTATGTATTTGAAAGCTTGTAGCAAAACGAACTTAATGACTTGATCTTATGCTATGCTTACTATGGGTGTGTGTGTCCATCACATCATTCTCCTAATGATATGATCTTGTTATTAATAACATCCAATGTCCATGATCAGGAAACCATGATCATCTATTAATCAACAAGCTAGTCTTAACAAGAGGCTTACTAGGGACTCTTTTATGTTTACAAAACACACAAGTATTAGTGTTTCCTAATAATACAATTATAGCATGGGATGTAAACATTCATCATAAACACAAAGATATAATAACCATTTTATTATTGCCTCTTGGGCATATGTCCAACAGTGAAGGGGTAGCATTTGCACCTTTTGCTGCTCGCTATCAGAAGTACATGCCCTAGCTCATAGAAACTCTCGCGAAGTACTACACAGAGCAAAAGCGACTGAACGCAACGAAGGCCACGGCGTCAGGGTCTGCTGCTACAAAGGCCACAACGTCAGAGGTTGCCACGGATTCCACGAAGCACGTAGATGTTGATGCATATGCCTCGTTTTTCTTTTGTTTATTGTATAGTTTTACCAGGAACTCGTGTTATCTTTTGAGTACTTTTGTAGGGGTGCCCCATCAAGAACTTATTGAAGCTCAATGTGTCTACTTTTGGTTGCCTGATGCTTCCCTTGTTTCTCTAGACTCGAACTCCTTGATCAATGATTCTCATCCTTAGATTGTTTGCTTGGCTAGGGGCCTGCGAGTGGCGCGTAGGGCATGTCATCTTCTACCGCTTCCTTGGCTCCTCCACGATCGAGGGTGGACGAGTTGTCCTTGATTTCTCGCCTACGTGACCGTGTGAAGGAGTTGGAGAGAAACACGTTGATCATCCGTGACAATGTTGACGTATGGAAGTCAAAGGCTGAGAAAGCTGCTGAGCGGGAGAATTATCTTCTTGGCGAGGTTGCTCAAATCAGCGAACAATTGCAGTGTGAGCATTATTCGACTGTCTTGCATTCCTTTTAGCTTGTTGTGAACTTGATTGACGTGTCTTGCTTTGTATTTGCAAGATCATCCGCGACTACATAGGCACTTACGTGATCACCTGAAGACTTCGAAGGTCCTTTTTTGGTCATCCAGGTTAGAACCCTATGTTCTCCCAGCTTGGAGGAACTTGAGGAGCTTGCGCCGGAGTTGGTTGCTGTCTTCGGGGAAGGCCTGGGTTGTTCCGCAACCTTTCCCCTGGAGTCCACGACTCCCTCGTCTTCCAGCTCACGGACGGTGTCAGACAAACATGACGCCATGACACTTCAGTACAGGCAAAAGAAATTAAGTGCAAGGAGAACAATGAGAAGGGCAATCTACAAACATCACGAAAGGAGCAGATGCTCACCCGTCAAATCTATCGAGGTCAAAAACCTCGTCCTGCTTCTGTTTCTTTAGAGGCGGGGGACGCACGCTGCGAATGTGCACCACCGAAATTGGATCCATGGCACCCTCTTCGGGTGTAGGATCTTTCAGCGTCTCTAGCGTAGAGGCATCCGACTCCTAGCTCCGCTCTCTCTTGCGAGACCTAGCCTCGCTGCACTCGGGGGCTCCCTGTGCCTCGGTGGCAGGCACAATCGATCTGACTCGTCCTCCTCCGTGGCCTTAGGAGGGATTACGCCTTCCGAGTAAGGAGGCATTGAGCCTGCAACCTTCCAGTCCTGCAACAAAGGGGATAATGCCATCAGTTCATCACTAATATTATCCTACAGACAAAAGGAAACATTCAACAAAAATATGACCTCTTGAGGAGAAAAACTAGCACGAAAATGAAGGGTGCTCGATTCCGCAGGGAGAACCTCCTTCAAAGTGATCTTGGTCAACGACCTGATCTTCTTCTCGAGCTCCACCAAAGACATGTCCTCCACGCATATGCGTGTCAGATCCATCACGCTCGTCCAAAGATATATTGGGTAAGCCCTAGCCTGCAGTGGCTGCACCCGACGTCGCAGCCACGTTCGGATGAGGTTCACTCTAGTAACCTCCTTGCCTCGAATGATTTGAAGGTCCAACACCTGCTGGTACAAGACCTCCACATCGTCCGCCTCGCCTGACATCATGTCCACGACCTTTCCTCTTCAGCTCTGCCTTCGGGTCAAAGGGAGCGAGCCCGAATCTCTGCCATGTTGCCTTCTGGTCCTAAATTGTTGGGTCTGCAGCATAGAAAACAAAAAATTTCCTACGATGAGAACTATACGCCAAGATCTATCTACTTGATACAGAGCAACGGGTGGACATACATCCATGAAGAACTTACGCTCGAAGACAACGAGTTTTGTTAACGAGTAGGAACTCGTGGTTGATGTAGTCGTACGTTTGCCGATCTCAAGATCGTGTGGAAGTCCGAGCGTCGCAAAACAGCAGCGCATCCGTCCTCGCACACACGTTCAAGCCACCGGACAACCTCCACCTCCTTGCTCCAGCGAATCAGCGGAAGCAGCAACTCCTTCCAGACGCAAGGCCACCGGGAACATGTATCTCGTTAATCCGAGACCATGGGGGAATATCTAGAGGGGGAGAGAGATCCTTCACGAGGAGGTGTGAGGATGAAGGAGGGAATGGGTGGCCTTTTATAGGAGGAGGGGGTTGCCCCCTCTCTCCATGGCCGGCGCATGGGGGTGACCCCTCACCTCCCCCATTCATGTGGTGGTAACCCCTCCACATTAAAATGCCCCTTAACATTCTCTTTTAAAGTCTCCACTTTAAATGCATTAAATTTCTCCAAATTTAATGCTCTCTCATTTAATAAAACTTTTATTTATTTTATTCAGAATTTTTGTTAATTACTTCAATTAACAAACATTCACATATAACCCCTTGCAACATTTCAATATTACATGCAGAACCACTTTCTGCAATTTCACCCGAAACAATTCCTGTTTCTATCGAAACATTTCCTGCGCTTTGCAAACCTTTTGTCTGGAACATATGTGCTCCTAAATGGTGTCCGGCAACCCTTAAGTGTGTCACCCTACGGTTCGCGAATAATGCAAACATGATTGAGACTCCTCTCAGATCAATAATCAGAAGCGGGACCTGGAGATCCATACTGACTCCTGCACATTCAACGATGACTTCTGTGATCGTGAGAACCTTTAACGTCAGCAATTTAATCCCTTTGTCTCATGATATAATACATGTTCGAGATTCGATCATCGGTAACCAAATACCTAGTTTGATCTCGTTACCGACATGCACTCTTTTCTCGTTCCCGTGATATAACATTCTAGTGATCACATCACTTGCTTGCAAGCTATCTTAATGTGATATCACCGAGAGGGCCCAAAGTATATCTATCCGTCATCTGGATTGACAAATTCCACTCTTGATCCATGAGCCTCAACATAACACCTTCGTAGTACTGAACCCATCTTTATAGTCGCCCTGTTATGGTGTGACGTTTGATGTTATCAAGATACTCTTCCGGTGTTAGCAATTAACATGATCTCATGGTCTAAGGACTAAGACTACTTTGTATGATGTTATAGCAATATAAACATAATGACTTGATCATAATGCTATACTTCGGATGAATGTTCATCACATCATTTCACAAATGCTGTGACCTTGTTATTAACAACATCCAATGTCCATGATCAGGAAACTTTGATCATCTTGTTAATCAACAAGCTAGTCTATAAGAGAGGCATAACTAGGAACCCTTTTTGTTTATTAAACACACATGTATTGATGTTTCCTATCAATACAATTATAGCATGCAAAATAAACATCTATCATATACAAGGAATATATAATAACAACTTTATTATTGCCTCTCAGGGCATATTTCCTTCAGTCTCCCACTTGCACTAGAGACAATAATCTAGTTCACATAGTGATAAATCTAACACCCATGGAGTTCTGGTGTTGATCATGTTTTGCCCTAGGGAGAACTTTAGTCAACGGATCTGCTACATTTAGGTCCGTGTGCACTTTAAAAATCTTTATATCTCCATCCTTGACATGCTCGCGGATGGAATGAAACCGGCGCTTAATATGTTTGGAATTCTTGTGAGACCTTGGTTCCTTTGCGTTGGCTATGGCTCCATTGTTGTCACAATAGATCACCATCGGGTCCAACGCACTGGGAACCACACCCAGTTCTGTAATGAACTCTTTCATCCAAACTGCCTCCTGCACCGCTTCTGAAGCAGCAACATATTCCGCCTCCGTTGTTGATCCAGCCACCACAGGTTGTTTGGAACTCCTCCAACTGACTGCTGCTCCGTTCAAGAGAAATATGTATCCGGATTGAGACTTAGAGTCATCCGGATCGGTGTCAAAGCTAGCATCGACATAACACTTAGCGACTAGCTCTTCTTCACCTCTGTATATAAGAAGCATATCCTTAGTTCTTCTCAAGTACTTGAGGATGTTCTTTACCGCTATCCAGTGTTCCGAACCTGGATCAGATTGGTACCTACTAGTCAAACTAATAGCATGTGCCACATCCGGTCTTGTACATAGCATGGCATACATAATAGAGCCTATGGCCGAGGCATAGGGGATCTTATCCATCATCTCTCTTTCTTCCGCCGTAGCCAGACTTTGAGTCTTACTCAATGTCTTGCCTTGCAACATAGGTAAGAACCCCTTCTTACTTTCGTCCATATTAAACTTCTTTAATATCTTATCAAGGTATGTACTCTGCGATAGCCCAATTAGGCGTCTTGATCTATCTCTATAGATTTTAATGCCTAATATATATGAAGCTTCACCAAGGTCCTTCATCGAAAATTTGCTGTTTAGATAACTTTTAACACTGTTTAAAAGATCTATATCATTTCCAATCAATAATATGTCATCCACATATAATATCAGAAATGCCACATTGCTCCCACTCACTTTCTTGTAAATACAAGCCTCTCCATAAGTTTGGACAAATCCAAACTCTTTGATCACCTCATCAAAGCGGAGATTCCAACTCCGGGATGCTTGCTTCAGTCCATAGATGGATCGCTGAAGTTTGCACACCTTATTAGCATCCTTAGGATCGACAAAACCCTTTGGTTGTATCATATACAACTCTTCTTCAATATTACCATTGAGGAACGTAGTTTTGACATCCATCTGCCATATTTCATAATCGAAATATGTAGCAATTGCTAACATAATCCTAACCGACTTAAGCATCGCTACGGGAGAGAATGTCTCATCGTAGTCAACTCCTTGATTTTGTCGAAACCCTTTTGCGACAAGTCGAGCCTTATAGATGGTTACATTACCATCAGCATCAGTTTTTCTTTTGAAAATCCATTTATTCTCAACGGCCTTTCGATCGTGAGGTAAGTCCACCAAGGTCCAAACCTGGTTTTCGTACATGGATTCCATCTCGGATTTCATGGCTTCTAGCCATTTGTTGGAATCAGGGCTCATCATCGCTTCTTCATACGTCGCAGGGTCATCTATTTCATCAATCATGAAATTCATAACAGGATTGCCGTATAGTTCAGGAGCTGCACGTGTCCTGCTTGATCTGCGAGGTTCGGTAGTGTCCTCTTTCGGAGTTTCATGATCAATATCATTAGCTCTCTCTTCATTAGGTGAAGTCAACTCCAAAACAACTTCCGGTGCTGCGCTACTCGCCATTTCATGAAGAGAAGGTTCAATAACCTCTTCGAGTTCTACCTTCCGACTACTCACACATTTCGCGAGAAACTCCTTCTCAAGAAAGGATCCATTCTTGGCAACAAAGACCTTGCCCTCGGATCTGTGATAGAAGGTATACCCAATCGTTTCCTTAGGGTATCCTATGAAGATGCATTTTTCCGCTTTGGGTTCGAGTTTATCCGGTTGAAGTTTCTTCACATAAACATCACATCCCCAAACTTTAAGAAATGACAGCTTAGGTTTGTTTCAAAACCATAATTCATACGGTGTCTTTTCAACGGATTTAGATGGTGCCCTATTTAAAGTGAATGTAGCGGTTTCCAGTGCATAACCCCAAAATGACAGTGGCAAGTCAGTCAGAGACATCATAGATCGAACCATATCCAATAAAATACGATTACGACGTTCTGACACACCATTACGTTGTGGTGTTCCGACAGGCGTGAGTTGTGAAACTATTCCACACTCTTTCATGTGTGTGCTAAACTCGTAACTAAGATACTCTCCTCCACGGTCAGACCGTAGAAATTTGATCTTTCTATTATGATGATTTTCCACTTCATTCTGAAATTCCTTGAACTTTTCAAAAGTTTCAGACTTGTGTTTCATCAAATAGATATATCCATATCTACTCAAATCATCCGTGAAAGTAACAAAATAACGATATCCACCTTGCGCCGACACACTCATTGGTCCACACACATCAGTATGTATGATTTCCAATAAATCTGTTGCCCGTTCCATTGAACCGGAAAACGGCGTTCTAGTCATCTTGCCCATAAGGCATGGCTCACATGTATCAAATGATTCAAAATCAAGTGATTCCAAAAGTCCATCAGAATGGAGTTTCTTCATGCGTTTAACGCCAATATGACCTAGACGGCAGTGCCACATATATGTAGATATATCATTATCAAGTTTAATCCTTTTAGCATCAACATTATGAATATGCGTAATACTACTATAGAGATCCAATAGAAATAAACCATTCAACACAGGTGCATGACCATAAAAGATGTTATTCATATAAATCGAACAACCATTGTTTTCAGATTTAAACGAATAACCACTTTGCATCAAACATGATCCGGATACAATGTTCATGCTCGGTGCAAGCACCAAATAACAATTATTCAGGTTTATAACTAATCCCGACGGCACATGGAGAGGCAGCGTTCCGACGGCGATCACATCAACTCTTGATCCATTGCCGACCCGCATCGTGACCTCATCCCTTGCTAGTTGTCGCTTGTTCCGCAACCCCTGAACCGAGTTACTTATATTAGCAACCGATCCCGTATCAAATACCCAGGTGCTACTACGAGTACTAGTCAAGTACACATCAATAACACGTATATCACATATACCTTTGTTTGCCTTGCCGGCCTTTTTGACCACCAAATACTTGGGGTAGTTGTGCTTCCAATGGCCAGTCCCCTTGCAATAGTAGCACTCGGTGTCAGACTTAGGGCCAGCTCGGGGTTTCTTTTCAGGCGCGGCAACAGATTTGCCGCCCTTCTTTCCCTTCTTCTTGCCTTTCTTGTCCTTCTTGAAATCGGTGGTCTTATTGATCATCAACACTTGATGTTCTTTCCTAATCTCCACTTCTGCAGTCTTAAGCATTGACAGAAGCTCGAGAAGAGACTTCTTCATGCCCTGCATATTATAGTTCATCACGAAGCTCTTGTAGCTAGGTGGCAGAGATTGGAGAACACGATGTATGCCTAAGTCAATGGGAATCGTTATTCCCAAGGACACAAGCTTATCGGCGTACCCAGACATTTTGAGTACGTGCTCACTAACGGAGCTGTTCTCTTCCATCATGCAGCTAAAGAACTTTTCAGAAGCATTATAACTCTCTACGGCAGCATGGGTATCGAAAATCATTTTCAATTCTCCCATGGTATCAAAGGCATTGCCATTTTCGAAACGTTTTCGAAGTTCTGGCTCTAGCCCATACAGTATGCCGCAATGAACTAAGTTGTGGTCCTCCTGACGAGTTATATAGATGTTCTTTTCCTCGTCAGGGGCATCAGGAGTTGGTGGGGGGCCTAGCGGCGCCTCTAGCACATATTGCTTTTGTGCAGCAGTGAGGGGAATCCTCAAATTCATAGCCCAGTTGGTGAAGTTGCTACCATTCGCAGCAAGCTTCTCTTTCTCTATGAACACAATGAAATTAAAAGCAGGTGGTGCCATCTACAACAGAATTTGTAAAATATATTTAGACTAAGTTTATGATAGATTGAGTTCAACTAATCCAAATTACTAATGAACTCCCACTCAAAAACGACATCCCTCGTGTCCTTTTGGTGATTACATGAACCAAATCCACTACACCAAGTCTGATCATCACGTGAGTCGGTGTAGCTTCAAAGGCGAGTATCTATATAGGCATCATATCAACTATATGACTCATGCTTAACCTTTCGGTCCGTGTTCCGAGGCCATGTCTGTACATGCTAGGCTCGTCAAGTAAGAACCTTAGTATTCGCGTGTGTAAAACTGTCTTACACCCGTTGTATGAAAGCGTAGAGTCGAGAACACCCGATCATCACGTGATGCCTCAAAACACGATCCACAAAACGGTGCATACTTAAGGAAGAACACATTTTATCTTGATATCTAAATGAGGGATCATCTTATAATGCTACCAAAACCGCCAAACTAGCAATATAAGATGCTAACATCTAATGTGTGAAGTGAGGTCATATGGTCCATGCATTTGATCTCTATCATTTGCATCGTGGTATGATCTCTATCATTGCTTTATGTGTAAGGCCAAGGTCTATGGAACTTACACGTTAAGTGAGTTGTAAGAGTATCTATCATACATCTACTTACAACAATACCATATCAAGACACTAGCCCAGCAACGATCTAAACTAGACGCCTCTAATTTATCCATTACAAGTTTTACGTGGTTTAGGGCTTTCGGAGATAGAACCGTTCTTACCTACGAACATGGAACCACAACGAGGATAACCAAGTTATTAGCAGCTTGTTGTAAATCAGATATTGACTATAGTAGGAGAGACAGACACCCGCCAGCCACTTATGCAAAACTAGTTGCATGTCAGTCGTGGAACCGGTCTCATGTACGATGACATGTAAGGTTGGTCCGGGCCGCTTCATCCCACTATGCCACCAATATCCAAAATACATGAAAGAAGAAATAACGTGATCATCATCGCCCACATATAAACATATGTGTACTACCCGTGCAAAGCACCTACGCATAGATCAGGCTTTGATACCACTGTTGGGTCCGCAACATAGAAAACAAAAATTTTCCTACGATGAGAACTATACGCCAAGATCTATCTACTAGATACAGAGCAACGGGTGGACATACATCCATGGAGAACTTACCCTCGAAGACAATGAGTTTTGTTAACGAGTAGGAACTCGTGGTTGATGTAGTCGTACGCTTGCCGATCTCAGGATCGTGTGGAAGTCCGAGCGCCGCAAAACAGCAGCGCATCCGTCCTCGCACACACGTTCA
The DNA here is from genome assembly GCA_910589775.1 of Avena eriantha. NCBI lineage: Eukaryota > Viridiplantae > Streptophyta > Magnoliopsida > Poales > Poaceae > Avena > Avena eriantha. The sequence goes on from OU342746.1 coordinate 198,232,145, forward strand.
AGCCACCGGATAACCTCCACCTCCTCGCTCCAGCGAATTAGCGGAAGCAGCAACTCCTTCCAGACGCGAGGCCACCGGGAACATGTATCTCGCTAATCTGAAACCATGGGGGAATATCTAGAGGGGGAGAGAGATCCTTCACGAGGAGGTGTGAGGATGAAGGAGGGAATGGGTGGCCTTTTATAGGAGGAGGGGGGTGCCCCCTCTCTCCATGGCTGGCGCATGGGGAGGGTGACCCCTCACCTCCCCCATTCATGTGGTGGTAACCCCTCCACATTAAAATGCCCCTTAACATTCTCTTTTAAAGTCTCCACTTTAAATGCATTAAATTTCTCCAAATTTAATGCTCTCTCATTTAATAAAACTTTTATTTATTTTATTCAGAATTTTTGTTAATTACTTCAATTAACAAACATTCACATATAACCCCTTGCAACATTTCAATATTACATGCAGAACCACTTTCTGCAATTTCACCCGAAACAATTCCTGTTTCTATCGAAACATTTCCTGCGCTTTGCAAACCTTTTGTCTGGAACATATGTGCTCCTAAATGGTGTCCGGCAACCCTTAAGTGTGTCACCCTACAGTTCGCGAATAATGCAAACATGATTGAGACTCCTCTCAGATCAATAATCAGAAGCGGGACCTGGAGATCCATACTGACTCCTGCACATTCAACGATGACTTCTGTGATCGTGAGAACCTTTAACGTCAGCAATTTAATCCCTTTGTCTCATGATATAATACATGTCCGAGATTCGATCATCGGTATCCAAATACCTAGTTTGATCTTGTTACCGACATGCACTCTTTTCTCGTTCCCGTGATATAACATTCTAGTGATCACATCACTTGCTTGGAAGCTATCTTAATGTGATATCACCGAGAGGGCCCAGAGTATATCTATCCGTCATCTGGACTGACAAATTCCACTCTTGATCCATGAGCCTCAACATAACACCTTCGTAGTACTGAACCCATCTTTATAGTCACCCTGTTACGGTGTGACGTTTGATGTTATCAAGATACTCTTCCGGTGTTAACAATTAACATGATCTCATGGTCTAAGGACTAAGACTACTTTGTATGATGTTATAGTAATATAAACATAATGACTTGATCGTAATGCTATACTTCGGATGAATGTTCATCACATCATTTCACAAATGTTGTGACCTTGTTATTAACAACATCCAATGTCCATGATCAGGAAACTTTGATCATCTTGTTAATCAACAAGCTAGTCTATAAGAGAGGCATAACTAGGAACCCTTTTTGTTTATTAAACACACATGTATTGATGTTTCCTATCAATACAATTATAGCATGCAAAATAAACATCTATCATATACAAGGAATATATAATAACAACTTTATTATTGCCTCTCAGGGCATATTTCCTTCATAAATATAGAATCACTTGTTCCTCCACCCTTTGGCGGAGTCGATCATGTTGAGGCTAGAGTACTACACATGGAAATCTACAGATATCCCGTACCCGCCAAGGTCGTACACTACGAATCCTGACCCTAACTGTCTCTTCAAACTAAAAAGCTTCTTGAAGAGACCGAAGTGCGGCTCGACACCGAGCTAGCACTTGCAAAGGATGATGAAGCATGCGATGTGCAGAATAGAATTGGGAGTCAGCTGGTAGAGCTAAATCCCATAGAAACAAAGTAATCCACGAACAAAGCCATGGAGGGGAAGAGAGAGACCTCGATGAAGGAAGGCAAAAACACGAGGCAAAATCTGGTGGGAGGATCAGGAATTACCTCCGGTCCGGGGATTCGGCAGTCATCTTCCGCGACTGGAATAAGGCTGGCCTATCGAAGAGGATGGATCTCATAGAACTTCATTGTTGAGCACCGCTAGGACCCGTTGGTCACACGGGATCTGATTCCCTTCTTCTTCACAGCAACGATAGCGGTGCCGGGCCTAGTGATAGCGGCACTAGATCCAGCAGTAGCGGCGACCTTCTTCTTTCCCTTTTTTCTCCGGTGGAGAGACCGAAGGAAATAACTAGGGAATGCTCTAAGGACGTCCAGCGCAGCAACGGGTGTAGAGCAGTGGAGAGGAGAAGAGCGACAATGGCAGCAACGCGAGAAGGAAGAAGAAGCAGAGTAACAAAATTACTGCCACATATCGCTACTTAAGCACTGACAGGATAGCATATGAAGGTCAGTAATCCTCTACTTCGACGCGTGACACACATCGGTGATGATGTGTGGCGGTGTGCGCAATGAACCGTCGCTGCACAATCTCCATTCAGCGCGAAAATCAAGGAGACACAGTTAAATCCCCAAAACTACGCATGACTGGTCAAATCGCGGTCAGACGTTGGGGCCCACAACTCTTACATCCCATCAGCGCCGCTCATGACTACGGCTGAGCTGATTAAATCGCTAGTAATGACGTCATCAACATTTGCACCATCAACAGCTCGAGGAAAAAGTGTGCAACGGTAATTTTTCTTCAACTCGCTTAGTTTTCGCTTGAGTCTATGACTCGACCAAATACTCGTGGGCTACTCCTAGCAGGGTCGCTGGTCACGCACCCAAAGATCTCTCGGGTCTAGTGAACAGGCCATCCGAGTACAAATTTAGGACCATTACGCCTCGATCCCTTCTTCGAATCAATGATTTGATTACGAACTCGAGGGATACTACCATAGGGAGCGCTGGAAGCTCAATCGACAAGCTACGTCCAACGACAACAGTTGCAAAAATCTCAAAGTCCCTACCTGAGTCTATGACTTGAATATGCACTCGAGGGCTACTCCCATAGGGCGGGTTGGTCGTGCACCCTATGAAAATACAAAATAAGTTATTTATGGCAAAGATCATTGGCCATGTCCGCATTATAAGCATTCAAAGCACTCGATGACCTCGCCTCTAACCAAACACAAAAGTGCATTGCAACGAGACAATGTCTCATGGGCCACCCGAAACACCTCCACGGTGATAAAACTTCGGATGCCGCGTTTACAACATGAAGATAAGACTTGCGGATATAATCTAATGGCCTGGCAACACACCCGCTGCACTCTGCCAGAAGCATACCATGCCCATAGGCACGATGAGAAAGCCTTGACGGATGCGTCGAGTGCATATCTTAAGCACTGGAATTCGACTCTATAAGACCTCCACAACGTGACTCGAATTACACTAGCAATTTTCTGAATTCGAGTTCGGGGACTCGAGTTTGAGTAGATAGCGTTGTTTTACCCTAAGGTAGTTAACTGATCCTGATCCGTCAGATGAATCAGGCACACCTATCAACTATCCATATAACATAAGTAGGCACCCAATAAAACGTTCGGATGAGCACTCGAAATACTTCATAGTCTCCATCTAAATCTACGATTCGAACAGACACTCGGGGGCTATTGATATGGGTATGCCCCACGGGCACTCAGGTTTGGCCTATACGATGCAGCCAAGGAGAAGCCTACGGAAAGGCCCAAGACAATTCGGGTGGCCCAAGTCCTCGAAGGTGCGGATCCTTGGGAAGCACGATAATGTGTAGATCAGAAACTTAAAGGGAAAAACCCTAATCTGTAATCGACTCGGCCTACTATCCTGAGACCTAGCCTTCCTATATAAAGGCTAGGAGGGGGCATCGAGAAATACACCTCGCAACGCTAGCTCACACACTGCCAGATTGCATCTGCGCACCCCTGTAATCTTCGATTCCTCCATTAACAAAGAGCATACAAGTAGGCGTAGGGTCCCTTCCGAGGCCCTAAACCTGGGTAAACCGCGTGTCTCTGATGTGCTTGGTTGCTAGCCGATCGATGGCTCTAGCGCTCCCCACTTCCTCTAACCCAAGTCCATCAACCATGGGCATTGACGAGTTAACCCCTTGTCATACTGCTTTTGCTACAAACCGTCTGAATTCGCTACAAAATGTCTCACTTTTTCTGCATCTAGCAAAACACGGGTCGCTCCAAAAAAACAGAAAAAGACTATCTCGCCGGAAACTTCGCCGGAGACTTTGTATAAAAAGTTATGCTAATGTAGCTAATCCGGTCTCATCGGAGACCTTGTAGCAAAAACTTTACGCTATTGTAGAAAAAAACATAAGATGGAGGTAGCAAAAAAGTGCTAATGTAGCAAAAATTGATCTCGTCAAAGACGTCGCCAGAGGTCTTGCTGGAGACTCTCGTCGGAGACCTTGTAGCAAAAACTTTGTATTGTTGTAGCAAAACACAAAATGATTATAGCAATTTTTTTTCAAATGTAGCAAAAATATATTCATACTGTGCGAAGTCCACATAATGTATGTAGCAAAACAATTTGTTCTATGACGCAAAATTAGAGAACAGTTGTAGCAAAAAAATCCTTGATGAAAAAATCATAGAAAGTTGGTGTCCCCTACTAGCCCCTACGCAGGCACCGATGAGCCCTCTCCCGGCCAACCCTTGTAGCACTAGCCTTGGCCAGACCTCACATCCATGGGGAGAGGGTCGTCATCGTCGATGGAGCCGTGACCGGAGGACCATCACCAAGGCTTGTGGCCCTTGACCAGTTGGGGACAAGAGAAGGCGACCGCCGGCGATGCACCAAGATTAAGGCGGTAAAGGATAAGGGAGCAACAGAGGGGCAATGTAGGGCGACAACGACACAGCGGCAAGGCACGACAAGGGCGGGGGTGGCAGGGCACGACAGGAACAGCGCACCTTCTCCCATGGTTATTTTTTGCGAGATGGATAAGGGAGAGGAAGAGGAAAAACAATGGTTGCTATGCCTATTGTGGGTGGGACCCTTGTGTGTCATCATGCGAGCGAGGACCCATCATCCGGAGGATGTGTCGATTCAATTGTCTCGGGGATGGGCATCTTTTTTCCTTTGTATTTGGCCAGATCTATGAAAGTTTTCTTAATGCCGCAAAGATACTTCATCGTGCAAATGATTTGTCCGTAAGATCAACCGCTCCATTTTTTTTAGAGTAACCATGTATTTCATTAATAGAAAATCAAGTTACAGGAGTAAACAAACGTGGAAATTAACAGACAAACCAGGAGAAAACAGATATCCTAAAAACTTTGCAGAAAACTATCCCTGGGGTTTCCCACACTTGCTGAAGCCAGTGGATGCCGTCAGACACCAACACCACCTAGACGTGCGTTGGAGTAGATGCCGAGCCTCCACCATTGTCGAATCCAAGTGAGCACCATCGCTAACGAGGCTTTGTGAGTCGATGAACAAGCCCGCTACAAGCAGCAAGGTACATGTCGCCATGGCACGTCAACCGAGGGACGTCCGCGTGCTATCTTGAACCAAGATCCGCTATATCCCATCGACAAAGTCGAGGAATAATGATAAATCCACCACCTCCGGACAAGGATCCTCGCTCTAGAGCATCCACCTCGCCCTGGCCCCTAGAGCCGTCGTGGATAACGATGAACACCAACTGATGTGGGGTGATCACGTCAATACCCATGGTTGATGGACTTGGGTTTCGAGGAAGAGCACACGCTGGGAACTTCGTTGACTAACAGACAAGCAACACCGGTACACGGTGTTTACCAGGTTCAGGCCCCGGAGGGAAAACCCTACTCATGCTTGTCTTCTCTTGATTAGTGGAGATCCAAAGGATTACAAGGGTGTCGGGATGGCAGTGCTGCGCGGATGTGATCTAGCAGGTGTATGGTGAGAGTATGATTACCTTCCTCGTCGCTCCCTCCTGACCCTTATATGGAGGAGCCGGGTCTCGGGATACGTCCGAGATGGTTATAGAACGGTGGCGAAACCCTAAGAATTCCTATCTAGTTCTACCGTGTCCGTCAAGGAGTCGTGTCCCTCATGAGTTTGGCTTTATCCGAATCGTCATGGCCTCATGGGCTTCACCTTCCTTGGCGGATCATCACGCGGGCCTCATGTCGGGCCGAACTAGATAGGCTAATGGTAGGTACCTATAGAGTATACCTATGTCACCAGCGACATGTCGAGATACAGATCTCGCCAGATCTGAAGATCCACGAGAAGACTAAGCCACCGATCTAAAAGATCGACAAACACATGTTTCCATCAACTCCGAGACGTCGCCGTGAAGGTCGCCGCCGGTGTGGGAGAAGAGTTGAGGCAAATTTATTCGCCCGTGCATCGCTCCTACCACCCTAACGATGCAACACAGTAAAGACCCTAACCCTAACTACAGAACGGAGGAACAATGTCCCCCTTCCCTCTTGCCACCGGAGCGACATGGAGGGAGAGGGGACTCACGCTATGACCTGTGGAGATTGGGGGAATTAGTCGCCGTCGCCTCTTGTGTCGTACATGAGGAGAGGATGAAGGGGTGCCGCCTCCTTGTGTGATCAACCACTTCATTTGTGGTATTTTTTGTTAAATCTGACCCGTGGCCAAAACTAATTCTTCGTTTGACCCCTTAGCAAAACTATTTCGGAATCTGACCCCTACGGTCGCGTCACTTAAAATGGAACCGAAATTGTACAGATCGGCGCCAACACGAGACAACGGAGGAGCAGCCTAGGGGAGGTCGGCGCCATTTCACGTGGAGCCAACGTCGGCGTCATTTCACGTGGAGCCGACCTCCTTCGGTTCGGTTTTTGCTATGTTGATGCCAACATGTACAAGTTCGGCTCCATTTCAAATGGCACAGACTCCAGGGATCAGATTTCGAAATAGTTTTACGAAGAGGGTGAGACGAAGAATTAGTTTTGCCCAGGGTCAAATTTGGAAAAAAAAACATTTGTGTACTAGAAAAACCGTCCAAAACTCCCTCACTCAACGTCGAGTCAGGTCATATCAGCGGCCACGTAAAAAAAAAAAGGGTCATATCAGCGGCCAGAATCGACCGCGTCGTCGAGACCCTAACGGCCCCACTCCATCCAACGGTGGATGTAGCCCGCCTCTGAAAACCACATCGGACGACCTACCCCCGTCCGTTCGCACCGGCACCATCCCCCCTTCAAGGCTTGACCCCGTTCTCCAATGGTCGTCGCATACTTGTTGTAGCCGCAACCTGCCCCCATCCTCTTCTTCTCCCTCTCCAAAGTCCAAACCCTAGAAGCGCCGCACGCCGCGACACCACATCCAGCGAGCGAGATGCGGCCGCGCGGCAGAGGAGACGACGTGGACGACGACGAGGACTACGAGTCCTCCCCGCAGCGGAGCTCCCAGGGGCCGGTGGCCGAGCAGGAGCCCGCGCCGTCGCCGGCACCCGCCCCGCAGCCCACGCGCGCGCCCCTCAGCAGCCTCGTCGTCAGGCCGTCCCCGCCGCCTTCACCGCAAGACAACGGCGCCTCCTCCCTGTCCCCACCTGCCCGCTCGTCCCCCTCCCCGTCCCCTGCCCGTGACTCCCAGAGCCGCCGCCGAGGGTCCTCGCTCCCTCGCCGCCGTCGCGACTTCTCGCCGCCGGATCCCAGGATCAGGGAGAGACGCCGGTCGCCGCCTCCTCCCGCCAGGCGCCGCCCTGGAAGCCCGCCCCCCCAGCGCCGCCGCTTCAGTCCGCCCGGGTTCCAGCCTCGGCACCCACGCTTCTACGACGAGCCGCAAGGTCTGTTGAAAACCCTCGAATCTGCGCGGTTTCTCTAGATCTATTGTTCTTCAGTTCTGTTGACATCTTAAGTTGCTATGTTATCCTTGAATGCTGTTTATGAACCGCAAATCTGCTCACTAGGGTTTAGTTCTGTTTGGTTGTTAGACGATTCAAGATGCACTCCGTTGATAGCACATGGCGGTGAGCTGATTGTTCCTTATCACTCTCCATTTGATGGATTGCAATTCTTCCATTGAGTGTATCGTGGTTTCTGTCAAATCTCTGACCTGTCAATCTGTTTGCTAGTTTATTTCTTTAACCTTGAAGGGTGCATTGAATATGTTTTATGTAAAGAATCTAAATTTAGGTTGAATAACCTTGTCTCTTGAAACATGCCTTGGGTTTTGCCAAATCTGAAGCTTCAAAATCATGAACCAGTTTCACACTCTTTGTACTGGTTAGATATGCTTTCACTCTTTCATTTGTAGTCAAATTTTCTGTAGATTGTACTTTTTCCTATGCAGAGGTTGCATTTACAAAGTATAGAATAAAGATGATTATTGTTCGGCTAAACCAACAAGATAATTCATTTTTGACGTAAGCTGTCTAGGTAAAATCATTGATTGATCTGCAATTTTAGCTTGCACGCTACTGCTGCAGTTCCTTATTTCCTAACATCAATCAGTATTGGTCTAGCAGAAGATCTCCACCCAGAGAACATTTTTAGATGATGCACGTCTATTTAGAGTAGTCATTTGAGCGATGCAGCTACCATGATCGCTAGGATCTCATTCTCCAAAAGAGTTTCCCATTGAGATTGTTGCACGGTAGACTTTGTTCTTATCACTTACAATTCATCTTTGAGAACGCTAATCATACTGTTTGATTTTCTTTTTGTTTACTTTGCCTTTCATTTCTCCTAAATCTAGAATTGTATTGCTTAATTTCTCTCATTATCAAGTGCATGAATTCCTTGAGCCCTTTAGCTATGGTTTGAACTGCCTTTTTCTTTCAGTATTTCCTCACGTAAAATTGCATTGTTAAGTTTGAGGCTTTGAACACTTGATCTGGATTACATAAAATGTTGATCGTGCTAAGAGAGTAATATTAGGAACTGTAGTTAAATACATTAAAAGGTTTGTTACAAGCATTTTCTCTGGATTTCTTTGCTCTCTTAATTTAATCATGGTCATGTATATAATTTCTATGATTATATTCATAATTTGTATGTTCTTGTTTCTATTTTTCCTTTAGCAAGTTAGGTGTGTTCTATGCTAAGATTGATATCAGCATCTCTTCAATTTTCGACCCCGCCTTCTCTTCTTTATATAATGTATCTATTATACAGTTCAATACGTTCATCATGTAGGAATATTTAGTTTCACCATTTAACCATTATATATCTAGGAACATAATGCACAGAGTATCGAAGTGCAAGAACACCTGATTTATTTTGAGCGGTTGTAGTTTGTAGGTATTATCTAATTCTTTACTGGCTTGGATATTCAGTGTTATGGCCAAGCACTGCAAGCCCCACTAAGTATCAAATGAAGTACGGAATTGGCTGTTCTATTGGAACAGTTTCCAAATTGGCTGACTAGGAGGCAGGATCTTAGTATTGATGCTTCTTGCCACAGTATTGGTCTGCCTGTTGATTTTAGCTTATTTGCTGGCATATAATATGGAAGTATTCTGCCTGTGTCCTGATGCAAATATATATGGTAAACAACTCAGTTGCTGTTTGACTGGTGAACCCTGGCAAGTCTGGAGTTGTGATAGCGGCAAAACAAGGAAGGGCAGAGAACTGGAGTTGTACTGACGCTGCTGTGGTTACATACATGTTTGTGTTTTTCTGAGAGCTACAAGTCTTGCCTTGTTGAAATCAACTTTGCACATGGATACCTAGGAATTCCATTGATATGAACATGAGGAGTTGCATCTCGCTTCCCATCAATTGTTGAAACTGACCAACTGCTCCATTTGAGCTTTTGAGATAAACGAGTCAAGATAAACTTGAGGTAGTATCGACGAAGCTGTGGTCAGTGTTTTGGCATTGCCTGAGTTTGGAGTTAATATGAATCTGAGTTGCCCCTCGTTGCATCAAATATGAAACCTGACCCAACTCCTCCATTTTGAGCTTTTGGTAATCCTGATAACTTCACAATGAATTAAGTCGTGAGCTACATTTTGGAAGTAGCATCATGACGTTCCTTTGACCATCTTTCCAACAAGTTGTTGGAGGTTTGGGTAATATTGTTGAGAAAAGAGTGCTGTGGATACAGGCGTAAAGTACATCAACAAGTGCAACTGTTGATGTCATGAATTGGTACAGGGACTTCAGCATTAGGGATCTACATGTTACCTATACCGAGCTGTCTTAGATTGCAAGTTCGTTGCATGCTGAACAGAAAATTGAAGCAGACAGGACAACTTGGTAGCCTTTATGGAAGACAGCATGGTAAAAAGTAACATAGGATGTCTGCCATTTTATCTCTTATGCCTTCTTCATGTAGTGACTTCTCTTTAGCTTTGGATGGAGGATCACCTAAGTAATGTCCGTTAAGTGACCAGCCTTATGGAGTGAGGGTGGACAGAGAAGCCCTTAAGTTTTATCTTGACTGCATGGTTTACTCTTCAGGATGCCGTTGACAGCAATGGGCCACTTGGCGCATAGGCATTGACACGACAAATGGTTGAGTGTTCCTTACTTTATGTCAAATTACGGGGTTGTTACTGGGTCACAAGGAAATAAGCTTTTCTTAGCAGCATCTGGTTCCAATATCTAGATGTATAGCTATGAACAGATAGCTGGGTCTTGGGTTGAGCTGCAGTTTCAACGGTATTTCCTTCTCAGAGCGTATCTTAAGAAATGCTGGCATTTGCAATTACTACCTTGTTCGGTATGTGGAGAGTAACTATGTTGGAAGTGTATCTCCTGATGGGGTTTGCCTATTTCAACCCTATGTGGCTGGAGTAAGCACTTCTTTGCTGAATATTTATGTTCCTTGTCTTCTAATGTTCATTTGGAATTGCTGTTACTTTCTTTGCAGGATATGACATGCATGCTGAACCTTCACCTCCGCGCCAACGCAGATTGGAAAGTCGCAGCTTTGATGACACTATCGGTCCACGTTATACTCATGGATATGAAGGGAGTGGTAGAGGATATGAAGGGAGTGGTAGAGGATATGACAGGAGTGGTAGAGGATATGAAGGTGGTGGTAGAGGAGGTGCAAGGTTCCGAGATGGTTCTCCACCATACGGAAGAGGGGGCAGATCTAATGGAAGGGGCTATAATGGTCCTGGAAAGGAGTTCATTCTAATTGATGGAGAATATGTTCACAGGAATGACCCAAATCTGTCACCAAGAGAAGGTGATTGGATATGCCAGAATCCGAGGTAAGACCATTTTCAGTTTATCTTAATTACTACGCTACACTTGGCTTCCGTTGACTTCATTTCTTGTTGCCTTCCATTTCAGCTGTGGAAATCTGAACTTTGCTCGACGAAGTCACTGTAACAATTGCAACAAGCACCGGTATGAGCCTAGCCGCAGTCCTCACAGGGGTTACTTTGACTCTCCTCCACGAGTGCCTGTAAGGGCGCTTGGTCCACCAAGTGATCGTGCCCCGCCAAGAGAAATGGCCAGGTACAGATCACCACCCCGTGATTGGGTTGTGGGTGAACCTAGAGGTTATCCAGCTAGATCACCTCCAGAACGTGTAGGACGATTTCCAGATCCGCTGCAGAGGGAAAGGATGGGCTTCCGTGGTGACCGTGAGCTGAGGGACCCTGTGAAGTTTGAGTGGTCTGCTGCTGAGTACAAGCAGAGGGAGCGCCCACATGGTGGGTTGTATCCTGACAGGGGCCGGCGACACTCTGGGTCTCCTGGGGGGAACTGGGGGAGTGATATGAGGGACAGAAGCCGATCTCCTGCAGGTAACAGGCCTATGAAGAGTGCTTTCACGGGCAGAGATCAACCAGACCTGGAGTATGGTGGCTCATACGTAGGCCGAGGGCGAGCTAACAATCTGGATGCTGGCCGTGGTCGCGGGCTTGGGCGTGGTCGTGGTCGTGGTCGTGGCTACAGACCAGAAGATGATCCATACCCTGGTGAGGGTCGAGGTGATCGGCGTGCTGCTCCATATGGTAGGAATGAGGGGCGCTACTAGTAGTTATAAACTGATCAGGCTCATTCTTGGAGCTGCTCTGAGATAGAAAATCTAGTAAGTGCAGCTTGTAATATTGAACTTCCTGTAGTACCTGTCCTGAACTGTGATGTCATTTCAACTGTTCACAGATGAACAAGTTCACTATGCCTTGGATGATCGTAGTATTTGGTTCCCTGAGCTACTGAGGCTGTGTGGCTATGTCTAGCCGATTATTTGATTCTTTTGATTGGTTCATGCCCTCAACGCTAGCAAAGTTGGGGCTGCAAATACTTCCAGGTTGATCTGGCTTCCTTCTGGTTACATGCCTTGTGCGATCTTCCAGTTGCCTGAAACAACAGTGTAGATGGTTCTTTTTTTTTTTGCACGGCTTGCTGTAGGCGCATGTACAATCTTGATCTTGTGCTGAATGCATTACCAAATTTCAGTCGATTAATCAAAAAATCAAATGCAAATAGAGATGAATCTAGCTACTTCCTCCGTCTAGAAATAACAGACTGTATTTGTCCAAACTCGAATGTATCTATACACTAAAATACGTCTAGATATATTCGAATCTAGATAAACCCAAGATGGTGGAATACTATATTTGGAAGCGTTAGATTCATTTACTGAGCTATGGTTTTACAGTGTGCAAATGTTCCTTTTCCTATATTACGTTGTGTTAAAATTGGTATGCAGGCCGGAGTATGCTTGGGTTCACGATGTACTGTACTGTAGTATGTGTTATAATGATTGTAGGAGTACTATATTTTGACAAACTTACACCATTACGCAAGGTGGATCAATTCATTTTACACACTATAGGATCAATTGTAAGTAGTGTTTTAACATAAATCATCTCTCTTAGAAGGTGGTTCCATTGTTCACCGGGCTTACGACATTCACAGCTGCCTCCAGGTTTTTTTTTTATGTGAACTGCAAGGTTTATACGTGCCTTCCACTATACTACATATGCCTCTTTTAGAACATCTTTAGCAGATACCGCATCCCGCCCTACCGCAAAACGCGGACGCGTTAAACCACAACTTGACTTTATGGTGCGAAAAATAGCGGGACGGATCAAATGCCGCATAATTGTACCGCAAAACAGAATATTCAATTCTACAGTTCAGTTGTGCAGCATCTGTTCCGCCCAATCATGTGTACCGCAAAACAAATTTTACCGCAAAACACACAATTCAGTGTATGAACTAAAAATAGAACATGGATTTAGTAATTGAGGCGAGATAATTCGATGACAATCTTTTCAATCGAAGTAATTAAAGCGACATAACGAATGATTTAATGAAAACCCTAATCGTTGATCGCGGTGTTGATGGTGCATCCAGGAACCGCCCAGAATTGCGCCATCCCTTCGGGGTTGCGGTCGTCGGGGTGGACCTCGCGGCGGTGTTCGAGCCAAATGGCAAGCGCCGCACTGCGTTCCAGCTTGAATAGCCTAGGCCAATAGGAGCTCTCTTCGACCCCGGCAGTTCGAGGCGGCGCTCTTTGACCCGGCGACTCAACTCGGCATCGCACGGAATCGGCGGGACCGGCGCCACCGGCACCCTGAAGTGGCTGAGCTCGAAGCCTGTCAGAATCGTCGCGCGAGGCGGCGCGGGGATGCCGTGGTGGGCGAACATCGATGCCTCGTAATAGTATAGATTGGGTCCCGTCATGGCTACGACGAGGAGAGACAGAGTGATGGAAGGGAGGAGAGGGATATTGGGGGGTGGAAACGGCCGGCGGCGGCAGATCGGCGACGGTGGTGGCTGAGCGGGAAGCGGGGAGAGCAAACTTCCCTCCTGCCAATAGAAGCATCAGAATGCGGTGAACCGCATTGGCAGCCCTCGGTACGGTATATATGCGGCATGTAAGCGACGATTTGAAAAAAATCGGATACAGTACGATTTAGGGTATCTGGAATGGCCGCTTTTTCCGCCACGTACCGCAAACGGTCGGTTATTTTGCGATACGAGGCGGGATGCGGTATCTCCTAGAGATGCTCTTACTCGGGAGGCACCGAATAAATCACAGGACCCGGAGCCTCTATACAAGAAAATTCGAAAGAACCTGTATTTTAATACTCCCTCCAATCCAAATTAATATTCTCAGATTTTTCTAGATTCGGATGTATCTAGCACTAAAACATGTCTAGATACATCTGAATCTATATAAATCTGAGAACATTTATTTGAATCGGAGGGAGTACTATTTGTTTGTGGTGTGGTATATTTTAGAACCGAAGCGAGTGCCTATATATTGCGAAGTTCTACACATGTATTAAGAAAGGTGTGAGTTTCATGAGAGTATAATTAGAAATACTCCATCTGTTTCAAAATATAAGATGTTTCTAGACCAATTTTAGTGTGTAGGTTCACTCAGAACCTCTTCGAACCTACATTATAAAAGTGTCTAGGTACATTAGCTTCACAAAGCTAAAATATCTTATATTTTGAAATGGAGGGAGTAGTTGACAGTGAACACAATAGGTCAAAGTGTGACTCTTTATCGCTCAAGCGTACCTATATTTTTAATGTTAGCAGGAGAGTTGCTAAATTAGATAGAGAGTTTGTTACAAAGAGTCGAAAAAGAGACCCAAAAAACTTGGATAAGGACCTAAGCTGCCAAAAAGAAAATGATACAAACAACTCAGCCTGGATCAAAAGGGATCTTTGTCCTAGCCATGTTTCAGAGAGTGGCCTCGTCACAGATCCGGAGGACGAAATCCTTTTGTTTCTTTCTCTCCAAATTTCCTAAGGCACAACTAGGATGAGGGTTTGAGTGTCTTGCCTCTTGTTCAATGTGGAGCTTGATCAACATCGTTGTAGCCATTACTCTAGTGAGGCTGGATCGTTACAAGAGGCTGGGTATAAGGCCGCCATTCAGTTGATTTGCAAGCGTTGTCTAGTCCCTTCTTGACCAAGGGCATTCCATGAGAAGATGCATGAGCGTCTCAAGATTACGCACACAAATACATTGTTTTCTAAAATAGGTATGCTTGAGAGACGCCAGGTTTATAAGGCCCACGTGTACATGGGAAGTGTGCCGTGCTCATCAGACACCCTTCTCAAAGGAGGCTTTCTTCCAGCTTTATAAATAAAGCCACACGACCGATAAAGATGATGGGTATAACTTCTTATAAAGCACATCAAAGATAAGCAAAGAAGGTAGACGAAGAGACAAGACTTGTCTACCAAAGCGACCGGAACGAGAGGGGGGGGGGGGGGGGGGGGGGCTCCGGACAACACCCCCAAGAGGGTCACGATTCCCGCGCCGCCGCTATGAAGACAACAAGGTCAAGGGTTTTCATCCGAAGTCCTGGAGCATCGAAGGTTGGGCACGATCATTTGAATTTCAAGAGTCCGGCTTAGGAGCGGATTCAACTCTAAAGAGTGTCCACCATGTCTTTTTCTAAGACATATCTTTTCAAACTCTAAATAACCATGTCCACAATCTAAAGAATACACTAGACGGCATGGGGACTTCACCTCACGGTCTGTATTTTGTTTTGGCATGGGATGACCGGAGCGGTAGAATTTTAGGTATTTTGTTTGCGCCAACGCCACCATTGTGAATAGCACTGTTAGGCTTTTGGACATTTTATTTAAACGGCTCGCGTAAATCTAACTGATAACTCGCGCCGTGCGAACCTAACGAGCGTACATGTGGCACACACATATGGCTAGAGGATTGGCCTGGCATACCGGCCAGTTGCGTGCATGTAATTTATTCTTTGTGTGTGCGGGTACCATCGGTTAAGTTAACCCCATAATTATAACCGTATGATTCCGGTACACTATAGATTTGTGGAGTGTTCCATCTTTATAATATTCCAACAATGCCCTTCTATTTGACTCATATATACTTCTGATAAATGCATTTGAAACAAATAATATGTATTATTAAGACATGATAATTGTCCGGATGATGAACATCTATACACAATTCTAATGAAAGCATTGAAAGTACCACATCAATACACAATTCTATAGATGCGGCATTAATAGAATTGCCACATTATTATTACATAATTTTGGTGACATACTAAAAAAATTGTTCATTCATAGGAGCCCTTCGAGGTAGTGCTCACAATAGGGAACTACATAGGTGCCCATACGACAAAATGATCTACCACATATATGGTCCATGGCAAACAAACTGACTTAGAGTAAGCAATCTAAATAAACGACATTACAAAATGATGTCCATAAAATGTATACATGACAAACTCAAAAGGAAAACCCAAAAGATATACTTGGTGCCGACTAAGAACTACTGAATGAATACATTGACTATAGACAATTAACTAACAAAAAAACAGAAGGCATCATCACGCGGACTAAAATCCTTCTTAAAACTTTGACATCACAACAATATGAGTTGATTAATCTATAAGATTATGTCTAATGATCGAGGTGCATAACCAAGTTCCTCCCTACACCAATCGAGGAAACCTCGATTCACTTCGCTACAAACACTGGATTTTTTTCCATGAGCAAACTATGTTTGAAGGAAGAATTAGATATTTGTCTTATACTTTCTAATGGACTACTATTAGATGTCTCCTCATCCATTAGCATATATATAAAGCTAAAAACTACAGCTACCCATGGGTACACAATGCATTGAAGTGAGTAATTTTTGTTATTTTAATTGTAACTTAGACTGCATCATTATCGGTTTGAGAGAACAAATATGTCATTTCCTCACTTTCTATGAACACATGAGTGATGCTAGATAGGCATTTTGTGGTGTCTTAGCCATACACACAAAGAATGTGTATTAGCCATATCAAGCTCTCTAATTCATCTACTCATTAGTCATGCACTACATAAGAAGGCGTCATAATAAGCTAAAATGTTGTAAGCACATATCACTCTTCTATACTTCTCTAACTAAGATGTACCGATAGCAATTACATAGGTGCAAATAAAATCAGTAATATTAGGAAAATGATTTGTATTTGTACACTTTCTAACTATTTGACAAGAGAATAAGAGGCAAGATCCATCCATAAATACAAAACATGATACTACTACAACAACTACTACTTGTGTTGCAAGTGTAGCTCAAAGCCTCAAACAAAAAATTAGAGGTAACATCGAAACACACGCTATACTATTAGATCAATCAATCAATACAAACAGATGGAGATGACTGATATGTTGCAAACCTATCTATAATTTTTGATGTTCCATGCTTCTTTTATATCTACTTTCTTATGTTTTGTCCACACTTTGGAGTATTTTTATACACTTTCTTGGACTAACTTATTAACAAGATGCCATAGTGCGAGTTGTCTGTTTTCTGCTGTTTTTGGTTCCATCAAAGCCAGAAAATGAATATTCTCGGAATTGGACGGGACAAAAGCCAAAGTCAATATTTCACCAAGGGGGACACGAAGCTAAAAGACGAGACGGAGAGGGGCCAGGGCCCGGCCTCACCACCTGACCATGCGGCCAGGCCTGGCCCGCGCCAGGGGGTGGTGCGGCCGCCTAGGGCACCCCCTCGGCCTCCCCTTTCGCCTATAAGATGCCTCCGATACAGAAACCCTAAGTACCCGATCAAAATTCCACGAAAGAGTCTGTAGCCGCCGTCACCTCCATCCCTAGATCGGGAGGGATCTGAAGCTCTTCCCGGCACCCTGCCGGAGGGGAGAATTCACCCTGTAGGCCTTCTTCATCACCATGCCTGCCTCTAGTGTGATGCGTGAGTAGTTCATCCCTAGACTACGGGTGCATGTAGTAGCTAGGTGGTTGGTTCTTCTCCTTTATGCTACCATGTTTAGATCTTGTGAGCTCCGTTCATGATAAATATCATCTATTTGTAAACATACATGTTGTGTTTGCGGGGATCCGATGGATATTGAGATGCTATTTCAGATTGATTATTGATTTTATCATGTCTTTGTTATTTGTGATCTTGCATGCTTTCCGTTGTTAGTAGCTATCTTGGCCGAGTAGATGCTAGCAACTCCAAGAGGGAGTATTTATGCTCGATAGTGGGTTCATGCCTCTAGGAATCTAGGGAAGTGACAGAAATCTCTAAGGTACTAGATGTGCTGTTGCTACTAGGGAGAAAACAACAATCCTTTGTTTATATAACAATCATATTGTTTACTTTACACACAATGCTTAATGCAATTATCTGTTGCTTGCAACTTAATACTGGAGGGGGTTCGGATGATAACCTAAAGGTGGATTATTAGTCATAGATCCAGTTGGATTACGGTCTATGTACAATATTGTAATGCCCAATCAAATCTCATAGGAGTCAAGATGATTAGTATATGCATGTATGCTTTCTCGATGTTTGTCAATTGCCCCGTTGCAATTTGTTCACCCAACATGTCATCTATCTTAAGGAGAATCACCACTAGTGAACTATGGACCCCGGTCTTCTCTTTTACTATTAATCTAGAATTTGCTATTTACTGTTTTCTATTTACTTTCTGCAAGCTATTACTATCTTCCACACAATACGTTTAATCCTTTGTTTTTAGCAAAACTGGTGAGATTGACAACCTCACTATAAGTTGGGGGCAAAGTTCTTTGGTTGTGTTGTGCAGGATTCCAAGTTGGAAACAACACCTTGGAGGTGTTTCCTTGCTCCTACTGATTCGATAACCTTGGTTTCGTAACTGAGGGAAAACTTGCTGCTGTGCTCATCATACCTTCCTCTTAGGGTTCCCCAACGAGCTTGAGTATAGTTTGAACCATCAATGACAATGCAGATTTGTATAACGGAAAAGGAAAACCTCGCACTAGAAGGAAATTGATCTTTGAATTGGGGCGTTGATTGCTTAGTCCCTAGGGACATCTCGTAAAAGGACTGGCGTAGGGTAGAGCTAGGCATACAACCCCTGGAGGAGCGCCAAGGTCGCGCAACACTGTTGAGCCGAGCCGCTGGCACCTTAGGGTCTCCACTTGCATCTAGTCCTTCCCGGCACGACATGCCACGCCGACGTCACGCCACCGTGTGCTAGCAGCAATGATCCTTAGATCCCATGCATAAATCCACGGTGACCAGCCAGCTCTACTAGCCGCCGATCACTCACACGATTGCACTTCACCTTGGTCGTTGCCCTGCAACTCGACCCCCATTCTAGGCGGCTACCTCCCGCACTCACGTGTTGTCCGCACACTATTTGCGGGAAGTCAAGTGTCGCCACAGAGAACCACGTGGGTGCGCGCCTACACCATGGGGTGTGCGCCTCCCCGCCGTTTCCTCGTACAAGCGACAGAACAATGAATTTTACCACAAACAGGTCGTGGGCAGCTCGGAACCTTACCATGAAGGAATCCATCGTCTGTGTGCAGGCCAAGACCACTAAGCTAGGACCTCACCACTGACCTACAGAATACGGTGCTTCAGGCCGACCTCGTCACAGAGGCAATAGGGGACGAGGAGTTAGCTAGCTCGCAACCGTCGCCGCCTAGCTCATGTGCTCACCCAAGTAGGCAGCTAGCTTCTACAACGCTGCCTAGCTCCGTCGTGCACCTGACCACATCCAAGCCGGCTTCTAGCTAACATCTATCACCAGGAGCTCCTGACGGTCGCATAGCATAAACACCAATGCCTCCACATATGGCTTGGCGTGCTGGCTACCGTAGGTAGCACAGCGTGTGTGCCATATCGGAGAACCAAAGCAGCCATCCTAGAAATCTCGAGCGGGGATGGAATCCACGTCGCCGTATAATGCAACGGCCTCCTTGCAAGTGGTAGCAGGTGAACGATCACGGATGTCGCCTAGAGGAGGGTGAATAGGCGATCAAAACGAGATGGGCTTAACAATGTAGAATAATACTAGCATTTTCTTTTGTTAAACACAAAGTCTATATATACTAAGGTTCACCTATGTGCACTGACAACTTATGCTAAGCAAGATAAGCAACAAAATGATAGCAATATAGATTACTTCAAGCAAGATGTCTATCACAATGTAAAGTGCATAAGTAAAGAGCTCAGGTATAGAGATAACCGAGACACGCGAGGACGACGATATTTTACCGAGTTTCTCCCAACAAGGGAGTACGTCTTGTTGGAGGGGTGGGCGGTACTAAGACCACCAATGCCACAAAGGCCTCACCCTATTCTCCCGAGCACCCACCACGTGGGCAAGCACGCGTTCCACTATGGGACACTTGAGGGTGGTCACCAAACCTGTTGTGATCTTGCATGCTTTCCGTAGTTAGTAACTATCTTGGCCGAGTAGATGCTAGCAACTCCAAGAGGGAGTATTTATGCTCGATAGTGGGTTCATGACTCTAGGAATCTAGGGAAGTGGCAG
The DNA here is from genome assembly GCA_910589775.1 of Avena eriantha. NCBI lineage: Eukaryota > Viridiplantae > Streptophyta > Magnoliopsida > Poales > Poaceae > Avena > Avena eriantha. The sequence continues at coordinate 198,252,092 of OU342746.1, forward strand.
AAATCTATAAGGTACTAGATGTGCCGTTGCTACTAGGGAGAAAACAACAATCCTTTGTTCATAGAACAATCGTATTGTTTACTTTACACACAATGCTTAATGCAATTATCTGTTGCTTGCAACTTAATACTGGAGGGGGCTCGGATGATAACCCGAAGGTGGATTATTAGTCATAGATGCAGTTGGATTATGGTCTATGTATAATGTTGTAATGCCCAACCAAATCTCATAGGAGTCAAGATGATTAGTATATGCATGTATGCTTTCTCGATGTTTGTCAATTGCCCCGCTGTAATTTGTTCACCCAACATGTCATCTATCTTAAGGAGAATCACCACTAGTGAACTATGGACCCCGGTCTTCTCTTTTACTATTAATCTAGAATTTGCTCTTTACTGTTTTCTGTTTACTTTCTGCAAGCTATTACTATCTTCCACACAATACGTTTAATCCTTTGTTTTCAGCAAAACTGGTGAGATTGACAACCTCACTATAAGTTGGGGGCAAAGTTCTTTGGTTGTGTTGTGCAGGATTCCAAGTTGGAAACAACACCTTGAAGGTGTTTCCTTGCTCCTACTGGTTCGATAACCTTGGTTTCATAACTGAGGGAAAACTTGCTGCTGTGCTCATCATACCTTCCTCTTGGGGTTCCCCAACAAGCTTGAATATATTTTGAGCCATCAAGCTATTTTTCTGGCGCCGTTGTCGGGAAGTCAAGGACATCTTCACAAGGAGAGTACCTCATAACCAATATCTTTACTTTGTTTTATTTGTTTTGCTTAGTTTATTTATTTTTGCTTTGTTTGCTTGTTTCTTTATCAAAAAGACAAAAAAAATTAGTTGTATTAGTTTGCTTTCTATATTAAAAACACAAAAAAAAAATTATTATTAGTTCCTACCTTAAGTTTTCATTATGTCTAGCATTGCTCCAATCACTATGTCACCTGAGGAAATGATTTTTACTTTCAAACAAGGAATTGAAGAGAGTTTCAAAGAAGCTTGGTCTAGAGTCTCTGATTTGCATGAAAAAACTGAACCTAAAATGACTCAAAGCTTGTTTCTTAGCAGTTTTTACTTTGGAACTGCTCTTTGCTATAGATATGCTTTGGATGCTGTAGTGGGAGGAGATTTCCTCCAATGCAATGAGAATGAAGCTTTTAATGCCATAAAGAAGTTGGTCTTAACATATAACTTGCCTACCAAAGGTGAATCTTCCTTTATAAACATATTTGCTAGATTGAACACTCTTGAGACCCGCACTGCTAGTTTAAAGAATGCTATAACGTGCTTAGAGAGCATCATGATTATGTTCCAATAAATTCTGAACCCTCAAAATGGCTTCCTACAGTAAAAAAAATTATAAATAATGAAACGTTTCATGCACGCTGTGATATCATGTCTGAATTTTGTCTTATGCCTAAAGATATCTATGAATCTTTGAGTCTTTGGGGTCTTTCTGAAGGGGGAGAAGTAATATATCTTTCTAATAATGCCACAATATTACTCATTGGAATAGCTAAAGTAGTGTTTATAAAGATTCTAGGGAAAGTGGTGTCTACTGATTATCTTGTTATTGAATGTGTAGGAAAAGGACAAATCACACTTGGAAGATCCCTACTTAAACTCCTTGGAGCAACAATAGATGTGGAAAAGGGCATCATGCACTTTGCTTCCCCACCGAACAATCATACGTTCCCCAAGTATAAGAATAAAAGTAAGAGAGGTAAGGGCAAGAAATTTGGTTTTAATGCTTCTTCATTTGAGAATACTTGATTTTTTTCTTGCTTATTATGCCTAACTTAAAGGCGTTAAAGAAAAGTACTGTAACATCCCAAAACTTTAATCAAGGTTATCAAGATCCAAATCACCCAATTTAGGGTTAACAAAAACTTTTTATTATTAAAAATAATTATGAATGCATGTGGGTTTGCATTAATATAGAATTGTTTGAAAATGCCATGTTTGATTATTCTAATGGTTATGAAATGATTCAAAGGTGAATGCCATCTAGATCATTCAAAAACAAAATCTAAATAAAAAGAAATCAAATAAGATAAAAAATGCAAATGGTCACTTTGGCCATTTTAATCCACTAGGCCACTTTAGGTGTTCCTAGAAGTCAATTTCAAACAGAAACATTCTCAACTCTCTTCACCCCTTGCTAGTACAAGTAAAGATCTACCAAGGCCCATTTTGAAATCTTACAGGAACCTTTAGCAAGATAATTTAAATGAAATTTGAAAAGTGAATCCATTACATATGCATAGATCCCACTTTTTCAAAAACCAATCAAATGAACTCTCCTTGCCAATCCCAAGCAACCAAAGACTACCAAGCATAAGATCAAGTTACACACCAAAAATCTTTTCAAAATTTAAATTTAAAGTTCTTGCGGCCATTGTGTCGAACACCTGGTGATCACAAACTAAACTGCCTAACTATTACTATTGTTAATCAAAGACTTGTCCCCCATTTGACCCCCTCATCTCTCCTCTATCCCCTCTTATCCTAACCCAGCCCCAGACAACACCCCCTTCACCGCTGCGCCAATACCGCGCCGCCCAGAGATGGTCATCGCCGGTCGACCATGCCCAAGTCGCAGCAGACCACCCCACCCTCTTCCGCCGTGCCTAGGAGGTAGGAGAGACCACACCGCCACCCCTGTCCCTGCCCCGAGCCCTGCCAAGCACTGGACCACCCACAGAGCACCGCGCTCTACGCCTCTGCGCCATGCACAGACCGCGCTAGTGCGCCACACCCGACAGCCTCGCACAGACCCCGCCTTGCCCTCAACTCGCACGCGCACACCCGCCTTAACACCAGCACGCCCCCGGACATGCCCGTTTGCCACTGTTTGACCCGCAGCCACCGCACGCCACGTCGAACGCCGCCTCTGCCGCGTAGAGCACCAGCCGCTCCTGACCTATTGCCACCACCCTTAGCCGCGCCTTTACACCATAGAGGACCGCCATGAGACCGCGCATCGATCGCCGCTCACAGCCCCGCCTCTAGCAGCCCGTAGCCATGTTGCCACCGTCGCCTGACCATGCCGCGTTGTCCCGTCGTCGAGCCTATAAAAGGAGGCCACCCCTACTCATTCCTCACACCACTCACCTCCCCTCTCACCACTGAGCCTTTCCCACTTCTCCCCGGAGCCAATCGATCCCTTAGTCACGGAGTTCCCCCGGAGTTGACCGCTACTAGAGGAGAAGGGCCCCGCTGATTGCGACCACCCCAGGAGCCGCCGCGACCACGCCTAGAACCGCCGTCGTCCACCAGTTCGATCGCCCCCATCGCCACGCCTAGATGGAGCCCTAGTAAGCCCCCACGTACCCTCACCGTGCCACTAGGGTTAGCTCTTGCCGGCGACCTGTTCGCCGAGGACGACGATCCTCAGTCGTTGATCCGTCTTTTAATCGTCACGCTGAGAGTGCCCCGTACCGCTTCACGTTGGATGTGCTGCTGACATGCGGGACCAGCCTGTTAGTTGCCCTCTGCACCACGGAGAGCCACTGGGCCGGCCTGTTAGTGTTCCCGTGCTAGCCCACAAATTCAAATAGAGGTTTTTCTATTTAGATATAAACTAGATTCTGTCCACTTGTTTAAAAATCACTTCAGAGAGATCCACTTAACCAAAATGCATGATTCAAATTTTGCTAGAAAGATAATTAAATTTTTTATCCAGGCCCGTTGGATTTAAATCAATTGGAGTTATAGATCACATATAGTAAAAATAACAAGACAAAGACTTTTCTACATTCAAACATTTTTCAAAAATCAACCAGAATAGCTTTTGAGTTGTTTCTAACTCTTAAAAATCACATTTTATAATACCTATCTGAATATGTAATAATATTTAGGTTTGCATGCAGTGACTTTGGACTAGTACAAAATTAATGCTATATATGCATTTCTAGTCACTTTAAATCATTAAAATGATAAAACTAAACTTATTGAAATATGATCAAACATTTAAATCACATTCCCGTGTATTAGAATATGTGGTGATGACATATGTCCACATGATCCCATATTTTAATTGGAGAATATTAAATCTTAATTCTTTTCAATGAGTAGAAATTACTTTTCTTAAATAAAATAAATGAAACTAGTTCTTTAAATCTTGTGATGATACTAAATCATCAATTGTGTGCCTTAGTGTGCTAAATAGACTAGTTAAGTATTGTTTGGTGATTGTAGCATCCCAATCGTCTAACAGTTGTAATGCTACTTGTCCTAGTTAAATATTGGCTACTTCATATATATTATTGTTGCATCATAATGATATCATGCTCATGTCATCATACCACCTTGCATTTGAGCATCATATAAATCCCTTTTTCTTTTGGTTCTTCTATCACATGCATTATTAATTGTATTTGCCTCTTGATATTGTATTTGGTTATTGATATATTGTTCAATGCCCAAGTTGAGTTGGGGGCATATCTTTTATTTACATTCCACCACCTTTCTCTTCCACCACTTTATAATCCCACCATCCCATTAACCATGAGCTTGTTTCTCTTTCTTTTGCTATTTTATCTAGCTCATGGGCAATAGGGTGGATCTAGTCTTTATTTTTTTTCCTTTGCTTGGCTTTATTCCATTTCTTGGAAATGCATAAGAATAATGCCATCATTTTATTATTGTTTTCACAAAATAAACCATGGCATTATTATTTTGCATGGGCCATGCAAGCTTCTTCACCACCTTTTTACTCCATTGGTTTTTCTTTGATTTTGAGGGATCCTATCTTGGGAGACCATCTCCTCCCATGCCACCATCCCCTTATTCTCACCCACATCTCTTTCTTTTATTTTATTTTTCTACATGTATGTTCATATGTGACCCTTTCCACCTATTTCTTTTCTTCCTCTTTCTTTCTTGTTTCTCCTCCACATTATCTCAAGCAAGATCAAACTTCATTTTTCTCCTTGGTTTGATCTCATAAACCAAAATTAAAATCTAAAAACCTAAAACCACCTAACCTAGCTATTTCTCTCTCTCTCTCTCTCTAATTTCCCCTAACCCTAATTCTACTAGATCCTAACCTCCTCCCATCTCTCTCACTTACTATCCCTCTCTCTAACCTGCTGAGCATCACCCCAGCTACCTACCCCAAACCTAGACAAAACCCTAACCCGAGCCATGCCCCATCTAACCCTAGCCCGAGCTAGCCTCTCTCCTCTCTTTCTTTCTCTACCGCCATGCTGGCCCCACCCTACAGCCGCTCGCCGCCCGAGACCACCTGCAGCCCCTCCCCGCCGTGCCTACCAGCCCCAGGTCGAGCCCCAGCTCGAGCCGGCACGTGAGAGAGAAGGAAAAAGGTGGCACCGAGGCCACCTTTATCTCCCCTGCCACGGCTCCCTCTTCTCTCTCCCCCTCTCACTTTTCCTCCCTCCCCACGCCTCTCTGGCCTCTCCCAGATCTGCCCGAGCCGCCCCCTTCTTCTCCTTCTTCCTCTCCGACCACCACACCCGACGCCGGTCGCCGCCAGTACCACCTCGCCCCCGACGTTCCAGCCGGCGTGCTTGTCCTAGAGGTGGCCTGGAAGCTCGAGGAGGCTCCTCCACGACGCCCTGTACACGTTGACGCGAAGGAGGAAGTCCCAGCACCGCCAGATCCTCGCCGCTCTCCGAAACCCTAGTTCGCCGGAGCGCCTGCATCCCCGACGATCCGCCACGCCCCCGCCCGATCCGAGCCCGCCGTCGAGCCTGCGGTGAGCCTCTCCTCCCTGACATGCTCCGCCTCGTCGTACCGCCCTAGCGCCGCCGTTGTTTTTGTCGAGCGCTCTTAGTGCGCGCCGCTCGCCGTTATCTGCAAGCCTTCCCGCACCGCGCAACACCCTATCTAGGCCCCCACCACCCTCCTGACAACTACCCGAGCCAGCCGCACCGGTTAGCCCCTCCGCGCGCACTCCCGCGACCCGGGATCGAATCCCCGCTCACGCCGCGCGCCGAATTTCCTCGCTAGACGGTGAAGAAGAAAAACAGTAACCGGGCCCGTGGTAAATTTGCAATAAGCCCCCCACCTTTTTGATTCCTGCAACCCGCGCTCCTAGCGACCCCACCAGTCAGCCGCGCTAGCACTTTTGCAGGAAATCCCCTCTGCTTTATCCGGCGTAATCCGTGCTCCAGCCCCAGCCCCACCTGTCAGCCCCTGCCTTCCTCACTGCTGACACGCGGGCCTGCGCCAGTTGGCCCACCCCGCAGTCTCAGTGGCTAGCCCGATCCGCGGTAACAAAAGGTTTTCCGCGCGTGTGGCCCAATCAGCGCAAGGCCCACCCGTCAGTGGCTGTGGCTGGATCTGACTGGGTAAGAAAAGTAATTCCGGCTGTCTGTTTTTATTTAAACATTTTTCCAAATTGTTTTAAATTCAAATTCAATTCAGATTCAAATAATTTTTAAAATACAAATCCAAATAATACATATAATATATGTTTTGGAATCAGAAAAATGTGAGGAATTCAAATGTGCCATTCAAAATATGTTTTGAACACTTTAAATTTCGAGATGATTAAAATTACAATAAAATGCCCTTTTCCTTAATTATTTAATAACTTTTGTTTTATAATTCCAAATTAGACAAATAATATGTCTAAATCGATCAGCGCGACGAGCCCGTTCTATCTATGCAGTCCTTGTTCTGCATTGAAGCATGCATCATGACGGTATTAAAAATCTGAACTGTTTATGACAATAAAACTTGGTTAAATAAATAATAACATGCTTTATATCTTGTATCCACTCCTCACCTTTGCCATGCTACTTTAATGCCATGTAAATTGTGCATCATTCATCATAGCATGCTTGTGTGCTTGTTGCATTTAAATTCATATGCTTGTGCACTTTATTTATGTTGGCCCTTGTTTGTTTGGTTCTTCTTCGAATAGACGCCCAGCAGGAGAATTACCAGGAATCCCAGGAGTATTACCCAGATCCATCTCTCGCTTCAACTGAGCTGCCAGGCAAGCACTACCACATGCTTGCATACATACAGTACCTATTGCCTCTATCTTATTCTTGCATCATAGAGTCGCGATTGCATTAAATTGAATCCCAAGTACTGCATAGCCTTTACTTTTAAACCCCACCGAAGCTTGTTCCTCCATCCCATGAGCCATTACTACAGGAGTTGTTTGAGCCATGCGGGTCGTAGAAAAGCATGAGTAGGGTATGTGAGTGTCTGAGGAATAACGAGGTACCTAAACAACATAACCTGAGTAGTAAAGGGATACTAATGAAAGAGGCACCGGTGAGCAATATCTGCTATTTGGTTTTTCCTGCTCACTTGTGTCCCGTAGGACCCCGAGTACTAGATTCCTGTTCCTTGACTATTCGCACTATCCACATTCGGGAGGCCTTATGGACCCCCCTGAGCCAGAGCTTGATTCATTCTTATTTCTTGGGGCCACAATTAGTTTGGGGCTTTATTACTATTCTGTACTTATGCCATGTTACTGCTTTATTTAAGATTGTGCAAGGAGCACCTGTACTGTTTTGGATCGTGACACGTTTTCGCTGTATCGACAAGCCCGGTCACATTTTCGGGTTCCCAGTCGTTTACCGCCGTCCACACAAACTTTGGGTCCGTCTCGGAGCCGGCCAACTTCGTTGTGGGTAGCTTAATGGGGTGGCCCCCTGAAATGTTTCTGAATCCTATGATTGCTTTGTCGTAACGCCTCGTTGGGTTTCGATTTGGTTTTTCCGAGGTTGATCGAGTGTGTGTTGCTATTCGTGCACCCCTGCAGGATAAATCTTTCTGAAAGCCGTGTCCGCGGTTATGGACGACTTGGAGCACAGTTTCTCGATCATAGACAAGTATAATTAAAGTACCGCTTTTAAATTGACTAAGTACTTGACTAGTAAATAGTGCAATACTCATGGAATGGTTAATAAAACTGCCAACGGATGATGGGGGTTGTTCGTCCGCTTCCTCGTTGGTAAGCGAGGAGGAGGATGGATCTGATAATTATACTGTTATATCTCTTGTTCTTAATTCACGGACTTCCGTCTATCATTGGTTAGGCGGAAGGTTAGCGAGTATCTGTAGAATTGTTAGGTATTATCTTTTGCTGCAATTGCGTCACCCCAGGTTGTGTCCCCTTTAGCGGCATAAAGACTTGCTGAGTACCCCTAGGGTCTCACACGATAAATATTTTGATTCAGATGAACAGGTGTACCCGCAAGATGGATACTGGGTGGAAGAGACAGATGATGTTGGCAACGATCATTCGGTGTAGAGATTCCGGAAACGGGGATCCGTGTGATCTGTGGGCGGGATGTGTTTATTTATGGGCATCTTATGCCAATTTGCTTCTTATCCGTACTCGGATCTTGTTTTTCCGCTTCCGCCTGATACTCTGATGTGTGATGTATGAGGAGCTATCCTAAATTAATATATCTATCTAGGACATTTGGATCTTGCCGTATGGCGATGCTATATTTCTATTTCTTTTAGATGGAATGGCTCTGAGGACTGTTGTATGTGGCTTGCATACATACTCATTTGTGTATGTAGTTGATCCCTTCGCCTGCCGATTACGCCGCTCGTTCTTGTCCCGTTGTCTGAAAGTGGTTAGGACGGCCGAAAGGTCTACCGTGCGTGGCCCTGGGCCCCACCGTACTATTTTAACCACTTTCGTTCATCCAGGCATTAACTAAGAGCGTAATTCACCGAGGTAGTTACAGTGATTGTGTATCCCGTATGTATTTATAGACGGTAGTACCAATCAAGTCTACGACGAGGAGGAGTTCTACCCCGAAGAAGACGAGGAGAATTTCAATCACTGCACCAATCAAGGCAAGCTAGAACTAAGCAAGTTAACCCTTGCCCCCTTGACTTGATCAAATGCTTTAGGCATGCTTTGGTTATACCTTTTGATTTATACCCATTCCAAGTTTTACTTACAAGTTTTACCTTTTGCTTTACCAAAGTTTCTTTACTTTTAGTAATGCTTTGTGAGATTTTAGGAAGTAGTATAGATATCATAAATAGTATAAAACTTGGGCTATACTAGATGTAATTCTATGGCATGAGATTTAGATTAACATCCCACCTTAGTGAACACTCTTAACTTAGTGGTTAGTGCTAAACCAAAAACTTGATCACTCTAGATGGGAATACTAGGTGAAAATGCTTATGAAAACCTTGGAATGATGAGTCATTCTATTGAAATGTTTTGACATGTGTTGAGAAACACAAATGGATTTGATGATGAAAATGTTAAGGCATGAGCCTTAGCCCTTTATAAAAACTGATGGTTGGGTTCGGATGCGATACCATTCCAATTTTACCGTACAACCACAATACCTGAATTGGGTAAGGCTTAGCTGGAAGTTTATATGCATTAGTATGGGTTCCCTCACGGAGGAGGTTTTGAGCTGAGGCTACCTGTTAATGTTGTCCACCTATGCAGTGCCTAGGATGGCAGATGGCCATGGCTGGGAGGCCAAGCTCATATGAGAGGTGCTTATACTAGAGTGTGTAAAGAAAAGGTTATGATTGATTATCCGCATACTAAGTATGATGATTCAGGGTTATCCCTGACGGATTTATCGAATTTTGTGGTGAAAGTGTACCCCCTCTGTAGAGTGTCAAACTATTCGAATAGCCGTGTCCGCGGTCATGGACACTTGGAGTGGCCATACTGTTCCGTCGTCAGATGTTTTCAAAATGACTTATGAAATGAATTGTGCCTTGACTGGACAACAACAGGGTTATGACTATGAAAACTAAGTTCCCACTTAGGTGATTTAGAACTTTATTTTATCTTTCTTTGCTTCTGAACTCAGCTTAGGTTTCAAACTTAACTTTGCAAATAAACTTAGAACTTAGCATTCCTACTAGAACTAACTTACTTGTTAGTGATAGTTTGCGAGTACTTAAAGAGTACTCATGGCTTTGTCCCTGGCTATTCCCGTGGCCAGACTATGAGGAGGACTATCCGGAAGAAGGACAGCAGGACGGCTACGACAACTAGGATCATCTCCCATCGTCAGCATTGCCTGTGACACTGAAGATGGAGCCCACCGCTACGCTTATTTATTCTGCTACTTGTTTGTATAGAGACTGGATCATGAGATCCTTTATTTGTGTAAGACCTTATTATGGTTTGTAATGGATGATGTACTGTGATATCCAATCTGTTATGTCTCGCAAAAATGGTAATCCTAGGATTGTGATGTATGGCATAACAGGCATCTGAGATTAAACATCCGGGTGTTGACAAGTACTTATTGGGAGATAACCCAAAAGTTTTAGTTGAGTCTTGCAAGTTATTGCTTCAGTAATAACCTCTCCTTATCATTTTTGTGTGGTTTTTGTGCCAAGAGTAACCTCTAATGAGAGAGAAGTAATGCTTGGAAAAGTTGTTGTCCCGAAACAGATTTTTGTGCTTCGCTATAAAAATTCGTGAAAAATCTCTGTACGTCGGTTTGAGTTGTAATTGTTTGTGCTTCTGACCCAGGTCGTTATCCAACTTTCGTTAGTTCAACACTTTTCTATTTGAGCAACAGAAGGTCTTCGAAAAAATCGGTTTCTACCTACTGCTCTGTTTTGACAGATTTCTTCCATTATTTGCATTTGCTTCTTGTTGATTCCTTTTAGGGTTCTTTTTGGGGAAATTGAGCTTTTTGAGGGAAGTGCTACAGTAGCTTATATTTTAATGAAAGTTTTACTTGTGTTGGAACTGAACTAAAAGACTTATTATCTTGAGTACACTAATGTTGCTAATGAAGATTGTGTGAAGTTTTGTATGAAGGAAATATTTTAAGTGTAATGGAAGAATGATATAATGAGATGAAGAATGGACAAAAGCTCAAGCTTGGGGATGCCACCCTGTGTCACCCCATGAATTATTCAAGAAGTACAAGCGTCAAAGCTTGGTGATGCCCAAGGCATCTCCTTCTTGATCAATAAAAATTCCAGGTTTCTTACAAACACTTTATTTTTATTGTTTCATGCACAGTTGTGTTGTTCTTGGAGCGTCTTCGTTTTTGTTCTTGGTTTTTATTTTCTTAGTTTGCTTTAATAAATTGGTTGGACCCCCTCATTCATGCATTAGTGTTCAAATAAGATTGGTTTGGATTGGAAAAGAGTAGGAAAAGTTCATGCTTAAGTGGTACAAGGAGCCTGTTTTTGACTGTGGCCTAAGCTTTGTCATGTCATGCTTGATATTGTTTTGGCTTTATGCTTAGTGATTTTTGCTGTAGGATGACATGTTATAAACAATTGAGATTTCTTAATGTGCCTTAAAAGAATCATGCGTTGTTTTAACATATTAAAGCATAGTATTGTGGTATTCTCCTTTGATGCTTTATTTGGGTTGACTTGGCGCATGCTCACACCATGTTAAGACTATCCCAAGTAACCATATCCTCTATGATCCTTTAGTTTTCAACTTGTAATATCACTTTATGCTTTAATTAATGATGTTTTGTTGCTTTGCATGATTATGGCCATTATTGCTCTCTTAGTTGGTCGCTCCCAGTCTTTTGCTAGCCTCCATAACCAAGTATGAGTTCCACTCATGCACCCAACTCCAAATAAAACCAAGTTACTCCAAAGAGTCCACCATACCTACCTATTAGCATTTTCTATTCCAAGTATATTCATGTTTTTATCTACCTTCCGAATTAAACTTGTTATGAGAAAACTAGTGATTAAAGCTCTCACAAACTTGATGGCACACTTTACTTTCTTGCACTTAATAATCTTGAACCATTGTGTCCATCTTTGTTGCGTATATGCTTGCGCTTTATAAGTTGAAGTTAGCAGAACCATGTATCATGGGGAACGCTTTCAACATTGCACTTACTATTCCGTTGATATCATGATTCTTTTGCTTATGGATCCCGACGGTGTGAAATAAAAGGGGAACTTGTAAGATCATGGAGTTTGTATATGTGTTAGAGAAACACCTGGGCCACTAGCCTAAGCCATGCCTAATCATGGTGGAAACTTAAAGCATAACCATAATGAGCATTCTATGAAGCATCCTCAATAACAACCTATGCAAATAGCAAATAAAAAGATCGCTGAGATGCTCATTGTCTGTTGCCTTGTCATTTTGATATGGGATAGCTCCTATGTCATGGGGCAAGGGGTACCCCGTTGGCGGTTCTCTATGATACATATGTACTTACAATGACAAGTGCTTACTTGTGACTGAAGTTGAGTAGCATGAGGTTCAGTAATCGTAAGCAAGAGGCGTGAGATTTCCACTTATAACTTGTCAAGCATATCCTCTTAGTTGTGTCACTTTAACCTTAATCACCCAAAGATGCTTATGATAGGGGCAATGAGAGCTGAAAGATTTTTTGGAAGCTCTTTATGAGACTTGAATCCCTGCTTCCTTCCATGAAGGCCTTTATTTTACTTTTATGTTGAATCTCCTTCTTCTATTTTTATGCACCTATTTAGAGATCATAGTGACCATTCTTAGTTTAATGTGCATTGTCCCAAGACTTGTTGATTGATGCATAACTTTGATATTGCTTGTTCTTAAACTATTTGTATCTAGTCACCCTTATGAACTTTGAAGGTGTCCTATGCATTTATGTTTTGCTACATTACGAGGGACAAGCTGAATACCATTCTTATTATGTTTTCTTTATGTGAAACAAACAAACGTCTTGCAAAGCATTGTTATTCATGAATCTTTTGTTTGTACCTTTTCATGTTACAACATAGTTGCTATGTCCTATTGTTAGAACTATATCTTTCATGCTATGTTTAAATACTATGATCCTAGCTATCAATGTTTTACAAATACATTGATCAAGTTTATGATGGTGCATGTCACCTAAAAAATTATTCTTTCCTTTTATCACTTACCTACTCGAGGACGAGCAGGAGTTAAGCTTGGGGATGTTGATACGTTGCAAACGTATCTATAATTTTTGATGTTCCATGCTTGTTTTATATCTACTTTCTTATGTTTTTTCCACACTTTGGAGTATTTTTATACACTTTCTTGGACTAACCTATTAACAAGATGCCACAGTGTCAGTTGCCTGTTTTCTGCTGTTTGTGGTTCCAGGAAAGCCAGAAAATGAATATTCTCAGAATTGGACGGGACAAAAGCCAAAGTCAATATTTCACCGAGGGGGACACGGAGCCAGAAGACGAGACGGAGAGGGGCCAGGGGCCGGCCACACCACCTGGCCGCGCGGCCAGGCCTAGCCGCGCCAGGGGGTGGTGCGGCCGCCTAGGGCACCCCCTCGGCCTCCCCTTTCGCCTATAAGATGCCTCCAATACAAAAACCCTAAGTACCCGATCAAAATTCCATGAAAGAGTCTGTAGCCACCGTCATCTCCATCCCTAGATCGGGAGGGATCTGAAGCTCTTCTTGGCACCCTGCCGGAGGGGAGAATTCACCCTGGAGGCCTTCTTCATCACCATGCCTGCCTCTGGTGTGATGCGTGAGTAGTTCATCTCTGGACTACGGGTCCATGTAGTAGCTAGATGGTTGGTTCTTCTCCTTTGTGCTACCATGTTTAGATCTTGTGAGCTCCGTTCATGATCAAGATCATGAAGGGAATATGCCTGAGAGGCAATAATAAAGTGGTTATTATCTTATTCCATGTTTATGATAAATGTTTATTTTGCATGCTATAATTGTATTAATTGGAAACGTTAATACATGTGTGTTTAATAAAAAAATACAAAGTTCCTAGTAATTCCTCTCATATAAACTAGCTCGTTGATTAACAAGATGATCAAGGTTTCCTGATCATGGACATTGGATGTTGTTAATAACGAGGTCACAATATTGGTGGAATGATGTGATGAACATTCATCTGAAGTATAGCATTACGATCAAAGTCATTATGTTTATATTGCTATAACATCATACGAAGTAATCTTAGTCCTTAGACCATGAGATCATGTTAATTGCTAACACCGAAAGAGTATCTTGATAACATCAAACGTCACACCGTAACAGGGTGACTATAAAGGTGGGTTCAGTGCTACGAAGGTGTTAAGTTGAGGCTCATGGATCAAGAGTGGGATTTGTCCGTCCCGATGATGGATAGATATACTCTGGGCCCTCTCGGTGATACCACATTAAGATAGCTTGCAAGCAAGTGATGAGATCACTAGAATGTTATATCACGGGAACGAGAAAAGACTGCATGTCAGTAACGAGATCAAACTAGGTATTTGGATACCGATGATCGAATCTCAGACATGTATGATATCATGAGACAAAGGGATTTAGTTACTAGCGTTAAAGGTTCTCACGATCACAGAAGTCATCGTTGAATGTGTAGGAGTCAGTATGGATCTCCAGGTCCCACTTCTGATTATTGATCCAAGAGGGGTCTCGATCATGTCTGCATTATTTGTGAACCATAGGGTGACACACTTAAGGGATACCGACACCATTTGGAGCAAATATGTTTTAGATAAAGATTTAAGAAAGCACTGGAATTATTTCAATAGACACAGAAACTTTTTCGGGTGAAATTGCTGAAATTGGTTCTGCATGTAATATTAAAATGTTGCAGGGGGTTTTATACGAATGTTTGTTAACTAAAGTAATTAACAAAATTCTGAATAAAAATAATAAAAGATTTTTATTAAATGAGAGAGCATTAAATTTGGAGAAATTTAATAAAGTGGAGACTTTAAAAGAGAATGTGAAGGGGCATTTTAATGTGGAGGGGTTATCACCACATGAATGGGGGAGGTGAGGAGTCACCCCCCATGGGGAGCCGGCCATGGGGAGCGGTACCCCCCTCCTCCTATAAAAGGACCCCCTCACACCCCTTCTTACTCACACCTCCTCGTGAAGGATCTCTCTCCCCCTCTAGGATTATTCCCCCATGGTCTCGGATTAGCGAGATACATGTTCCCGGTGGCTTTATCTGGAAAGGAGTTGCTGCTTCCGCTGCTTTGCTAGAGCGAGGGACGGAGGTTGTCGGGGTACCGGACGTGTGTGCGATCACGGATGCACCGCTGCTTTGCGGTGCTGGACTTGCTGGAGCTGGATCTGAAGGACGTGCTGGAGCCGGACCTGCTGGACTTCATCACGATCTTGAGATCAACAAGTGTACGACTACATCATCCACCAGTTCCAACTCGTTAACAAAGTTTTGTTGTCTTCGAGGGTAAGTTCTCTATGGATGTATATCCACCCATTGCTTGTATCTAGTAGATAGATCTTGGCGTATAGTTCCCATCGTAGGAATTTTTTTGTTTTCTATGCTACGAACCCAACAGTGGTATCAGAGTCGGATCTATGCGTAGGTGCTTTGCACGGGTAGTACACATATGTTTATATGTGGGTGATGATGATCATGTTATTGCATCTTCTATGTATTTTGGATATTGGTGGCATAGTGGGATGAAGCGGCTCGGACCAACCTTACATGTCATCGTACATGAGACCGGTTCCACGACTGACATGCAACCAGTTTTGCATAATTGGCTGGCGGGTGTCTGTCTCTCCTACTATAGTCAATATCTGATTTACAAAGAGTTGCTAATAATTTGGTTATCCTTGTTATGGTTCCATGTTCGTAGGTAAGGACGGTTCTATCTCCAAAATCCCTAAGCCACGTAAAACTTGCAATGGATAAATTAGAGGCGTCTAGTTTAGATCGTTGCTGGGCTAGTGTCATGATATGGTAATGTTGTAAGTAGATGTATGATAGATACTCTTACAACACACCTAACGTGTAAGTTCCATAAACCTTGGCTTTACACACAAAGGAATGATAGAGATCATACCATGATGCATATGATAGAGATCAAATGTGTGGACCATATCATTCCACTTTACACATATGATGTTTGCATCTTATATTGCTAGTTTGGCAGTTTAGTAGCATTTTAAGATGATCCCTCATTTAGATATCAAGATAAAATGTGTTCTTCCTTAAGTATGCACCGTTTTGTGGATCGTGTTTCGAGACATCACGTGATGATCGGGTGTACTCGAATCTACACTTTCATATAATGGGTGTAAGACAGCTTTACACACGCGAATACTAAGGTTCTTACTTGGCGAGCCTAGCATGTACAGACATGGCCTCGGAACACGGACCGAAAGGTTAAGCATGAGACATATAGTTGATATGATGACCATATTGATGCTCGCCTTTGAAGCTACACCGACTCACGTGATGATCGGACTTTGTGTAGTGGATTTGGTTCATGTAATCACCAAAAAGGCACGAGGGATGTCGTTTTTGAGTGGGAGTTCATTTCTAATTTGGATTAGTCGAACTCAATTTGTCATAAACTAAATCAAAGTGAATTTGCATAATTTGTTGTAGTCATTGGCGCCTGTTCACTACCTTATACTTAGTTTTAATTGAGATAATAGAACTATAGAATTCTGGATATTTACTTTACGAACTAGTATCGTATTATTTTGAATGTCAATTTAAAGTTTAGAAGTCCTATTGCAAACTTTCAGCAAACTCTATTTACTCCATGAAGTTTAATAAGTAGTATTAAATCAAGAGTAAGAATTCCAATGTTAGTATCTAAAGTATTATGTTTGCCTCCATGATTTTTGATATTCAAAAGTTGTTTTAATATCAAGATTATCTAGGAGCTTAAAATTTGTTTCAGAAACCATCATGTGTGGAAGATATTGTGATATCTGAAACAATGTTTTTGGTTGCATTATGATAGAGTATAATTTAGCAAAATACATGTTCTCATATTGTATGAGAATTTGTGAAGGATGGAGATGCTAGGAATCTGAATCTCCCAAAAGGTTTCGGGAACTAAAATTATACTCGTCATTCTTCCTTATAAGCTATAGTAGCTTTATCATGAAAGTTGTCATGATAAGGATGAATAGAAGAGGTAAGTAAAATGTTCACTACACTAAAAGATTACTAAAGAATGGATTTTTGAAAGAATGCCAAACATTTGATGATGGTAATCCACTTCAAAGTGCAAGTCCAAAGGTATTAGTATTTGACTATACACGCTTTGTACTATGTGTCATGTGAATGACACCACTATTGATGTTGATAGATGATACATTGAAAATGTATCTATAATTTTTGATGTTCCATGCTTGGTTTTATCCACTTTCTTGTGTTTTGTTCCAACTTTGGAGTACTTTTCATATGATTTCTTGGACTAAACTATTAATAAGAGCCACAGTGCCAGCTGCCTGTTTTCTGCTATTTTTGGTTCCAGGAAAGTCAAAAAATGAATATTCTCGGAATTAGACGGGACAAAAGCCAAAGTGCCTATTTTTCCGGATGTCATCAAGTGCCAGAATACGAGGCGGAGAGGGGTCACGGGGCCACCACACCACCTGGCCGTGCGGCCAGGCCTGGCCCACGCCAGGGGGTTGTGTGGCCGCTCCCGGCACCCCCTCGGCCTCTCCTTCCGCCTATATATTGCCCTCGGGACGAAAACCCTAAGTACCCGATCAAAAATCCACGAAAGAGTCTGTAGCCGCTATCATCTCCATCCTTAGATCGGGAGGGATCTAAAGCTCTTCCCGGCACCCTGCCGGAAAGGGGAATTCACCCTGGAGGCCTTCTTCATCACCATGCAAGCCTCCGGTGTGATGCGTGAGTAGTTCATCCTTGGACTACGGATCCATGTAGTAGCTAGATGGCTGGTTCTCCTCCTTTGTGCTTTCATGTTTAGATCTTGTGAGCTCCATTCATGATCAAGATCATCTATTTGTAATTCTGCATGTTGTGTTTGCAGGGATCCGATGGATATTGAGATGCTATTTCAGATAGATTATTGATTCTATCATGTCTTTGTTATTTGTGATCTTGCATGCTTTCCGTTGTTAGTAGCTATCTTTGCCAAGTAGATGCTAGCAACTCCAAGAGTTAGTATTTATGCTCGATAGTGGGTTCATGCCTCTGGTAATCTGGGGAAGTGACATAAATCTCTAAGGTACTAGATGTGCTGTTGCTACTAGGGAGAAAACAACAATCCTTTGTTCATAGAACAATCTTATTGTTTACTTTACACGCAGTTCGTAAAGCAATAATCTATTGCTTGCAACTTAATACTGGAGGGGGTTCGGATGATAACCTGAAGGTGGATTATTAGTCATAGATGCAGTTGGATGGCGGTCAATGTATAATGTTGTAATGCCCAATCAAGTCTCAAAGGAGTCAAGATGATTAGTATATGCATGTATTGCTTTCTTGATGTTTGTCAATTGCCCCGCTATAATTTGTTCACCTAGCATGTTATCTATCTAAGGAGAGCCACCTCTAGTGAACTATGCATCCCGGTCCTTTTATTTACATACAATCTACAAACTGTTTACTGCTTTGTGTTTACTTTCTGCAAACTTTTCCTTCTTTCCATTCGATACGTTTAATCCTTTGTTTTCCGCAAAACACGGTGAGATTGACAACCTCATCGCAAGTTGGGGACAAAGTTCTATGGTTGTGTTGTGCAGGTCTCCACGTTGCTACTAGCACCGGTAGTGCGCCCTGCCAAAGCTCAGCTAGTAACACCTTTGGGGTGTTTCCTTGCTCCTACTGGTTCGATTAAACCTTGCTTTCATAACTGAGGGAAACTTGCTGCTGTGCTCATCATATCTTCCTCTTGGGGTTCCCAACGAGCTCTACATTAACACCGCCATCAAGCATTTTTCTGGGCGCCGTGCATTGAGCCATCAAGCATTATTCTGGCGCCGTTGCCGGGGACTGAAGAAGAAGAAGCTCCCACGTCAACCACGCACCTGCATTTTTCTGGCGCCGTTGCCGGGGAGTCAAGGACATCTTCACAAGGGGAGTCCCTCATAACCAATCTCTTTACTTTGTTGTTTTTGTTTTGCTTAGTTTCTTTTTGCTTTGTTTGCTTGTTTCTTTATCAAAAAACATAAAAAAATTAGTTTTACTTGTTTGCTTTCTTATTTCAAAAACACACAAAAATTAGTTCCTATCTTAAGTCGCCACTATGTCTAGCCTTGATCCAATCACTATGTCACCCGAGGAAATGATTTTCACTTTTAAACAAGGAATTGAGGAAAGTTTTAAGGAAGCTTGGTCTAGAATCTCTGATCTACATGAAAAAACTGAGCCTAAAATGACTCAAAGCTTGTTCCTTAGCAGTTTTTACCTTGGGATTGCTCTTTGCTATAGATATGCTTTAGATGCTATTGTGGGAGGAGATTTCCTCCAATGTAATGAGGATGATGCCATCAATGCTATAAAGAAATTGATCCTCACTTACAACATGCCTAGCCAAACTGATATTTCTTTCGCAAAAATATTTGCTAGGTTGAACACTTGTGAGACTAGCACTACTAGCTTAGAAAATTGCTATAATACGCTTAGGGAGCATCACAATTATGTTCCAATAAACTCTGAACCTTCAAAGTGGTTCCCTACAGTGAAGATTGAGATGAACACTGAAACTTTTCAAGCTCGTTGTGATATCATGTCTGAATTTTGCCTCATGCCCAAAGATATTTATAAATCTCTGAATACTTGGGGGCTCACTGAAGGAGGAAAAGAAATATCTCTTGCTAATAATACTACCATTTTACCTCTTGGAATAGCTGAAGGAGAGTTTACAAAGATCCTTGGGAAAACAATTTCTATTGATTATCTTGTTATTGAATGTGCTGGAAAAGGACAAATTACACTTGGAAGGTCCCTATTAGAACTCCTTGGAGCAATAATAGATGTGGGAAAGGGGACCATGCACCTTTCTTCTCCACCAAACAATCATATTTTCCCCAAGGTTAAGAATAAAAGTAAGAGAGGTAAGGGCACGAAATTTGGTCTTAATGCTTCTTCATTTGAGAACACTTGATTCTTTTTCTTGCTTCTTATGCCTAACTTAAAGGCGTTAAAGAAAAGTACTTATTGGGAGATAACCCAAAAGTTTTAGATGAGTCTTGGAAGTTATTACCTCTGTAATAACCTCTCCTTATCCTTTTTATTTGCTTTTTTTGCCAAGAGTAACCTCTAATGAGAGAGAAGTAATGATTGGGAAAGTTGCTGTCCCGAAACAGATTTCTATGCTTCACCGTAAAAATTCGTGTAAATTCTCTGTACGTCCTTTTGAGGCGTGAATTTTTGTGCTTCTGTCCCAGGTTGTTATATAACTTTCGTTAGGTCAACACGTTTTGATTTGAGCAAGACAAGGTCTTCGAAAAAATTCATCTTTCCATGCTGGTCTGTTTTGACAGATTTCTGCCATTTTCTGCATTTGCTTCTTGTTGGTTCCTTCTTGAGTTCTTTTGGGGAATTGAGCTTTTTGAGGGAAGTGCTACAGTAGCTAGTGTTCTAATGAAAGTTTATTTGGTGTTAGAACTGAACCTTAAGACTTATTTATCTTAAGTGCACTAATGTTGCTAATAAAGATCGTGTGAAGTTTTGTATGAAGGAAAAAATTCAGGTGTATGGAAGGAATGAGTAATGAGATGAAGGATTGACTAAAGCTCAAGCTTGGGGATGCCACGCGTGTCACCCCAAGAAATATCCAAGAAGTAAGCGTCAAAGCTTGGGGATGCCCAAGGCATCCCCTTCTTCATTAATAAAAATCCCAGGTTTCTTCCAAACGCTTCATGTTTATTGTTTCATGCACAATTGTGTTGTTCTTGGAGCGTCTTCTTTTTCGTTTTCATTTTTCGTTTGCTTGGTTTGCTTAGTTTTCTAAATAAATTGGTAGGACCCCCTCTTTCATACATTGGTTTTCAAATAGTTTGGTTTGGTTTGGAAAAGAGTGGGAAAGTTCATACTTATGTGGTAAAAAGAGCTTGTTTTTGACTGTGGCCTATGCTTTGTCATGCCATGCTTGATATTGTTTTGGCTTTATGCTTAGTATTATTTGCTGTATCATGACTTGTTATAAACAATTGAGATTTCTTAATGTGCCTTGGATGAATCATGCGTTGTTTTAGCATATTAAAGCATAGTATAGTGGTATTCTCCTTTGATGCTTTATTTGGGTTGACTTGGCACATGCTCACACCATGTTATGACTATCTCAAGTCACCATAGCCTTTATGATCCTTTAGTTTTCAATTTGTAGTATCACTTTATGCTTTGATCAATGATGTTTTATCGCTCTGCATGATTATGGCCATTATTGCTCTCTTAGTTTGTCGCTCCCAGTCTTTTGCTAGCCTCCACCACCAAGTATGAGTTCCACTCATGCATCCAACTCCCTAAACCAAGTTATTCCAAAGAGTCCACCATACCTACCTACTAGCTTATGCTATTCCAAGTATATTCATGCTTTTGTTTACCTTCCGAATTAAACTTGTTATGAGAAGACTAGTGATTAAAGCCCTCACGAACTTGATGGCACACTTTACTTTTTGCCCTTAATAAACTTGCACCATTGTGTCTTCTATGTTGTATATGCTTGCACTTACTTGTTGGGAATTAGCAGAACCATGCTTTCATGGGGAACACTTTCAACATTGCACTTGGTACTTGTACCTAGTGGATATCATGCTCTTTTGTATATGGATGTCGTCGGTGTGAAATGAAAGGGGAGCTTGTAAGTCCATGGAGTTATGTATACGTGTTAGAGAAACGCCTGGGCCGCTGGTCTAATCCATGCTGACATGGTGGAAACCTGCAGCGTAACCATAATGAGCTATCTATGAAGCATTCTTCTTATAAAAAAGAGTGCTATATTGACAAAAAAAGAGAAAAGAGAAAAAAAGAGATACTATGAAAAGAGGAAATAGAGAAAAAAGCACCATATTCCCATGGTAAATAAGAAGAATGCTGAGATGCTCGTTGGCTGCTTGCCTTGTTATTTTGATATGGGCATTCTTCCGTATCATCGGGCAAGGGGTACCCCGTTGGCGGTTCTCAATGATACACATGTACTTACAATGACAAGAACTTACCGGTGACTAAACTTGAGTAGCATGAGGAGCGGCCCTCGTATACAAGGGACATGAGATTTCTGACTTATACTTCGTCAAGCATGTACATCATAGTTTTTTCACTTTAACCTTAATCACTTCAAGATGCTTCTGATAGGGGCAATGAGAGCTGAAAGCTATAAGTACCATAATTTTTGGAAGCTCTTTATGAGACTTGAATCCCTACTTCCTTTTACAAAGGCCTTTCCTCCACCATTATATTGAGTCTCCACCTTCTATCTTTATGCACCTACTTTGAGAGCATAGTGGCCATTCTTAGTTCTATGTGCATTGTCCCAAGACTAGTTGATTGATGCATACTTTGATATTGCTTGTTTTAAACTATTGTATCTTGTCACTCTTATGAACTTTGAAGGTGTCCTATGCAATTATATTTGCTACTCTATTGAGGGATAAGATGAATACTATTATGCTATGTTTTCTTTATGTGAAACAAACAAACGTCTTGAAAAGCATTGTTATTCATGAATCTTTTGTTTGTGCCTTTTCATGTTGCATCATAGTTTCTTTGCTTATTGCTAGAACTTTGTCTTTCATGTTATGATTGAAGTACTATGATCCCAGCTTTGAATGTTTTACAAATACTTTGATCAAGTCTTTGATGGTGCATGTCACCTCAAAAATTATTCTTTCTTTTTATCACTTACCTACTCGAGGACGAGCAGGAGTTAAGCTTGGGGATGTTGATACATTGCAAATGTATCTATAATTTTTGATGTTCTATGCTTGGTTTTATCCACTTTCTTGTGTTTTGTTCCAACTTTGGAGTAATTTTCATATGATTTCTTGGACTAACCTATTATCAAGAGCCACAATGCCAGCTGCCTGTTTTCTGCTGTTTTTGGTTTCAAGAAAGTCAGAAAATGAATATTCTCGGAATTGGACGGGACAAAAGCCAAAGTGCCTATTTTTCCGGATGTCATCAAGTACCAAAATACGAGACGGATAGGGGCCAGGGGGCCACCACACCACCTGGCCGCGCGGCCAGGCCTGGCCCGTGCCAGGGGGTGGTGTGGCCGCTCCCGGCACCCCTTCGGCCTCTCCTTCCGCCTATATATTGCCCTCAGGACGAAAACCCTAAGTACCCGATCAAAAATCCACGAAAGAGTCTGTAGTCGCTGTCATCTCCATCCCTAGATCGGGAGGGATCTGAAGCTCTTCCCAGCACCCTGCCAAAGAGGGGAATTCACCCTGGAGGCCTTCTTCATCACCATGCAAGCCTCCGGTGTGATGCGTGAGTAGTTCATCCTTGGACTACGGATCCATGTAGTAGCCAGATGGCTGATTCTCCTCCTTTGTGCTTTCATGTTTAGATCTTGTGAGCTCCGTTCATGATCAAGATCATCTATTTGTAATTCTGCATGTTGTGTTTGTGGGAATCCGATGGATATTGAGATGCTATTTCAGATAGATTATTGATTCTATCATGTCTTTTTCATTTGTGATCTTGCATGCTTTCCGTTGTTAGTAGCTATCTTTGCCAAGTAGATGCTAGCAACTCCAAGAGTTACTATTTATGCTCGATAGTGGGTTCATGCCTCTGGTAATTTGGGGAAGTCACAGAAATCTCTAAGGTACTAGATGTGCTGTTGCTACTAGGGAGAAAACAACAATCCTTTGTTCATAGAACAATCGTATTGTTTACTTTACACGCAGTTCATAAAGCAATAATCTGTTGCTTGCAACTTAATACTGGAGGGGGTTCGGATGATAACCTGAAGGTGGATTATTAGTCATAGATGCAGTTGGATGTCGGTCTATGTATAATGTTGTAATGCCCAATCAAGTCTCAAAGGAGTCAAGATGATTAGTATATGCATGTATTGCTTTCTCAATGTTTGTCAATTGCCCCACTGTAATTTGTTCACCCAGCATGTTATCTATCTAAGGAGAGCCACCTCTAGTGAATTATGGATCCCGGTCCTTTTCTTTACATACAATCTACAAACTGTTTACTGCTTTGTGTTTACTTTCTGCAAACTTTTACTTCTTTCCATTCGATACGTTTAATCCTTTGTTTTCTGCAAAACACGGTGTGTTTGACAACCTCATCGCAAGTTGGGGACAAAGTTCTGTGGTTGTGGTGTGCAGGTCTCCATGTTGCTACTAGCACCGGTAGTGCGCCCTGCCAAAGCTCAGCTAGTAACACCTTTGGGGTGTTTCCTTGCTCCTACTAGTTCGATTAAACCTTGGTTTCATAACTAGGGGAAACTTGCTGCTGTGCTCATCATACCTTCCTCTTGGGGTTCCCAACGAGCTCTACATCAACACCGCCATCAAGCATTTTTCTGGGCGCCGTGCATTGAGCCATCAATAGATTCTTTTAAAAGAAAAAGGAATTGTTGAAAGAGAATCTATAAAACATTTGGCAGAAAAGAAAAGGTTGGAGATGTCCAACTTAGGTATATAGAAGATATACATGTTATGGATGTATTCCTTGCTTGTTAAACAATGTCGTTCTGAGGTATTGGATACCGCTATTGGATACCGAATTGGTTGGTATGAAGTGTCATATAGGACAACACAATTCATGAACTGCTATGGCCTAAGTAACTAGCAAGAGAATAAGTGATGATGTTCATCGAAAACAAATAAAGTGTTATTGTGTTTTTTCATTGTCGTCAAACCTAGCCTTCAAGATTTGTTTTAATAATTGTTATTTTGTTCCGGTATTATGAGAACAATGGTTGTTCAAATAACTACCGTATTCCATAAAGTATGGATGAACTTTTACAAGTCTGGTGGGAGAAATCACATCCATAACCACTATTCCTAAAATGTCGCAAGAGAAATGATTGAAAGATCACTTATGAAGTGACATCACTGTTTAAATTATATTAGAAAGAAAACATGAAGAAAATCCATGTTGATGGATTTTTTGAGTCTTTGATTTTGATCAATTGACTCTTGTGAGACTTTCCTCGAGATAATTGAAACTCCGTTCATAGGCCAAAGAGGAACGGATGACTAACTTATTGGTTATGATACATATTGATGTATATAGTCCATTATATGTAGCCATATGCGATGGATCTTTTTTGCTTCATATTCTTTCTCCAGAAATTTGAGTGAATATATCTATATATTTACATAATAAGGAAGAAGTATGAAACATTTGAAAATTGTTCAAAGACTTTCAAGATGAAGTGAAAAATCATTGTAACAAGAAAATAAAATAGTTTATGATTTGATCATAAAGGAAGATATTTGAGTTACATGTTTAGCAAAACACTTAAGATTTGAGGAATTGTTCCATGATTTGTATTTCTCGATAAACCATAGGAGTATGGCATATTCGAGAGATGAAATCAAACCATGTTTGACATGGTAAGATCAAGGGTGTCATTTATAAAACTGCCATTATGTTTTAAGGATTGAAGCTTTAGAGACTACCACTTTTACACTGAAAAGAGCACCATCGTGATCCGTTGAAATGACACCATATAAGTTATGGTTTGGGATAAAACCCGAATTGTCTTTTCTTAAATTTTGGTATGCTATGCATAAGTAAAATGTTTACAACCAAAGTCGGATAAGCACGTCTTTGTAGGTTATACCAAAGAAATTTTTGGGAATTTCTCCATAACACCGAGGACAAAAGAGTTTGTTACTTGGAATGTCAAGTTTCTTGAGAAGGATTTTTTCGTGAAAAGTTAAGTGGGAGGACAATAGAACTTTGATAAGGTTGTTGAACCTTAGCTATATGTGCTAAGTAGCGCATTGCCGGAAAGTGTCCCGATGGCGGCCACAATGCTCATGGCTCCCGTGATTACAAAGGGTGTGATCTCGGAGATTAGAGTTCCTATTGAACCATGTCGGTCGGTAAGAATCAAATAGTGTGATTTGATAAGCAAGTCGTTATTGTTTTGACAATGATGAACCGACTACATGCAAAGAAGCGACGATGGGCCCTGACTCCATAAAATGACTAGAAGTCATAGAATCTGTGATAGTATCCATACACGAGATATCAAGTTTCTGAACTTGGAAGACCCTCCGAAAAGGCATGAAGCCTATCGGTCGTGTTTGGATCTATAAAGAAATAGACATGGATGTTTAACATCTATGAAATATTCGACATGTCGAAAAGAAGTTTACGACAATGTTCAAGGAGTTGACTATGACAAGATTTGATCTTTCATAGCGATATTTAGTCTTGACGGATTAATGTAGCAACCACTACATATAATTTGATGTATGGTAGTTGAACAAACAAAACAATGTTCTTATAATAGAATGGTTACCTAGGAAGTGTATAAGACACGGTCCGAAGGGTTTTGTTAATTCAAAGGGTGCTAAAAGGGCATGCAAACTTCAATAGTTGAAGTAAGCATAGCGGAGTTGGAATCTTCACCATGATGAAACTGTTAAAAGAGTTTAAATTCATCGGAGATGATGAAGATACTTGCATTTGCAAGAAATTAAGTGGGAGCGCTGAGACATATTTCTAATACATTATGTAGAGGACATATTGTTGATTGGAACTGATGTATCTTTTATTGACACAAGTTAAGAATTTTATGAAAATAGGATTTTGATGAAAGACTTGGGCAAAACCAGAATATTTGGCATCAATGTCTATATGGATAGATTGAGGCGCTAATATGGTTATTCCAGACGTACATATATGAGATATTGAAAGGGTTCAATATGGAAACAACAAGAAAGGTTCTTGCTGCATGGAAAGGATTGTATCAAGATTCAAGTGTTTCAACACTTGGTGAGTAAAATCATATGAAGATTTTGATCGATTATACCATGATATGTATATATCCAGATATGTCCTATGCTCTAAATGTTATGAGCACATACCAGAATGATTCATAACGTGATCATTGGACGATAACAAAGATATTCTTATGAGCTTTGGAAGAACTAAGAATATATCATGTATAAGTGACAAATAGTTAAAGGTAGTTCATTGTAAAGTGTTACATTGATACTAGTTTTGTCACAAGATACAAATTAAATTTATCTCAATTTAGACTATGGGTAGCACAATGTAATGGAAAGGATGTTCCATGATGGATTTGGATGAGTTCCAAAGTTGAGACATTGTGACGGATACTACAACAAAATGCTAAGTATATGACTGCTATAGTAGCAGCAAAGGAGGGCATTTGTGTTATGTAGTTTGTTATCAAACTAGGTGTGGTTCAAAGTGGGCTAATACTATGAAGATATATTGTATGACAATAATATCAACATATTTTAACCCGAACGAACTAAAGGTCTCACCAAAGGACCGAATTTATACAATGCCATCTCATTCGAGATTGAGTGATGCGTAGAGACGCAAAGACATGCAAATACACACAGACCTGAAACTATCAGATCCGGAGATTATGTTAACCACTAGCAATCGCGTATATGCAACACCAGATAGCCATAGGTGTTCAATACGCAAAGTTTTTCCAACTAGATTATTCACTCTAGTGCAAGTGGGAGACTGAAGGGAATATGCTCGAGAGGCAATAATAAAGTGGTTATTATCTTATTCCATGTTTATGATAAATGTTTATTTTGCATGCTATAATTGTATTAATTGAAAACGTTAATACATGTGTGTTTAATAAACAAGATACAAAGTTCCTAGTAATGCCTCTCATATAAACTAGCTTGTTGATTAACAAGGTGATCAAGGTTTCCTGATCATGGACATTGGATGTTGTTAATAACGAGGTCACAACATTGGTGGAATGATGTGATGAACATTCATCCAAAGTATAGCATTACGATCAAAGTCATTATGTTTATATTGCTATAACATCATACGAAGTAATCTTAGTCCTTAGACCATGAGATCATGTTAATTGCTAACACCGAAAGAGTATCTTGATAACATCAAACGTCACACCGTAACATGGTGACTATAAAGGTGGGTTTAGTGCTACGAAGGTGTTATGTTGAGGATCATGGATCAAGATTGGGATTTGTACATCCCGATGACGAATATATATACTCTAGGCCCTCTCGGTGATATCACATTAAGATAGCTTGCAAGCAAGTGATGAGATCACTAGAATGTTATATCACAGGAACGAGAAAAGAGTGCATGTCGGTAACGAGATCAAACTAGGTATTTGGATACCGATGATCGAATCTTGGACATGTATTATATCATGAGACAAAGGGATTTAGTTACTAGCGTTAAAGGTTCTCACGATCACAGAAGTCATCGTTGAATGTGTAGGAGTCAGTATGGATCTCTAGGTCCTGCTTCTGATTATTGATCCGAGAGGGGTCTCGGTCATGTCTGCATTATTCGTGAACCGTAGGGTGACACACTTAAGGGACACCGACACCATTTGGAGCAAATATGTTTCAGTTAAAGATTTAAGAAAGCACTAGAATTATTTCAATAGACATCGAAACTGTTTCGGGTGAAATTGCTGAAATTGGTTCTGCATGTAATATTGAAATGTTGCAGGAGGTTTTATGTGAATGTTTGTTAATTATAGTAATTAACAAAATTCTGAATAAAAATAATAAAAGATTTTTATTAAATGAGAGAGCATTAAATTTGGAGAAATTTAATGCATTTAAAGTGGAGACTTTAAAATAGAATGTGAAGGGGCATTTTAATATTGAGGGGTTACCACCACATGAATGGGGGAGGTGAGGAGTCACCCCCCATGGGGAGCCGGCCTATAAAAGGCCCCCCTCACACCCCTTCTCCTATAAAAGGCCCCCCTCACACCCCTTCTTCCTCACACCTCCTTGTGAAAAATTTCTCTCCCCCTCTAGTATTATTCCCCCATGGTCTCGGATTAGCGAGATACATGTTCCCGGTGGCTTTATCTGGAAAGGAGTTGCTGCTTCCGCTGCTTTGCTGGAGCGAGGGACGGAGGTTGTCGGGGTACCGGACGTGTGTGCGATCACGGATGCACCGCTGCTTTGCGGTGCTGGACTTGGTGGTGCTGGACTTGCTGGAGCTGGATCTGAACGACGTGCTGGAGCCGGACCTGCTGGACTTCATCACGATCTTGAGATCGGCAAGTGTACGACTACATCATCCATGAGTTCCAACTCGTTAACAAAGCTTTGTTGTCTTCGAGGGTAAGTTCTCTATGGATGTATATCCACCCGTTGCTTGTATCTAGTAGATAGATCTTGGCGTATAGTTCCCATCGTTGGAATTTTTTTGTTTTCTATGCTGCGAACCCAACAAATCATATATTTGTAATCATACATGTTGTGTTTGCGGGGATCCGATGGATATTGAGATGCTATTTCAGATTGATTATTGATTCTATCATGTCTTTGTTATTTGTGATCTTGCATGCTTTCCGTTGTTAGTAGCTATCTTGGCCAAGTAGATGCTAGCAACTCCAAGAGTTAGTATTTATGCTCGATAGTGGGTTCATGCCTCTAGTAATCTGGGGAAGTGACAGAAATCTCTAAGGTACAAGATGTGTTGTTGCTACTAGGGAGAAAACATCAATCCTCTGTTCATAGAACAATCTTATTGTTTACTTTACACACAATGCTTATTGCAATTATCTGTTGCTTGCAACTTAATACTGGAGGGGGTTCAGATGATAACCTAAAGGTGGATTATTAGATGCAATTGGATTACGGTCTATGTATAATGTTGTAATGCCCAATCAAATCTCATAGGATTCAAGATGATTAGTATATGCATGTATGCTTTCTTGATGTTTGTCAATTGCCCCGCTGTAATTTGTTCACCCAACATATCATCTATCTTAAGGAGAATCAACACTAGTGAACTATGGACCCCGGTCCTCTCTTTTACAATTAATCTACAATCCGCTATTTACTGTTTTCTGTTTACTTTCTGCAAGCTATTACTATATTCCACACAATACATTTAATCCTTTGTTTTTAGCAAAACTGGTGAGATTGACAACCTCACTATAAGTTGGGGGCAAAGTTCTGTGGTTGTGTTGTGCAGGATTCCAAGTTGGAAACAACACCTTGGAGGTGTTTCCTTGCTCCTACTGGTTCGATAACCTTTGTTTCGTAACTGAGGGAAAACTTGCTGCTGTGCTCATCATACCTTCCTCTTGGGGTTCCCCAACGAGCTTGAATATAGTTTGAGCCATCAATGACAAGGCAGATTTGTATAGCGGAAAAGGAAAACCTCGCACTAGAAGGAAATTAATCTTTGAATTGGGGCATTGATTGCTTAGTCCCTGGGGACATCTCGTAAAAGGACTGGCGTAGGGTAGAGCTAGGCATACAACCCCTAGAGGAGCGCCAAGGTCGCACAACACTGTTGAGCCGAGCCGCTGGCACCTTAGGGTCTCTACTTGCATCTAGTCCTTCCCGGCACGGCATGCCACGCCGACGTCACGCCACCGTGTGCTAGCAGCAATGATGCTTAGATCCCATGCATAAATCCACATGGACCAGCCAGCTCTATTAGCCGCCGATCACTCACACGATAGCACTTCACCTTGGTCGTTGCCCCGCAACTCGACCCCCATTCTAGGCGGCTACCTCCCACACTCGCGTATTATCCGCGCACTGTCTGCGGGAAGTCAAGTGCCGCCACAGAGAACCACGTGTGTGTGCACGCTTGCGCCGTGGGACGTGCGCCTCCCCCCCGTTTCCTCGTACAAGCGACAGAACAATGAAATTACCACAAACAGGTCGTGGGCAGCTCGGAACCTTACCGTGAAGGAATCTGTCGTCTGCGTGCAGACCAAAACCACTGAGCTGGGACCTCACCACTGACCTGCAAAACACGGTGCTTCAGGCCAACCTCGTCACAGACGCAATAGGGGATGAGGAGTTAGCTAGCTCGCAACCATCGCCGCCTAGCTCATGTGCACACCCAAGTAGGCAGCTAGCTTCTACAACGCTGCCTAGCTCCGTCGTGCACCTGACAACATCCAAGCTGGCTTCTAGCTGACATCTATCACCAGGAGCTCCTGGCGGTCGCATATTATAAACACCAATGCCTCCACATATGGCTTGGCGTGCTGGCTACCGTAGGTACCACGGCGTGTGCGCCATATCGGAGAACCAAAGCAGCCATCCTGGAAATCTCGAGCGGGGATGGAATCCACGTCGCCGTATAATGCAGCGGCCTCCTTGCAAGCGGTAGCAGGTGAAAGATCACGGATGTCGCCTAGAGGAGGGTGAATAGGCGATTAAAACTTCTACGAGATGGGCTTAACAATGGCGGAATAATACTAGCATTTTATTTTGTTAAACACAAAGTCTAGATATACTAAGGTTCACCTATGTGCACCAACAACTTATGCTAAGCAAGATAAGCAACAAAATGATAGCAATATGATTACTTCAAGCACGATGGCTATCACAATGTAAAGTGTATAAGTAGAGAGCTCGGGTATAGAGATAACTGAGGCACGCAAGGACGATGATATTTTACTGAGTTCCTCCCAACAAGGGAGTACATCTCGTTGGAGGGGTGGGAGGTACTAAGACCACCAATGCCACAAAGGCCTCACCCTATTCTCCCAAGCACCCACCACGCGGGCAAGCACGCGTTCCACTATGGGACACTTGAGGGTGGTCACCAAACCCGTACAAGATTGGGGCTATCTCCACAACTTAATTGGAGGCTCCCAATAATTGCCAATCTTGGGGGAGCTGCACAACTTAATTGAAGACCCCAAGGACACGCCACAAAGGCCACACAACCGTCTCAACAATGAATATCACCGAACAAATCCTCTAGAGAGAACAAAACCGATGCACCTAATGAAAAAGGCAAGAACACCACAAAGATGCACCAAATCTTCACTCTCAAGTTCCAACAAGGCTACTGAAGCAATTGGGGGAACAAGAGAGGAAGAACACAAAAGGGGAACACAAAAAGTCCCAAAGATCTAGATCCCAAAGATTCACTCACAAAGGGGTGATTTGGTTTGGTCAAAATATGGATCTAGATCCCTTCTATCTACCCCTCAAATATTGGCAAGAATCAATGGAGGGAGAGAGAGAGAAATCAAGCTCAAGAAGATTAAATCAAAGAGGCAAAGCTTGAGCAAGAGAAGGAGAAGAAGCAACTACTAAAAAGAGAGAGAAATGCAATATAAAGGGGCCCTGTTTTTCTGCCCGTTGGAGGGCACCAACCCGACCCGGGCCGGTAGTACCGACCCACAGCGGTAATACCGCCCAGGGAGACATCAACGCTGGAAGCAACCGCCAAGGGCGAGCGAACGCGCGCACCCAGCGAGCGAGAGGGGGGCAAAGGGGATCGGGCAGATGGCAGGGGCGATAGACGCGAGAGCGCGCGAGCGCGGTCAACGCGGAGCGGAGCGGCCCGGAGCGAGGCGCGACAGAGAGGCCTGGAGCGGGAGCGAGCCGGGGCAGGTTGGGCCGTAGCTAGGCCAGGCGGCCGACCCAGCAAAGAGCGATGGGCGCGCGATCGCGGGAGGGGATCGGGGGAGCGAGCAAGGAACACGAGCGGGTGGGAGCGAGCGAGATAGAAGAAGGGTTGGCGCTGGGAGAGGCTTGCTGGGCCGTCCGGTAGTACGGGCCCACCTGGGCGGTACTACCGGGCTGGTCCGGTAGAGCCAGATGCGACCACCTGGCGAGGCAGAAGGGGAGCGGGCCGGTTCAGATGTGTCCGGTACTGGGCCCGGTAGTACCGGACGGCCCAGAAAAAAACTAAACCCCCTTTTTTCTTTTTAAACCAAACCGGCAAATATTCAAACGATTATAACTTTTGATTGGTAACTCCGATTGACTCGAATCCAATTGCATTGGAAATATTGGATAC
This sequence comes from Avena eriantha, assembly GCA_910589775.1. Lineage (NCBI taxonomy): Eukaryota > Viridiplantae > Streptophyta > Magnoliopsida > Poales > Poaceae > Avena > Avena eriantha. Next base: position 198,284,683 of record OU342746.1, read on the forward strand.
CACCAAGTGAGAAAGTATCAAGTATAATAATGAGAGATACCTTACTTGGTGAGTGTCCTAAAAACTGCCAAGATCAAAATCGCAACAAGATATAAAAGGGGGATCCAATTTTGATGTACAAGAGCTTGTTATGAAGATTACCACAAGCTCTATATCCTCACATGGATAAGACAAATAAACAACCAAATACGATGATGCAAGTATGCAAAGGTTTGAGCTCTCTCCGAACGATATGATCGAGTTACTCACTCGAGAGCCCATCTTGATAGTATGGCTATCTATCCTAAATCCGGTCTCTCAACTACCAACATGAGACCGGCAAAAGGGAAAACCTATCAAGAATACCTTTGCCTTGAGCATACTTTGACCTTGTCTTCATCGATCCATAATCACCGAGGATGGCAAGCCTCAACCATGAGATCTTCTAGGGATACCACATTATGAGCTTGCACAACGCATCTTCTTCTTCATATCTTCCACCTTAGAGCCAACACATGCTCCAAGCGATACCAATGGACAATTCCTACAAGTACAACTTAATACACACATTAGTTCATAAAGATTGTCATTAATTACCAAAACCACACATGGGGGTCCACATGCTCTTTCAGCGGGAAGTGAGGACATGGGGCAGATTGCCAGATTCTTCTTGAAGATCAAGGGAGCATCTTGTAATTGGCGTTCTTTGCGGTGTGGTCGGTAAGGCAGATGCAAGACCAGGACAACAGCCCAAGTGGGAGGGGCACCACCGTCAACGATGACGGCTTCTTGTTGTAGCTGCGCGGGTGCATCCTGGCAAGTCCTAGAGGATCTTGCCTACAATAGCATGCACATGTCAGATCAATCCCCACAAACCTCCAGAGAGATCCAGAAAAAGCAACCCACCGCCGGCTGAAAAAAAGAGATCGTGTGAGCATCATGCGTCAGAGTGAAGCAATCACGAAGCATCACACGTGGACTCCACGCGCCAGCGTGCACCACCCACCCTGACCCACATACATCATAACAAATCATGAGAGGCCCAGGAACAGTAGCAACATGCCAAGCCATTGGGCATCAGATGGCCTCACCCTCACATCACTTGCATGCCACCAAGCTTAAGTAATAGAGTAATGCATAACGCATAATCTCTCCTTCTCCTTGAAATTTGAAGAGTCGAAAGAAACACGAGTGAAACAAAATTGCACACTTGTAGGGATATGTCTAGTGTTGGCCTTGCAAAAAGGCAACCGGAGGCATTTCTTTGGTGTACCGCTAAAATATCACTGCCAAAAAAGTTGACCGGGGCACGCTGTTTCCACACCCCCAGTAACTAACGTACCGGTGTGGTGTCACATTGAATACCGAACACTGAAGTACCGGCGGCGCGGGAGCGGCATGCCGCCACAAATTATAAGATACAACATGTTCAAAACTGAATCCTGACGGCTGGAAGTCCAAAACTTTCATTTTTAGACAATTTTCATTTAAATAGGCGAATTTTATTCAAAACTTAGGAGTTATTAGAGTGTAATCTATCACAACTGGTTTGGAAATATTAAACCTAATCTATATCTAATCTGGAGTTGCAGCTGTCCAGCATTGTTGACGCCCTCGGCGACGCGCTGTTGGAGCCGCAATGGCGAGAGCTGTCCACCATTGTTGAATGACACTCTCGCCGATGCGCCACATCCCGCAAGCTCCTAAGGCTCTGCATCCACCTCCTCATCATGCTCCCTCATCTCCGACGCTCGGGCCGTCGTCGCTGAGTTAGACGACGCCTGGCCTGCCCTCGTTGTAGCTCCTGCCTCCTGTCGCCGCAACCGCTTCTTCACGAGCCCAACATTGGCGGGTTGCGGCCACTGCTTCGCGAGCCCGGTAGTTGGCCTCCGCGTCCTCCACAACGGCCTTTGTCACCATTTTCCTTTGTAGCACCATCATGCGGATCTGCACAGTGGCCATGAGATCGCGGCTTGTCGTCGCCTTTGTTGTCGTCGCCCTTCTCCATGCATATCCACATGGCATCCCCTCCCTCCTATATACACCCATCCCGTGGGGCTTTTCTCCACACACCACCAATCACCTTTGTGCGACTCTCTCTCTCTATATATATATATATCCACCATAGTAGAAGGTCGGGAGACTGTGGGACGAGCACCGTCAATGTCGAGCTCTAGACGGCGGAGCATTGATGGATTGTTGGACTAGACACGCGCAATCCACGGAGGGATCGTCCGTTCTATCCTAGCATCGAGTGTACATTATCCTTGTGGCTAGGAGGGATACGCCTAGTTGCGTGGATCGACTCATTCATCTTCAACATCTACACCGACCGACATTCTCTTCCGCATCAATGGCGCTATGATATCTAGATCTAATCCCGTTGTTGTTGTTGTTTGTGTAGGGCGAAAATTATTTTTTTGCTTGCGCGGACCCAAACACCTGCCACATGGGAGAGAGCGTGCTCTAGGCACGAACTAGAGCAGCGGGAAGAATGGATTGGAGAGTGAAAATATTAAGGGTACCATGGGGAATAAATGTAGAGTGGCCGGGGTTCCACGGGGAAAATACGATGTGGCTTCGAGTGCCGGCGCTCTCACCTCCGCCCGTGCGAGTAGGAGCCGGCATGGGATACAGAAATGGGACAAATAGGACAACTAGGATTTTAGTTTTCGACCATTACAGTAACTCTAAACTAAATGGGAGAAGTGAGACAAGTAGTATGATTTAACAAATCGCACTTATCTCGTTTATCTCACTTAATTTAAAGCTAGTCTAGATGTCTAAAAGTAGAATCCCACTTGTCTCGGTTATCCCACCTATGCATTTACATGGGCGTGCTGACCATTTTATTGGGCTCCAAAACTTACGGGCAGAGTTTTGGGTGTGAGCCTATTTTTTTTCTTTAACCCGAATAGGCCTGTTGAGGTTGCTATTTGGGGCCGCCGGTATCTTTCTAACTACCCCTCCATTAATTACCTCGTATCCTAGGTTTAGTCAAAGTCAAAATTTGCAAACTTTGACCATATATTTAGGAAAAAATATTAACACAAAAAATATATAATTTATGTATTAGAATTTTTATAATCTATATTTTTATATTATATGTCGAAAATAATAGACGTTCATATTTTTTCTTATATTTTCAGTCAAATTTTGTAAAATTTAACTTTGACTAAACCCAGGACACGAGTTAATCGTGAACCGAGGGAGTATTTGAACAACAAACTGGGCGTATTCTCGTCTAAAAAGGAACTTTTATTAGGCGAGCACAGTACGATATAAAGACAAATAAAAGTTACTACATCAGAATGAAAGCTCTTCCTTTCTCATTTTTTTGAGCAACCAACAGGAGCAACTTTTCTATTAGAAGAAGAGAATTGGCCGATTTGAAAGGGAAATTGGCCAAAACCCGAAACAGATGTATATACACACAGGTCCGGTTAAAAGGGGACCAAAAAAAGACCCCAAAAAACACAGTTTTAAGGAAAAACTGGCAAAAACCACACGAGGCCGCAAAACCTAGCTTGACTAGGTCTGGGGCACCGCCAAACGACACCAGCACAATGGCAGAAGCGGACGCTACGAAGAGCTTAGTCCACGTCCCCGGAGAGGAAGTCAGAGCCGAAGGAAACGGCTAGGCCTCACCGGCTTCATGGCGAGAGGCAGGCCACAGGAGCACGCCAGCGATACTCGCACGCTGACAGGGCCTGAAGACATCGACTCAAACCGGCATCACTAGCATCCCAAGAAAGACTCCGCACACTCTGAAAAATGACACCTACAAGGAGGTAACAACATTCAAAAAACGTCGCCGTCATCCAATCCAGCAAGCCAAATTTGGGTTTTCACCCGGAGTGATGGACAGAGAGGTGTCGGGGCTCCACCACAACGCCCCCAAGAGGGAGAACGACGCCCGCAACCGCCGCCGCTGTCAGCACCGACCAAGTCGGGCTGGACTTTCATCCGGAGACCCCGACCACCACCTCCAAAGGATAGTCACAGAGACGGTCCATGCCGCCCGGCGAGTTAGATCACTAGCAAAAGAGGCGATGCCCACGCCCACGGAGCCATGCCCCGCCGCCCGCGCGGCCAAGGAAAAGCATCACCAACATCTCGATCCGGAGCTGCCGCTCCGGCCTACGCGTGCAGCATCACATCACCACATGCCGACCCGCCACCGCCCCAGCCAACGATCCACCTCGCGACGACCCTCCAAAGCCACCAAGCCGCCAAAGCACCAAGGGAGCTGAATAGAGCCTTGATGAGACCACCTCGCTGAGACACCTCCAGCCCCGCCGTCCTCCACGCCACCGCTGCGTCGAGGCAAACCTCATGCCACCGATCGCTCGAAAAACCGCCGCGTCCCTGGGGCCGCCACCCTGGCTTCCTCATCTCCGGCGAGCGGACGCTGCCGCTGCTAGAGAAAGCAAACCGGCCACCCCTGTCGGCCGCCCAAGGCCAAGAGTCACCGCCCCGGCCGAATCCACGCCCGAGCCTGCCGGCTCGGCATCCCGTGCGTCCGCAGAAGGATCGCCATGGTCGCAGCCCGCCCGGCCCATCCAGGGCCCAGATCGGGTCCGGGCACCGCCGCCTCCAGCCCCGCCGAGCGCCGCCGCGACCAGCCTCCACCGTGCGACCTCCAACCATGGTCGCGCGACCACCTGGACGCCACACCGGGCCGCCGCCGGGAGCTCCCCTACTCCCCAAACGCCGCCGCAAAGAAGCCAGGTCCCGCCGCCACCGGCTCCGCCCGGTGGAGGCGACCGGCGACGGCAGGGGGAGGAACGGGGAGAGGGCGTCAGAGGCTGGGGCGGAGTCGGCTCCCGAGTCGTCCCAGGGGAGGGAGCGACGCAGGTCATTTTTGGTGTTTTTATTCTCACTTCCTTTCTCGAGTTTCACCGGCGAGATCAACACCGGAGAAGTCACGGAAAGGCTAATTTTTTTAAATAATATATTTAATTTCAGAAATTTAACGAATAATACGTGATCTGAGGGATTACGGAATCTAGCGCGGCGTCGTCTATTCAAAAACCGACCGCCCTGTCTCGTCTTTTGAAGCGCCGAAAGGCGTGAGAGTGGGCCCCACCCGGCCGGGCTGTCGAGAGACAGCGACCCGTCTTTAATTGAAAAGCCGACCAACCCTCGTCTTTAATTGAAAAGCCGACCAACCCTCGTCTTTAATTCAACAACCGACCAATCCCTCTTCTTCTTCTTCCTCTTCCTCCAAGCTTCTCATCTTTAATTGAAAAGCCGACAGACCTCGTCAGCTATTCAAAAGCCGACTCTGGCCTGACACACCCTTACACCCACCGTCACGGTAGTCGGTTTTTTAAAAACAGACTAGTCCTTTTGGCTTTTTAAAAGACGATACCGCGTTATATTTGACAATCACTCAAATCACGTATTATTCGTGAAAATTAATATAAAAAAATGTATTATTTTAAAAAAAAAGCCACGGAAAGCGTTTGAGGCTGTGTTTATTCTGGGGCTTGATTTGAGGGTCTGTAAGACAAGTCAACCCAACCAGGTTGTGAGAGACGGTTGCCGTCTCGTCGTGGAAGCCTCACGGCCGGGAGGAAGCGTTGGCCGCCGCCGCCGCCAGCGCCGCGCGGAGCACCTCGCCGAACTCGACGAGCCTGTCGGCGTCGGGCATCAGGTCCCTGACGGCCTCGTGCGCGCAGAACCGCGACGCCCAGGCAGCCAGCCGCGGCATGGTCGCCTCATCCAGGACGGGCAGCTCCGCGATCCTCTCCGCGGCTCCGAACCACCCGATGTAGGAGCCAACGACGATGTCCAGGTAGCCGACGTCGTCCCCGCCGAAGTAGGGTTTCCCGCCGCTGCACTCCGCGAGGGCCTCCTCGAGCTGCCGGAGCGCGGCGGACACCTGCTCCGCGGCGTCGGCCTTGTCGCCGCCGACCATGCCTCTCATCGTCCGAAGCCCCGTATGGAGCTGCGACCGCGGACCGCCCCGCCCCGCTCGGAATCATACAGCGCCGTGGTGAGCAAACTAAGATTTAAATCAGAATGGTTACGAGTGGACGGCTGGGGGCTGTGGCTCACCTTGGCGTCGGCGTACTCTGCCCAGAACCGGTGGACGGCGCGGCGGTAGGGGTCTGGCGGGAGGATGGACGGGCCAGGAAAGGCCTCGTCGACGTACTGCAGGATGACGAGGGACTCGCAGACGGGGAGGCCGCCGTGGAGGAGCACGGGCATCTTCTTGTACACGGGGTTGGATCTGAGCAGCAGCTCGCTCTTCTTCCCCACCGCTTCCTGCAGGAATTCGTACTCCACGCCCTTGAGCTTGAGCGCGATGCACACCCGCGTCACGAACGGGCTCGCCCACCCGCCCACCACCACCACCGCCGGCTCCGACATCGCTGCCGGCCGGTCCTTCTAAATCTCCACTAAATGCCAGGCAAAGAAACACTGGAGCTCTTAGGTAACTTGCTTCTATCTCACCACGTGTGGTGAACACCTTCTTAAACAGTCAAACAATATCTTTTCTATGTACACCCCATTTATATACGCACACCAACAAGAACCGCACGATGAGGCCAAACAATCCCAATCTAACAGCCACCATTACTTTAAGCGGGGCCGGTGTGCACTTAGCAATTTCCTTTCCCTGACTATTTTCCACCGCGGAGGAAATTACAATTACCGCATCTCCTACAATCACGCAGGTCTGCTGTCTAAAAAGGAAACTGACATTAACTTCATTCCAGAATCCCTACGATCACTCAAGTATTAGAAAAGGATGAAATCAATTACACCACCGCCCACGCCCAGTTTCTGCAATTCATTCCCTCACTCAAAAAAAAGATGAAATCCATTCCCTCCCTAAAAAAAAGACGCCCATTCGCCTCAATTCACCACCGCGCTGGACGACGCCTAGCAGTACAGGGGCACCCAGTGGGGTGTGTTCAATTCGGAAACGAAATAGAATGGAATGTCATGGTTCCATTTCACTGGAATGGGTTGGTTCCGTTCTTGTGTTTGGTTAGGATAAAAAATATGTAATGGAATGGTTCCATCCTATGTTCGGTTAGGCCACAAAAGTGGAATGAAATGGTTCCATTCTATGTTTGGGTGCATTTAGCAAAAAAGATGGAAAGAGAATAGAGAGAGTGATAACGTTTGGGTGGCTTTAACATAGAGGAACAGGGTGATTCCACCAATTTGGTGGAATGAGTGCATTTTGGATCTACAGGGAATACTTTTGAGAAACCACCTTTTTCCATTCCATTTCTCAACTGAACACTACAACAGCTCTCAAGTGAACACATCCTAAAACAATGGTTATTTGGTTTAGTCTTCTGAAGCACGGCCACCGCGGCGGCGTTGCAGTATGGGACCGACGCCATTGGAGACCGGCCGGAGTCGTTGTTGGATCGTGACGTAGGATGTGTTTGATGTGTTTGGTTTGTGGGTATGAAAAGGTGGTCACACTTTTTTTTTTGGTCGAGTGATTTGAGAAAGTGGTTAGGGATAGCCAAACCTGGTCAACGGGCCGGCTTGGCCCGGCATGGCATGCGGCGGCCCGTGTAGCTCGCGGGCCAGACCGTGCCGACATGGCGGCCTGCATCCCAGGCTCGTGCACGACACCAGCACCAGGGCCGGCCTACGACACGTCAGGCACGCGGTCCGTTAGTATTTTTCACAGACCTATCAAAAAAAGTCTTTAACTTGGGACGATTTCCTATTATGACACTAATGTTTTGGTGATCTGTTGGTAGAGCGGACAACAGCAAGGTAGGTTGTCTCGGGTTCGACTCTCGGCTGGGATATTTTTGCGTATAATAACAGTGTATTACTCATTTTTTCATTGTTAGGAGCCTAAACCGGCCATGCCGGGTCGGGCCGGTGCCGGGCTATTTTCGCGTGCTGCAGGCCGGCCTGCCCAAAGCCCGACCCGTTGGCCAGGTTTAGGGATAGGCATATTTATATTTGGTTTGAGGGATTAAAGATAGTTGGGATGATATGGTCACCTCTTTGTTATGATGGTGAGAATACCACCACACTGTCTTAAAGCGGAAAAATAGTCTTGTCTAGTACATATCCACTGTATAGTGTGAAGTTTTTGAAGTTAAGTAACAGAGCAAGTGATATGAGTACAACTTTGTACGAAGCAATACAAAATTCATGTAACTTTTCGGCGACAATTATTGGTGTAGCTTCTGAAGCCGCGGATCTACTTAATCAAGCTAGATCTTGGACATGGCATTTTTCTCCCGGGTGCATATGCACCTTTTAGTTGAATTTGAATTTTGTCAAAATTTAAAATGTCAAGAAAATTTAAAAAATATATGTGCACGTAGAACTACAAGTTTTATGTGCGCGCAAAGCCGTTTCATGGAAAATGAACATTTTGGGTGGCTTGTGCAAAAAAGACAAAATTTGGTGTTAAAGTAACGTGCTCCATCACAAATTTATCTTTTTTACACAGCACACAAAATAATATATCGATTTTCGGTGGAATGACTTCGTGTGCACCTCAAACATGAAGTTACACATGATCATATTTTTATTCAAAAAATTTAAATTTTTGAAAAATGTTTTTTAATACCGGGTGCATATGCACCCGGGTGTAGTAAGGGGTTTCCGATAACTTCTTGTACTAATCTACTAGCTAACATCAATAGGAGGATAAGATTGTAGCCTCGGAAAAGCAGCACCGTCCGAACCGCCTCCCGCCTGTGTGCGTCCTCCATCCTGGACTAGCATACGAGCATGTAGCTCGCCGCCGTGCACGCCCCACAACCATGGACTAGCAAGCATCCTTGCAGCCTACCGCCACACATTATAGCTGGCCGCCGCAAGAACATCGAGAGAGACGAAGAGAGACATAGGACAAAGCTGCCCAAACACCCTCAGGCTACTCGTCGATGGGCAGTGAAGCTCGCCATCTGCGCCTAGATGCTCGCCCACAACCCGCCACCGGTGGGCCAAGATTTGAAACGACTTAAGATTTGAAACGACTTGCATAGTGCGCGAGAGAGAAATAAGATGGGGAACAACGAGGTGAGCGAGAAAAAAATGCTCGGCGGGTGACGACAACGACTCGCCCCTGGGTGGTTAGCCTCAACTACCATTTTTTTGATGGTTTGTCTCAACCAGTTTTAAAGGAAATATTCCCGAAATATGGCTACCTATAACCACCCAAGACCACAAACCAAACACGGGATAACCACCTAAAAAGTGGCTATCCCAACCACCTGAGGGATAACCACCGAACCAAACATATCATGGGGCGTGGTTGGTACCTGCCCGCCTAACTACAGGTGTGCTCAAGAAATTGGACCAGCTCGACGGAAGGGCATCTCTACCGGGCCAACCTAACCCGTTCGAGTACGTCCGCGTGAACGTGCGGGACATGCGCGGTCTCTCCAGCGGCACGACCCAACCGGACTGACGTGTCTGGCTCGACCCATCGGCGCACCAAATTTGCGTGGCCGATGCATCGGGGCAGACACGGGCATGCCAAGGGCGTGTCCTCCCGTGCGTGCTATTGGTCCACCCATAAGCGACCGCTCGCGGCACCGATTCAGATGCGAAGTGGTAGCGATTTAGAAGCGCGACGCGACATCCTGATCGGCGGCAGCCTTCGCCATCAATACCGACGAGACAACACCCTGACTGACGGGACGACGCCTGAGTTCCCGAGTCGGCATTGAAAGCGGAGGCGCGAGAACCTGCGCACGTTCGCACGGGCAGGGGTTATAAAGCCGGTCCCTGCACCCGTCAGTGCCGCACTCCCCACCTCTCGCCATTGCCAGATACCCCCACTCCCAGCGCCTCCACCGCCGCCACTACCAACGATGAAGAAGCCAGGATGGTTTAAGAAGGCCAAGAACGACCACGAGGTGATCGGATCCGCATCGAGAGGCCGGCGCAGTCAGGGGGGCTCCTTCCTTTTCTGGCCTGCCAGCCTTCCTTCGTGGGGTCGTGTCGCTGTTGCAGCCGCAAAACTTTGCCCACCTCCCCGCCGATCGCTAGGTGTAAGAGCCCGTCGCGACCACCGCTACTTCCTCCTGGCGGAGTGCGGGCGACGATGGAGGGAGGGAGCATGCATCACCCACCATGATATCTCCCTCCCCATGGGTTGGCACCTCAACCGGGAGCGGGTGCCGGTGCCGCCCGAGTCCAAGGAGGGCAAGGGGCTGGAGGAGGAGATCCGATGCGTTTGCAAGCTCCCATCAGCCCTCCGGTGGGATCGCGCCTACCAGAACAAGGCGTTCTGGAAGGGGTTTCTTGCCTGGGAACACACGGCACGGCGCGGGAGCGCCTTCCGCAGTGAGTTTGAGTCGTAGAAGGTCTACGATGCCCCCGCCTTCGAGCCCGACGACGATGGCGCCGCTAACCACTCTGACGGTGAACTCGGCATTGAGGACGACATTGTCGTCAAGGAGGAGGAGGACGTTGTCGCAACCGCCGACGCGCACCTGTCCCCAGAGTACTGGCGCGGGGCTACAACGAGGGCGCCATAACCGAGCAGGCCATTGTGGCCAGCGCGAAGGACGAGGACGCCTTGTGGAGCGGCTACCAAGATGTCGTCTAGCTCACTGGCCTGCTGGCGCAGGCAAACATGCAGCTGCCTCCACTGCTGGGGTGGGCTGCTCTGACCACGCCGGAGGAGACGGATGCATAGCCAGCGTGGCCTGGGCAGGTGATCGACTAGCCCGCCGCTTGCGCCTGCTCCGGCCCTGCCACCAGCACACCTCTGGGCGCCGTCAGAGTACATCGACCTCGACCCCTAGATAGACGTGGCGGCGCCGGCCGCAGGGATCAGTAGCTAGGGCTAGCTTAGATTTAGTTTTTTATAATTTGATTGTAAATTACATATGAATATGTACGAACTTGGCTAGTTTGAGCGCGTATTGTTTCTATTTGAATTTTTTTAAATCGCCTTGTCCTGTTGGCCAGCGCAGATAGATGGGTCACGCCGCGGCACGAGCCAAAAGAAACCGTGACCCGACTCAAACGGACAAAAACGGACTGTTTCGACTGATCATTTGGATTGGCTGGTGGAGATGCCCTAAGATGCTTGTTGGGCGTAGTGAATCTTAATACTAGTAATAACTAACTACTCACTTGTTCATAAATATAAGACGTTTTAGTCTTGTGAATTAAATGTATATAGACGTCTTTTAGTGTAAAGGTCCGGAGTGAACATATACCCGAAAAGCGTCTAAATACGATATCATTTCAGATAGCTAAAACGTCTTAGCTGAACAGGCGAGTAATTGAGTAACAGTGCGTTGTTACGGTGCCAAAATTAAGTCGAACCAACTTCATGTAGGAGTAAGGAAGTTCGGCGAACCGGCGGGTATGTCGTATAGAACTAATCAGCATTCATATCTTTCCCTTTCTCCCCCCCTAACCCGTCCCCCTTCTCCCCAGCCTCTAGTCGTTGACCACCGAAGACCGGCCCGATCCCGACCCTTCTCCGGCGGCTATGTTGCTCGGAGTGGGGGAGGGGGAGGTGCCGGAGTAGATAGTAGGAGTAGTTGTAGCTGTCTTGGCGTGTTGCCGGTAGTTTACAGTAGGGCATCAGGCTGTTTGGGCCAGATCTGGCGCATCATGTGCTGGAGGAGTCACGACGGTGGTCTCTGGCGGTCGAAGGCATCGACAGGTGGCGCTTCCCCAGGGATCTCCGCAAATAAGCTCAAGGTGGGTCGGTTCCTCTCCTTCCTCTGCTACTCTGCTTTCTTCTGTTCTCTCTCTCCGGCCGGCCATGGAGGCGAGGGGAGGGGAGGACCGAAGGGGAGCAATGATTGGGTTGGGGGAGGACAGGGTTCTTCTCCACTGGTGCACTGGTGCTGCTCCAGCGGGCTGCCGATGATCTGCGGCGTCAAGCTCTCATGGTGGGAGGCCTCGCCAGCGGCTCCTCTTGCAGGAACCCATCATAAGCACCGGCAGCTTCGTCCCAATGAAATTGATGCCAACCTTTTCAACCTGGCCGGCCAAGGAGGCGAGGGGGAAGAGAAGGGGAACCTTGATGGTGTTGGTGTCCAAGCTGTGCTGCTGCCTCTTCGTGCTTCCAGCACGGTGGCCTCGATTGCCACCGGCATCTGCGCCTAAGATGGGCATGTGTCGCGCATCAGGAGCGTGTCTTCAACCTCCAGAAGGGAGGCCATCCATGAACTCTGCGCCGGGCTTCACCATCTCCTTCTGGCCAAGTGGTTTGTCCCCAGCTGGATCAAGATGGCCGGCGGCGAGAGCTCAGCGACGGTGGAGGGAATCAAGGACCTGATTGGTTTTCTATTTTTTTCTTTAGGGTCCACCTTGCTTATCCGCATGCCTTTTTGGCAATTATCTCCTTGTAAGGGGCCTGTTTGTAATTTGTACCCACCAACAGTGTTTTAATGGCAGCTTCGGGGTCCTTCGCGACCCCTTTTCCGTTAAAAAAAAATAAAACCAACTTTGATCAATATATTTTGTCCAAAACCTTTGGTCAGCAAACTACTGTAAATATCAATGCCTTTTCTAATAATAAAACGTGGATATAGATATTATCCTAAGGTTGGTTGCTTTTTTTTGTCAGACTTTTGAGCCCGGTTTTGATTTATGAGGAGCTGACGCTTGTTCTCTTTGCGTTTCCTTCGCCTCCTGCTTCTTCGGTGACCGGGGTGTCTGAGCGTTCTGGTCCTGGCGTCTTGATTGTTTCTGTTGGCTTCTTCCCTTTCTCTTGAATTCTACTACCGACACGGACTGCCTCGCTTAAATGGTGTTCTTGTTTTGACTTGCTTTAGTCCCAGCTCGTCTCACACGTGTGGTTCCTGGTGTCCCGTACGTGGCTTGCATCAGGTTGTCTCCACCTCTCTGAAATCCTCCCGTGCTTCCGTCTCTTCCTCGCCTTCTCCTTTTCTTTACCTGCCCTACAGCACCACCCGGTAGATACGGGGCAAAGGAGCCTCCCGTGCGTGGTGAGCCTCCCCATGATTTTCTCGGCCGGCTGCCGGCGCCGTTCCTCCTGCTGGCCGCCGCCGCTTTGGCCCTCTCCTTGACCGGCCCGTCTCCAGCAATCTGATCCTGCCCAGCCGCTGCCTACTCCAACTTTTGCTCTGCGCCTCACCCATACCTGGCCATTGGGCCGTGCCTTCATGGGCCGGCACGTGGGCACGTGTGCTTTGGCACGTCAAGGGCCGGCCCGACACGCCACTTAACGGGCCGTGCTCGGCCCGCAGCCTGGCTAGGCCGTGCCTGGGCCGCTATCCCAAGCCCACGTGTCGGCACGGCCCGGCCCGTTAAGGTTTTATTTTTATTTTTTTCAATTTGATACCATTATTTCTATTTTTATATGAATTTTAGTAAAAAAATAGTATTAAAAGGCTTTAACGGGCCAGCACGTTAGACCCGTTTAGCTAACGTGTCGTGCCTGAGCCTCGAGATGAAGCCCACGGTCCAGCATGGCACGGCCGTTAGCTTAACGCGCCCAGGTGAGCTGTACCGTGCCAGGCACGCTAATTACTTAACGGGCCGTGGCGTGCCGTGGGCCGGCCCGTTAGCCAGGTATGCACCTCATCTTCCTCTCTCTCGAGAAGCAGCGGATGCGGCGACACCAGCGGACCAACCCCCCCATCCCGGGAACCTCAAGCCCTCCGCGAGCTCGATCCCACCATCGCTGAGTGCTAGCGAATTGAGCGAAGAGCAGCAGACGCAGCTGGTGATTACGACGGTGGGACTCCAAGGCCACCGTCGTTGTAGCCACCGCCGATGCCGCGGCCACCGTCGCCACCTCCCACGCTTTCTCCCGTGGAGCCACCTTCTCCAGCACCCCCACGGTGAGCCGCGGCCGTGTCCCCTGTCCCTTCTCTCTCCCTAGCTCTCCCCTGCTCGCCCAGCTCGTCGTGCGCGTGCCGCAGCCGCCGCGCTCGGGAACGCAAACGACGCAGAGGCTCAGCACGTACATCTCCCAGGCTACCCTTCTCGAATTTTTTCCGGCGTCCACGGGCTTCCTCTAAGAGAACTCCCAAGATCTATAACTTTCATTTTTGCGGCTTCCCCAAATTCTTCCTAGATTTGTCGCCACGATCTCTGAAAGTCGGTTCGAAATGGGCATCTACATTTTTTTCTTGATATTTTGGAGGGACAAATTCTACAGCAAGCAACATATCCTTTGCTTTCTGAAAGGTCAATCTTTTTTTATCCTGCAGGTCTTCAAATGTGATAAACCGGGCAATATTTTCCATCTTGCCCGTTGAGTGGAGGTCCGCACTGCCAGTTTTTATTATCTCCAAGCAAGTCTAGCTCGGTTCTTGTGTGTTGGAAAACTCCAAGTTTTAGCACCTCTAGGTATATATAAGTTCACACTAGACACCGACATCCCTATACAAATTTTATTGTTATGGAAATCATGCAGTCATCTGGAACACTTTTTTCTTAGGTTTTTATTTATGGACAGGCTTCATACTAGAGGCTTGCTGCATTGTGGAATTTCTTTTAAAAGATTATAGCTGTGTATTTTGTGCAACGAACTAAAAACCGAGACATGAGAGCATTCATTCTTTCAATGCAGTTTGCCTACACATGTTGGACTGAGATTTCAGAGCTACAAATTCAATTCATAGCAATATTCAAAATATGTTGGCCGCCCCTTTCAGTATGGAGATTATTATGTCATTGGCCTGGAGCATATGGTGCTGCAGTAGGCTAATCATCTACTGTTTACCTTGAAAAAACAATTATGTAGTTGATATGGACACTCAGAGGAGGGAAGTTTACCTAGCCATAAACTGATCGTGACGCCAATATGTTTACTTTCCTTGCTAATGTTTTTAATTTCCCTGTTTGCTGATTTGTACCAGGTAAAAAATGTAAGATGACACTACGAATAGATCATCAGAACATTAGCCTGAGCGTCCCAGCTCGGTTTGACGCGAGATAAATTATCCACGAGCCACTGGTTGCCATTTCATGTCGGACAATCTAAATCCTGCCTGTTGAGAGTTGTGTCCATTTTTTTGCAGAGAAAGAGTGGATACTGAGGTGAGCTGCCCTTTGATAAATTCATCAAGCTATGTCTACTTCTCATTATGTAGGTGATATAAGTTTGTTATAAAGCCAGGTTTCAGATTTCATAAGATTTGATCACACTTCAGTGTTGTAGGGTACTCCTCAATCTTCCATCAAAGATCGCCATCAATACCGACTTCACGAGTGCCAAGCGCCCAGCCTTGTAGAGGCTTTCTTTGGGCTGGCAGAGCTGACGCCAACGGAGGACACTGCCACGTGAACTAGGAAAGAGTATGCAGACCCCTACGGCTCGGGGGCCTAGGAGTCCCGGACCTAGCCTGCACGGCTATTAGCCTCCGGACTCGCTAGATCTGGAGGATGCGAACCGGCCCACAGCGACCTTGGCCTCGATATGCACTTCTCCAAGACTGAGTTGCAGGTGTTTGCCGCCTCCACTACGATGGTGGTTGGGAATGGCAATACCGCCCTCTTCTGGACGGATAGATGGCTCGACGGGAAGACTTTGGGAGAAACAACGCCAGATCTATACGCGCTAATCCAAAGACGTGCTCGTACGAGCCGCACGGTGAGAGAGGCGCTCCTCCAGCGCCGGTGGATTGCTGACATTCAGGGCGCGCTGAGCGCGCTTGCCCTCTGGCAGTACGTCCAGTTGTGGATCAGACTGCAGGATTTCCACCTGACCGAGGAGTCGGACGCCCTTGTTTGGAGGTGGACGACGGATGCGCAGTACACCTCCAAGTCTTGCTATGAGTTCCTCTTTGAGGGTGCTCTCCTATCGAGCTCTTGGAGGTTGAATTGGCGCACGTGGGCCCCGCCGCGGGTCAAGTTCTTTGTCTGGCTGGCCTGCTAGGACCGCTGCTGGACAGGTGAGAGGCTGGCACGGCGTGGACTCCCACACCACCCTCGTTGCCCCCTGTGCGACCAATCGATTGAGACTATGAGACACCTACTTGTTGGATGCCCCTTCTCGCGATCGATTTGGCACGAGGTCTTGTCCTAGATCCGATCTACGGCTGTCCCTCCTGAGGAGGACGAGATGGACTTCGTCGACTGGTGGCTCAAGGTGTCCCAATCCACCCCCGGGCCTTGCGTAAGGGCACCTCATCCTTAGTGATGTTGACGGCGTGGTGGATCTGAAGGCTTAGGAACTCCGTCGTATTCGAGAACATCTCCCCGAACCTGAGAGGCCTCCTGGGCACGATTCAATCTGAGGCACGAGCTTGGGCTGCTGCTGGGGCAAAGGGACTGCGTGCCCTGATACCCGCCGCCTAGATCCAGGGTGTCGAGTGGGTTATTTTGTGCTAGGTGTTCGCTCGCTCCCGAGCATGTATATATATGTGTGTAAAACTCTCTTTTCTATCAATGAATCGAAACGCAAGCTTTGCGTTTTCGCGAAAAAACTTGATAATAATCATTCTATGCTAAAAAAATCAGGCATATGACTATCCTTTTCTACATGCCTGGTATTTTTTGCCGAGCATTAGGATCCATCTATACGTAATCAAATAGGAGAACTCTATGCAGCCATGGGGCGAGCCAACCGATTAGTATGGAAAGATGTTCGAAGAAAACTTATCTCCATTGCCCTAGATGTCAGTTTCCAAATACAATAGTATAACCAAGTTAATCTGACACTTGACAGTCCTATTGCCACGGTTAAATGCTCAGGTGCACATGGATGAAGCTCTTTCAGAGATCATGGTGCTACTTCGATTTTATTTTCATATTTATATTTTTAGTAGGTTTTGACTTATAAGATACGGTAGAAGCTCTACCAAAAGTTTTTACTTGCAGTTACAAAGTAATAAGTTATTACAGGAGATAGGCGATGCGTAATTTGTTCCAACCAAGCTAAGTATAAAGGCATTATTTGTAAACGAAAGTGTATTATACATTTACCATTTGGCTGGATTCAGTAGGTTTGCTTCTTTGCTGCATTAGTCTTTAAGTCTAAAATAGCAGAATGAAACTATCATACTTATTGTACTGATTTTGGTTGCACTGTTTAGCTCGAAGTCCTCAACAACAATACGGTACGTAAATATTTTTAGGTCCTAAACAACAGTATGATATCTCAGTAACTTTATAAATAAAGGACAATTATGCTGGGCAGGTACTACTAGGTATAAGTGAAATAATTATTTCGATTTTCAGTTGCAGGACTGGTTTTTAGATCTTTTTATACTTTTTTTTAATGAAATGCATTCTAATTCTTTGAAGACTAACATAACAGTTTTAGTATCCATCTGCTCCAGATATGCACCATTTTTCTATAGATTTATCTGAGGCAAACTACCACATAAGATTACTGTATGTCGTGAAATACCATTCTTCCGCTATTCTTTCGTTTTCTGCTTCAATCATTCTTATGTTCTTTGCATAAAATTTCTTTTCTAGATATTTTCCTTCATTTTCTACTGGTTCCAGCTAACTATTTTATATTTTAGGTTCAGTGTTGCATATTTCCTTGGACTAACAATGAGATAACACAATCGTTAAGTGACTGTTGCTCCAATTGCCCTAATATTACTGTCTCTTAGTGAACTTCTTACCACCAGCCATTCTGCTATACGTTGTTCTCCAATATTTTTATGGAAAAGAAATTTGTAATTATATTTGAAAGAAATGGAAAAGCAAACAATTGAATGTAAAAACTGATTTTTTTGGAACCTTGAATCTTGAATGGCATCTTCATTTAAATAGGATACGGGAAGCAGATGCTCTCTTCCAACTCGCAACATACCCAAATAACTTTAGCAAACTGCACGTGATAAGAAATATTATATTTTTTGTTTAATAGAGAGGATCACAAAGTTAAACATGCACACACGGATTAAGATTGACTACAATTTTAACCCGTAAGAGTAGATCGTTGTATAAGATGATTTTGGGGGAGTCAGAAAATGATGATCCAAAGATGTAAATGTACTGGCATCTGCAGGTCTGCACTTCCTCCAGCTCAATATGCCACCGATGCCTGCATTATTCCACCGATGCCTGCATTATTGTGTGCAAATTTCAGTATAGGATGATATTTTCCCAAGCGTCTCCATTGTGTGCCATAGTGTTACCCAACCGCATATCCTCGTGTGTGGTGGTGCTGCCGGACACAACGGCGGGCAGCAGCCTGTGCGCGGCTGCGCGGGCCTCCATCTTGAGGGCCTCAACTGCCGTGTACACGCCGGCCTTGACGTCCACGAAGGGCTTGAGCACCCCTGGACCCTGGAGGCAAGGATGGGTCAATCACAAGACGACCAACCTTCCCATGGACTTCCTCCTAGCAGCAGTCGTCGGAGGGAGCGTCGGGAGTCGTGCGGCACAACACAGACGCCGGCATCGATCTCAGATGAGGGGAATTGGGCGGCGAGGCCTACAAGAGCCCATCTTTCTGCCACTGCTAGAGGCCTACCGTAGTCGCCATGGTGGCCACCAACCAAAAATCACATCAAGAAGGGGGCAGCTCTCTAGCTTCCGTTCACTTCAACTCTGCTGCCGGCACACGACATAGATAAAGATATGTACCTATCCGTTCTGGGATTTTATAGCGACCCGGTTGCAGTTTTTTAGCAACTGTATTGCAGGGCGTACGATGGACAAAGGTCCATCGCGAGCAAAAACCTCCTTGACCAAATTAATAGTATAGATACTTGCTATAGGCATTTCTTGGTAACGCATAATTTTGTTCACGGTGATGATCACTTTCTAGAATAAAGAAAAAACACATTTTTTCTATTCATAATTGGTACTTGACTACTCTGCAATCTTTGAAAACTCTCCTTTCTTGTGTTTGGGAATCCATGCCGCTTTTTTCATAAGATGGCATCGAAATAACTATAATGGAACCATTGAACATGGCCACACTAAAGTTACTGTATATTGATAATCCAGTTTCAGTGAGCATGTTCTTTTATTTCTCTCCTGGAGATTCTGTGAAGATGGTATATAATATTTATTCTTTATTAGCTCTATACAAATAGAACGATTAATTCCCAACACGTGGAGCAATATACACAATTGTTAGTCCTTTGATTCCTCTGAGCTATAAAAAGAATTGAGATGAATATGTTTTCCTTTATCGTTGAGTTGGCTTTGTGCAATATTTATGTTTCTTAAATTATTTTTCCAGTATATCTTTCTTTCTCTATGATACTTTTATTATAGTGATCCTGGTTTGAGCATTCGACTATTGTAGGAAACAAGATTTGAGTACTAGCTAGGTTGCAAGGGTCACTACACACAAGAGGTTATTGTTCCATTCGTGGATGTATTTTAGCAACTATAATTACAAGGGAATGCTAGAATGCCCAGTGTTGCAGGTTTTAATTTTGTGTTCATCAGGTAGTCAAAGCTTTTTCTTTATTATAGCTTGGAATGCCCAATGCCTGTCTAGGAGGTAGTATGGAAGCTAAGGACTTGATACATGTTCTAGTAGATGAATGTGAATGGTTGAGCATCCTTCAGTATTCTATGAACGATTCAATTTTAGTTTGTAGCTTCCAACTCAAATAGTCCACTCTATGCAAGTCTAGATATAAATATTTTGGGCCCCAAGGTATTTGACAAAATTAGGAGATTACCAAGCCGAAGATCCCTCTGTTGGTACTTGAGTGTTGGATCAACAGAAGTAGATCTGGTTTATTAACCAGATTCTTGTTTTAAACTAGCTCTATATAGTCATAACCCTACTACCTGAAGAAAATCAAGTAAATTTAGATCAAATTACTGTTGGTGAAACATTCGTGCCTAGACAAATGGATATTTTTTGTGTATTTGTTACAACTAGGTGGTGGTAGGATATGGCGCAGCCGAAAGGTACTATCCAACACTAATTTGGTATTTGGTATGGTAAGTAAAAGTCTCTGACTTCTCACTGAGCTCAAAAGCTTAACATGAAATTACATAGGCCTATTGCTTCAGTGCTTCGTTGGTCCTGTGACAGATCTTCATCTACTTCAACACATCTACTGAAACTGCTGTCATGGTCTTAGAATAGAAACTATCACCTGAATCAAGATCATGAACCTCTCAACTTAATATGTAATCCCTTTTTCGTGATAAATGACATGTCTGGTCCTCCATATTAGCAGCTTGATGGAGGCTGGACCAGAAGAGTTCAGCTAGCTGAGCTGGAAAAATAGAAGATTACCGTTCTCTGACAGATTAAAGAGAAGGATGAAAAAATTGGAGAGAAGACCAGACAGCTCAAAGAGGTTACCAAAACCTGTGATTGATCGATGGATGTTGTATGTGATTACACCTGTCATATTCACAAGATTGTATCAGAGAACCTAACTCTAGAATGCAGCACCACGCATGACATGTATAGTGCCATCTTCCTTGACATTCCGGATGTCACCACTGATCTTAATTGTCGTATGTTCAAACCAGACCATTACATCTGTTGGTCCATTTTGAGTAGTGATCTATATGATCATGGAGTCAATTGTGCTTTGGCATTTCATTATAAGACATGTAATAAGTAAATGAAAAGCTTATGCTGTGAACCAGAATGGTACTCCTATACGTGTTTAACTATTTTTATTTCCGAACCATGTGTTTGTATCTATTGTAATATATTTCACTATTTTCTGCACTTGTGTGTGGCGCATTTTTTCTACTTTACTATCTGCCACACTACCCCTGTGATGCTCAATGAAAAGATTAAATTTGTTATTATATGAGGTCTATAGTTGGGGCTAGACACAACTATGTATAGTTGGTGCGATTGCAAAACGGCGTATAGTTGGTGTGATTGCAAAACAGTAGAAAATCCTATTATGTTAACATGGGGACTCCGTTTCTGAGTTATTGATTCAAATATGTTTATATTCTGGTGACTTCTAATTATTTTTCCTTGATGAAATATGACTGCTACCGAGTGTTCTTTTTTACAAAATATTATCTTGGTGATGCTTTCTTATGGGAAATAATACAATTTGAGGTCATTAAGTTTTTTTCTCATGATGGCACCTCTTTCCACTTATGTATCTTTTTTTTGAAAATGATGTTTGTTTCAACATTATAGGTTTTTTTATTGTGCTCATTGTGCCTATAATTATGATAAGTTTTCCCCACTTAAGATCATCTATTTCTTCTTTACACTCATGTAAGTAATAATTAATAATATGCCTAAGTGTTTTTCCTCAAATGAACTACTTGGTTAAGTTCATTTTTTATTTGTCCCTACGTGTTGTAAATTCAAGGATTTAGGAACATGTTAATTAGGCTATAATTCACTACATCTATCTTTGGTCTATATTATTGTTAGTTACTAATTAGCAGTGCAATTTTGTTCCTACTATGTAATGGCCCCGAGACATGATATTCTCTATTTAGCGGTGAGAGCAGAATTGGTAAAATCTGCATTGCAGTTTTGATACTAAACTTTTTCAGTCCATGTGGATTTTTTTGATGATACTACGAGGGCGATCGTCTGAAAGATCCTACTTAAAGCACATGCACAAGCTGGAAACAAACCTTCAAAACACCCGCCATTGTCACCATTACACTTCTATTGACAATTTCATATCTGCACATTTCTCTTTGGACCTTACACACAATGTAGTATCTATATACTTGAATAGTAAACATGAACTGAGTATATCAGAGCATTCAAAGACCCCTAATATTGCTATTGCAAATGAGTCACCCGCTACTTCGATTATATTATTTTTCTTGTAACTGATGAAAGAATTACTATTTTTGTTGACCTAAATGTTTGCATCGTAATGGTGTTCTCGATATGGCCACATGCCACTTTGGTATTACAAGTGTGCACAAGGTTTCAGTGTTGTGCATAGATATAAAAAACTATAGTCTAATTCAATATTTTCTCTTTCAACATGGACCGTCAAAATGAGCTTGTAGTGCCAAGTCAGCCACCGCGGCCAAGGGAACAATACCCCCATGAGATCACATCTGTGCCACATTACCGAATAGATGGAATCATGCACCCTGTGTCGATGGCATGACATCATCAAAAGAACCGCAAAACAGGTGACTCTAGGCGTGGACATGAAAAGAGAGCGCCGATAAACAAATGTATATGTGTACATGTGCAGCTATCTCCCCTCCCTTGAAATAACATGTCATTTTTTTTGCATGGTATAAGGCCAGGAAACTGCATTAACTAGGTTGAGGGTACAAAGTTACAGAAAAGACCTCAGCGGTACCCGAGTATTTACACATAGCTCCTTGAATATTACAAATCACACCCTAGAAAATAATCTCCTCGGCTCTCGAAATGCGATCGAGTCCTTGAGCTCTGCCGCCATTGAAGGAAATATGCCCTTAGTGGCAATAATAAAGTTGTTATTATGTATTCCTTATATATGATAGATGTTTATTTTGCATGCTATAATTGTATTGATCGGAAACATCAATACATGTGTGTTTAATAAACAAAAGGGTTCCTTGTTATGCCTCTCTTATAGACTAGCTTGTTGATTAACAAGATGATCAAGGTTTCCTGATCATGGACATTTGATGTTGTTAATAACAAGGTCACAACATTTGTGAAATGATGTGATGAATATTCATCCGAAGTATAGCATTACGATCAAGTCATTATGTTTACATTGCTATAACATCATACGAAGTAATCTTTATCCTTAGACCATGAGATCATGTTAATTGCTAACATCGAAAGAGTATCTTGATAACATAAAACGTCACACCGTAACAGGGTGACTATAAAGATGGGTTCAGTGCTACGAAGGTGTTATGTTGAGGCTCATGGATTAAGAGTGGAATTTGTCAATCCCGATGACGGATAGATATACTCTAGGCCCTCTCGGTGATATCACATTAAGATAGCTTGCAAGCAAGTGATGTGATCACTAGAATGTTATATCACGGGAACGAGAAAAGAGTGCATGTCGGTAACAAGATCAAACTAGGTATTTGGATACCGATGATCGAATCTCGGACATGTATTATATCATGAGACAAAGAGATTAAATTACAAGCGTTAAAGGTTCTCACGATCACAGAAGTCATCGTTGAATATGTAGGAGTCAGTATGGATCTCCAGGTCCCGCTTCTAATTGTTGATCTGAGAGGAGTCTCAATCATGTCTGCATTATTCACGAACCGTAGGGTGACACACTTAAGAGTTACCGGACACCATTTTGGAGCACAAATGTTTCAGATGAAAGAATTGCAAAGCACAGGAGTTGTTTCGATAGAAACCGGAATTGTTTCGGGTGAAATTGCAGAAAGTGGTTCTGCATGTGATATTGAAATATTGCAAGGGGTTATATGTGAATGTTTGTTAATTAAAATAATTATCAAAATTCTGAATAAATTAATAAAAGAATTTTATTAAATGAGAGAGCATTAAACTTAGAGAATTTTAATGCATTTAAAGTGGGGACTTTAAAAGGGAATGTGAAGAGGCATTTTCATGTGGAGGGGTTACCACCACATTAATGGGGGAGGTGAGGGGTTACCCCCATGCGCCAGGGGAGGGGCACCCCCTCCTCCTATAAAAGGCCCCCTCGTCCTCCTTCTTTCTCACACCTCCTCGTGAAGGATCTCTCTTCCCCTCTAGAATTATTCCCCCATGGTCTCAGAATAGCGAGATACATGTTCCCGGTGGCATTTCGTCTGGAAGGAGTTGCTGCTTCCGCTGGATCGCTAGAGCGAGGAGGTGGAGGTTGTCCGGTGGCTTGAACGTGTGTGCGAGGATGGATGCGTTGCTGATTTGCGGCGCTCAGACTTCCACACGATCTTGAGATCGACAAGTGTACGACTATATCAACCACGAGTTCCTACTCGTTAACAAAACTCGTTGTCTTCGAGGGTAAGTTCTTGATGCATGTACGTCCACCCTTTGCTCTGTACCTAGTAGATAGATCTTGGCGTGTAGTTCTCATCGTAGGAATTTTTTTGTTTTCTATGATGCGGACCCAACAATGGTATCAGAGCCTGATCTATGCGTAGGTGCTTTGCACGGGTAGTACACATATGTTTATATGTGGGAGATGATGATCATGTTATTGCATCTTCTATGTATTTTGGATATTGGTGGCATAGTGGGATGAAGCGGCCCGGACCAACCTTACATGTCATCGTACATGAGACCGGTTCCACGACTGACATGCAACTTGTTTTGCATAAGTGGTTGGCGGGTGTCTGTCTCTCCTACTATAGTCAATATCTGATTTACAACGAGTTGCTAATAACTTGGTTATCCTCGTTGTGGTTCATGTTCGTTGGTAAGAACATTTCTATCTCTGAAAGCCCTAAGCCACGTAAAACTTGCAATTGATAACTTAGAGGCGTCTAGTTTAGATCGTTGCTGGGCTAGTGTCTTGATATGGTATTGTTGTAAGTAGATGTATGATAGATACTCTTACAACATATTCAACGTGTAAGTTCCATAGAACTTGCCTTACACACAAAGGAATGATAGAGATCATACCACGATGCAAATGATAGAGATCAAATGCATGGACCATATCATCTCACTTTACACATTAGATGTTAGCATCTTATACTGCTAGTTTGGCGCTTTTTGTAGCATTGTAAGATGATCTCTCATTTAGATATCAAGATAAAAATGTGTTCTTCCTTAAGTATGCACCGTTCTGTGGATCGTGTTTCGAGACATCACGTGATGATCGGGTGTACTCGAATCTACGCTTTCATAGGAACGGGTGTAAGACAGTTTTACACACGTGAATACTAAGGTTCTTACTTGGCGAGCCTAGCATGTACAGACATGGCCTCGGAACACGGACTGAAAGGTTAATCATGAGTCATATAGTTGATATGATGCCCATATAGATGCTAGCTTTTGAAGCTACATCAACTCACGTGATGATCGGACTTGGTGTAGTGGATTTGGTTCATGTAATCACCAAAAGGACACGAGGGATGTCGTTTTTGAGTGGGAGTTCATTAGTAATTTGGATTAGTTGAACTCACTCTATCATAAACTTAGTCTAAATAAACTTTACAAATTCTGTTGTAGATGGCACCACCTGCTTTTAATTTCAATGTGTTCATGGAGAAAGAGAAACTTGCTGCGAATGGTAGCAACTTCACCAACTGGGCTATGAATTTGAGGATTCTCCTCACTGCTGCACAAAAGCTATATGTGCTAGAGGCGCCGCTAGGCCCCCCACCAGCTCCTGATGCCCCTGACGAGGAAAAGAATGTCTATATGACTCGTCATGAGGACCACAACTTAGTTCATTGCGGCATATTGTATGGGCTAGAGCCAGAACTTCGAAAGCGTTTCGAAAATGGCAATGCCTTTGATACCATGGGAGAATTGAAAATGATTTTCGATACCCATGCTGCCGTAGAGAGTTATAATGCTACTGAAAAGCTCTTTAGCTGCATGATGGAGGAGAACAACTCCGTTAGTGAGCACGTACTCAAAATGTCTGGGTACGCCGATAAGCTTGTGTCCTTGGGAATAACGATTCCCATTGACTTAGGCATACATCGTGTTCTCCAATCTCTGCCACCTAGCTACAAGAGCTTCGTGATGAACTATAATATACAGGGCATGAAGAAGTCTCTTCCCGAGCTTCTGTCAATACTTAAGACTACAGAAGTGGAGATTAGGAAAGAACATCAAGTGTTGATGATCAATAGGACCACCGGTTTTAAGAAGGACAAGAAAGGCAAGCACAAGGGAAAGAAGGGTGGCAAATCTATTGCCACACTTGAAAAGAAACCCCGAGCTGGCCCTAAGTATGACACCGAGTGTTTCTATTGCAAGGGGACTGGCCATTGGAAGCGCAATTGCCCCAAGTATTTGGCGGACAAGAAGGCCGGCAAGGCAAACAAAGGTATATGTGATATACATGTTATTGATGTGTACTTGACTAGTACTCGCACTAGCACCTAGGTATTTGATACGAGATCAATTGCTAATATATGTAACTCGGTTCAGGGGCTGCGGAACAAGCGACAACTAGCAAGGGATGAGTTCAGGATGTGGGTCGGCAATGGATCAAGAGTTGATGTGATCGCCGTCGGGACGCTACCTCTCCATATGCCATCGGGATTAGTTATAAACCTAAATAATTGTTATTTGGTGCCTGCACTGAGCATGAACATTGTATCCAGATCGTGTTTGATGATAAGTGGTTATTCCTTTAAATCTGAAAACAATGGTTGTTCGATTTATAAGAATGATATCTTTTATGGTCATGCACCTGTGTTGAATGGTTTATTTCTATTGGATCTCGATAGTAGTATTACGCATATTCATAATGTTGATGCTAAAATGATTACACTTGATAATGATATATCTGCATATATGTGGCACTGCCGTCTAGGTCATATTGGCGTTAAACGCATGAAGAAACTCCATTTTGATGGACTTTTGGAATCACTTGATTTTGAATCATTTGATACATGTGAGCCATGCCTTATGGGCAAGATGACTAGAACGCCGTTTTCCGGTTCAATGGAACGGGCGACATATTTATTGGAAATAATACATACTGATGTGTGTGGACCAATGAGTGTGTCGGCGCGAGGTGAATATCATTATTTTGTTACTTTCACGGATGATTTAAGTAGATACGGGTATATCTATTTAATGAAACACAAGTATAAAACCTTTGAAAAGTTCAAGGAATTTCAGAATGAAGTGGAAAAACATCATAGTAGAAAGATCAAATTTCTTCGGTCTGACTGTGGAGGTGAGTATCTAAGTTACGAGTTTAGCACACACATGAAAGAGTGTCGAATAGTTTCACAACTCACGCCTGCCGGAACACCACAACGTAATGGTGTGTCAGAATGTCGTAATCATACTTTATTGGATATGGTTCGATCTATGATGTCTCTGACCGACTTGCCACTGTTATTTTGGGGTTATGCACTGGAAACAGCTGCATTCACTTTAAATCGGGCACCATCTAAATCCGTTGAAACGACACCGTATGAATTATGGTTTGGAAACAAACCTAAGTTGTCATTTCTTAAAGTTTGGAGATGTGATGTTTATGTGAAGAAACTTCAGCCGGATAAACTCGAACCCAAAGCGGAAAAATGCGTCTTCGTAGGATACCTTAAGGAAACGATTGGGTATACCTTCTATCATAGATCCGAGGGCAAGGTTTTTTGTTGCCAAGAATGGATCCTTTCTTGAAAAGGAGTTTCTCGCGAAAGGTGTGAGTAGTCGGAAGGTAGAACTCGAAGAGGTTATTGAACCTTCTCTTCATGAAATGGCGAGTAGCGCAGCACCGGAAGTTGTTTCGGAGTTGACTTCACCTAATGAAGAGAGAGCTAATGATATTGATCATGAAACTCCGAAAGAGGACACTAGCGAACCTCGCAGGTCAAGTAGGACACGTGCAGCTCCTGAACTATACGGCAATCATGTTGTGAATTTCATGGTTGATGAAATAGATGACCATGCGACGTATGAGGAAGCGATGATGAGCCCGGATTCCAACAAATGGATAGAAGCCATGAAATCCGAGATGGAATCCATGTACGAGAACCAGGTTTGGACCTTGGTGGACTTACCTCACGATCAAAAGGCCGTTGAGAATAAATGGATTTTCAAAAGAAAAACGGATGCTGATGGTAATGTGACCATCTATAAGGCTCGACTTGTCGCAAAGGGGTTTCGACAAATTCAAGGAGTTGACTACGATGAGACATTCTCTCCCATAGAGATGCTTAAGTCGGTTAGGATTATGTTAGCAATTGTTGTATATTTCAATTATGAAATATGGCAGATGGATGTCAAAACTGTGTTCCTCAATGGTAATATTGAAGAAGAGTTGTATATGATACAACCTAAGGGTTTTGTCCATCCTAAGGATGCTAATAAGGTATGCAAACTTCAGCGATCCATCTATGGACTGAAGCAAGCATCCCGGAGTTGGAATCTCCGCTTTGATGAGGTGATCAAAGAGTTTGGATTTGTCCAAACTTATGGAGAGGCTTGTATTTACAAGAAAGTGAGTGGGAGCAATGTGGAATTTCTGATATTATATGTGGATGACATATTATTGATTGGAAATGATATAGATCTTTTAAATAGTGTTAAAAGTTATCTAAACAGCAAATTTTCGATGAAAGACCTTGGTGAAGCATCATATATATTAGGCATTAAAATCTATAGAGATAGATCAAGGCGCCTAATTGGGCTATTGCAGAGTACATACCTTGATAAGATATTAAATAAGTTTAATATGGACGGAAGTAAGAAGCGGTTCTTACCTATGTTGCAAGGCAAGACATTGAGCAAGACTCAAAGTCCGTCTACGGCGGAAGAAAGAGAGATAATGGATAAGATCCCCTATGCCTCGGCCATAGGCTCTATTATGTATGCCATGGTATGTACAAGATCGGATGTGGCACATGCTATTAGTTTGACTAGTAGGTACCAATCTGATCTAGGTTCGGAACACTGGATAACGGTCAAGAACATCCTCAAGTACTTGAGAAGAACTAGGGATATGTTTCTTATATACGGAGGTGAAGAAGAGCTAGTCGCTAAGTGTTATGTTGATGCTAGCTTTGACACCGATCCGGATGACTCTAAGTCTCAATCCGGATACGTATTTCTCTTGAACGGAGCAACAGTTAGTTGGAGGAGTTCCAAACAACCTGTGGTGGCTAGATCAACGACGGAGGCGGAATATGTTGCTGCTTCAGAAGCGGCGCAGGAAGCGGTTTGGATGAAAGAGTTCATTACGGAACTAGGTGTGGTTCCTAGTGCATTGGACCCAATGGTGATCTATTGTAACAACAATGGAGGCATAGCCAACGCCAAGGAACCGAGGTCTCACAAGAATTCCAAGCATATTAAGCGCCAGTTTCACTCCATCCACGAACATGTCAAGGATGGAGATATAAAGATTTGTAAAGTACACACGGACCTAAATGTAGCAGATCCGTTGACTAAATCTCTCCCTAGGGCAAAACACGATCAACACCAGAACTCCATGGGTGTTAGATTTATCACTATGTGAACTAGATTATTGTCTCTAGTGCAAGTGGGAGACTGAAGGAAATATGCCCTCAGAGGCAATAATAAAGTTGTTATTATGTATTCCTTATATATGATAGATGTTTATTTTGCATGCTATAATTGTATTGATCGGAAACATCAATACATGTGTGTTTAATAAACAAAAAGGGTTCCTAGTTATGCCTCTCTTATAGACTAGCTTGTTGATTAACAAGATGATCAAGGTTTCCTGATCATGGACATTGGATGTTGTTAATAACAAGGTCACAACATTTATGAAATGATGTGATGAACATTCAACCGAAGTATAGCATTACGATCAAGTCATTATGTTTACATTGCTATAACATCATACGAAGTAATCTTTATCCTTAGACCATGAGATCATGTTAATTGCTAACACCGGAAGAGTATCTTGATAACATCAAACGTCACAACGTAACAGGGTGACTATAAAGATGGGTTCAGTGCTACGAAGGTGTTATGTTGAGGCTCATGGATCAAGAGTGGAATTTGTCAATCCCGATGATGGATAGATATACTCTGGGCCCTCTCGGTGATATCACATTAAGATAGCTTGCAAGCAAGTGATGTGATCACTAGAATGTTATATCACGGGAACGAGAAAAGAGTGCATGTCGGTAACGAGATCAAACTAGGTATTTGGATACTGATGATCGAATCTCGGACATGTATTATATCATGAGACAAAGGGATTAAATTACAAGCGTTAAAGGTTCTCACGATCACAGAAGTCATCGTTGAACATGTAGGAGTCAGTATGGATCTCCAG
The DNA here is from genome assembly GCA_910589775.1 of Avena eriantha. Lineage (NCBI taxonomy): Eukaryota > Viridiplantae > Streptophyta > Magnoliopsida > Poales > Poaceae > Avena > Avena eriantha. Next base: position 198,314,388 of record OU342746.1, read on the forward strand.
GTCCCGCTTCTGATTATTGATCTGAGAGGAGTCTCAATCATGTATGCATTATTCACGAACCGTAGGGTGACACACTTAAGAGTTACCGGACACCATTTTGGAGCACAAATGTTTCAGACGAAAGAATTGCAAAGCGCAGGAATTGTTTCGATAGAAACCGGAATTGTTTCGGGTGAAATTGCAGAAAGTGGTTCTGCATGTGATATTGAAATATTGCAAGGGGTTATATGTGAATGTTTGTTAATTAAAGTAATTAACAAAATTCTGAATAAATTTAATAAAAGAGTTTTATTAAATGAGAGAGCATTAAACTTAGAGAATTTTAATGCATTTAAAGTGGGGACTTTAAAAGGGAATGTGAAGAGGCATTTTAATGTGGAGGGGTTACCACCACATGAATGGGGGGAGGTGAGGGGTCACCCCCATGCACCGGCCATGGGGAGGGGCACCCCCCTCCTCCTATAAAAGGCCCCCCTCTTCCTCCTTCTTCCTCACACCTCCTCGTGAAGGATCTCTCTCCCCCTCTAGAATTATTCCTCCATAGTCTCGGATTAGCGAGATACATGTTCCCGGTGGAATTTCGTCTGGAAGGAGTTGCTGCTTCTGCTGGATCGCTAGAGCGAGGAGGTGGAGGTTGTCCGGTGGCTTGAACATGTGTGCGAGGATGGATGCGCTGCTGATTTGCGGCGCTCAGACTTCCACACGATCTTGAGATCGACAAGTGTACGACTACATCAACCATGAGTTCCTACTCATTAACAAAACTCGTTGTCTTCGAGGGTAAGTTCTCGATGCATTTATGTCCACCCTTTGCTCTGTACCTAGTAGATAGATCTTGGCGTGTAGTTTTCATCGTAGGAATTTTTTTGTTTTCTATGCTGCGGACCCAACAGCCATGTCGCAAGATCCAGCCTCTCTTAGCGCCACTGGGGACGAAAACAGTTGGGGAGCCTGAGACAACATACTTGATACATTGCAAATGTATCTATAATTTTTGATGTTCCATGCTTGTTTAGTATCTACTTTGCTTTGCTTTGTCAACACTTTGAGGTATTTTTATATGTTTTCTGGGACTAACCTATTAACAAGATGACACAGTGCCAGTTGCCTGTTTTCTTCTGTTTTTGGTTCCAGAAAAGGCAGAAAATCAATATTCTCGGAATTGGACCGGACAAAAGGCAAAGTTGATATTTTACCGGAAGACACATGGAGTGGCCACACCACCCCTAGTGCGGGCAGCCCTAGGCCACGCCAGGGCATGGTGTGCCCCCCTGGCCGCCCACCGACCTTGCCTCTTTGCCTATAAGAAGCCGCCCGATGCAAAAACCCTAAACCGAACAGCCTCCAGCCACGAAAAGTTTCGCAGCGCCGCCGCCACCGAAGGGAAGATTCGAGGATAGAAAGTCTCTGTTCCGGCACCCTGCCAGGATGGGGAAGTGCCCCCGGATCCATCTCCATCGATCTCCACCGCCATCTCCATCACCGTTGCTGATTCCCATGATGATGAGGGAGTAGTTCTCTCTCGAGGCTAAGGGCTCTACCGGTAGCTATGTGTTCATCTCTCTCTCTCTATGCATGATCATATTGTGATCATGAGCTTTGTAATCTAGTAGATCTACTTTGCTACTCAAGTGCTTTAATAGATCTCTGCTCTCCCTATGTGTGTGAAAGTGACAGCATGCACACCATGGTGGCACTTAGGCTAGAGATTACAAATACTTGTTATGAGTTATATTTGGAGTTGGATGTCTTTATGAAATTGTGGTGTTTGTTGGAACCATCTAGTGCTCAAGGTGACAGTGTGGGGTTATCTAGATGGGAAAGGCTTACTTTGAGGTGTGTTGTTATAGCCCTACCATGGATTAGAGTGTCCAACCGGATAGTAGTTCAGAGTAGTATCATAAAGAGAAGTTATTTATATGAGAGTGTTCACTAGTGAAAGTATGATCCCTAGGCCTTGTTTCTAAGCATTGAAACACCGTTTGCAACTAGATCTGTTACATGTTTGCTTGCTTCCATCTTTATTTCAGTTTTCCTTTAGTCTCTTCCACGCCATCAAGCTATTTTCTGGCACCGTTGTCTTATATCCATACCACTTGTATTTCACTATCTCTTCGCTGAACTAGTGCACCTATACACCTGACAAGTGTATTGGGTGTGTTGGGGACACAAGAGACTTCTTGTATCTTGATTGCAGGGTTGCTTGAGAGGGAATACCTTTGATCACTTCCTCCCTGAGTTCGATAAACCTTGGGTGATCCACTTAAGGGAAAACTTGCTGCTGTTCTACAAACCTCTGCACTTGGAGGCCCAACAACTGTCTACAAGAATAGAAGTGCGTAGACATCAGGACTCTGCCGCATCGGTGCAGGAGAGGATCCTCACCTTGAGGATGAACAAACTCGAGTCTAACTTGTGCTCGAGTGCATCTAGGCCAAGTGTGTGGCCAAGGATAGTGGTGGCCTATCGCCGTTGCTCGATATTCATTGTCAAAGTCGCAGTTTCCAAGATTCGCAGTTTCACCATGAGGACACCTAGGCCCATCTTGCAACAGAAGCCGTCGAAGTAGCTCCTTTCTCCTGCCCCTCACCACCTTGGTCGGCTGAGTAGAGAAACAAAGACAAGAGACCGCATCAATGGAAATGGAAACATTTATTGAAAAAGTGGATCTGCAAAGAAGCAAACTGTAGCATCTTACACCTCGGAAGCACACCATGGAGCTCCGCCACTGAATCCCCAACATTGCGTCCACATGCCGGAGAGGGAGGAGACCACCGCCGCTGAATCCCCATCGTAGCGTCCACATGCTGGAGAGGGAGGAGACCACCATCGCTGAATCCCCAATATTGCGTCTACATGCCAGAGAGGGAGGAGACCACCACCGCCTTGAAGCTCCACCAACACACACCACTTCTCCTCCCCTTACCCTCGCCTCCACGGTTGGCTAGCAGGAGATGGAAGGAGCCCCTTTATTTGAGGAGGAAGCAATACTTTGCCTCAGTGCCCTTGGCTCCAATCGCCCGAGCTCCGCGTCGAGGAAGAGAGGCCACTGTCGGCTCTAGATCTTGAGCAAGAGAACCACCAGCCATGTCCCTGCATAGAGTCAAAACCTAGCTACCCAACTACTACTAGACCCTACATCTACTCAGGCGCCGCTCCTCCGTCACCTCCGGCCGGCTACTCTGGCAGGAGGGGCTCGAGAACGACCCGATCTATGGCTGGGGGTGGACAAGCAGAGGAGGAAGGAGGGGGAGAGGATAAGGCTGGAAAGCATCGTCTAACCGGCATGTTACACTGACATGGTAAGACATATCCTGCAAAACAGGGTACATAAACCGACGAGGGTAACTCAAACTAATAATCATTGGTAATAATCCATGGATAAACAATGCATCAATCGAGCATGTGTGCACCTGCTACAACTGAAGCAAGCCATAGAGGAGATAACACGTTCCCTTTTCTTCATTCTTTTTTTGTCACATGCGATCCATTTCCCAATCCTCTAACGATGAACCTAAAACAAATAAACATTGTACAATTCAGTCCATGGGTTCTTAATGACAGGCTCAGATACAGGCCCGGCGCGCGCCAATCGATGGCTAGTATCTATCAAATACAACCTCTCTTAGGTTTCCTACTTGGTTTCTGTTTAAATTATCAATTACGGGGCTCATGACTGATCCTCATAATTTGGCCCCATGGGACATTTTAATCCCTTTTTAATTGATCATTCTGACAAGTATTCTGCAAATAGAATTCCTATGTTATTTTTTCTAGTGAAACCAATCTAAGATATACTCCCCCCCGTTTGAAAATATAAGATGTTTTAGTTTTATGAAAAAAATGTATCTACACAATTTTAGTATGTAGGTTTATATAGTTTTGGAGTGAACCTACACACTAAAAGTGGTCTAGGTACGCTCATTTCACACTAAAACATCTTATATTTTGGAATGGATGGAGTATATATTTTGGTATATCAACTTTTGTGATCACGTGTGTTCATGATTTTTTTTATGTGATTGATACTCGCAGCTGCGGACCTTTATGGAGGCCAACCTGGGCCATGGGCCCCCAACATTATTGCAAATTCTCTAATTAGTAGTAGTGTTGTTAAGACTAAATTAATGAAAATTAGAAGTAATTATGGCTATTAAATGGTTTAATCAGCCAATTGACCACCCCTTAATTTCTCTCCAAAGGTTCGTCACTGGCTACTCGAGCGAAGACCAACATATTCATCTACCATGTCAGCACTACCCCCATCGTTTATGATCAAAACACCCGACCGGTGGTGTGCGTGCAGGCCAGGAGCCAAGGGGCAGTGGGAAGGATCCACGAGTACACGCCTCATGAGTTCGGCGCCTCCGCCATCACGAGGGAAGTTTCAGTCGCCGGACGTCGTGCATGGCGGTTGCCGGCTGGCTAAGGACATCTGGATCGATCTAAACGGACGATTTAAAACGATTCATTTCTGTTTGTTTGGATCGGGTCGTGGGAAAATTTGGGTCGTAGTCTGGTCTGATCTGTCCGGCCAACCACGTCTAGCGGTGCAACATGTCCGTTTGCGCTTGGCAAATAGGCTAGTGGCACGGAGGACACCGAAATCAATTACGCGAATACCTACGGAAAAGAAAATTGATATCTTGTTCCTTCAGATGACCATGTGCCAGGAATTTTTTCTCCAAGAACTAGAGAGCCTAGAACTAGGGATAAATTTTACTGGTCATGGCTTCCGGCCAATGACAGATGAGGGGGCCTACTCCTTGGATTAGGGACTCGACCTTTGAAGTTGGAGAATCGAGTAAGGGGGAATTTTTTCCTTAGTGCCACACTTCTCTACATAGCTGATAACTTCATTTTTTTTACTTTCGTTGGAGTTTATGAGCTAGCTGACCATTCCAATTTCCCGAGGGTTTTTAGAGGAGTTGGATTCCGTGGTACAAGCCTCGCACTATCTAGTGGTGATAGCGGGAGATTTCAACTTTAGTGGCCAAGTAGACAAAAACAACAAGAACATTGGTTGGCGGCATGTTAATTTGTTCAATGATGCTATCGCGCGCTGACAGTTGTGAGAAATCTCTCGTTCGGGCGCTAGGTTCACTTGGTACAATCACCAGCTGAACCCCATTAGAAGTGTGTTGGATCGGGTGCTTGTGTCACCAGAGTGGGACACCAAGTTTCCCATATCCTCGTTGTGTGCTGAATCCAGCATTGGCTCTGACCTTACCTCTTTGCTCCTGGACTCAAAGGATCTTGACCCTCCGAAACCTAATCACTTCTTCTTCGAGAATAGCTGGTTGTCTACCCCTAATTTCTTCCAAGTGCTGTTGGAAAAATGGTCCAGCCTTGGACATCTCCCTACTCGTACGCGTGATATTATCGATGTGTGGCAAGCGCAAGCTGATGGTTTAAGGAGATTTCTTAGGGGGTGGGTTGCCAATTGTGCCAAAGCCTCTAAAGTGGAGAAGGCCATGATTCATCGACAAATCCAAGAGCTGGATCTGTTGGCGGATATAAATGGGCTTGACGAGAATTGTTGGGCTCACAGATACCACCTTGAGGATCGCCTAGTGCACATTTATCAACAAGAGGAGGAGTACTGGCGTCAAAGGGGCATTATTAAGTGGACGCTTCAGGGTGACGCAAATACTAAGTTCTTCCACGCGATTGCGAACGACAGACGTAGAAAATGTCTAATCAAAGCCCTTAACACTCCTTCTGGTGTGATCTCGGATTTCCCTGCCATTCAGGATCATGTGTATGCCTTTTATCGCAAGCTAATGGGAGTGGAAGAGCCCTACTCCCTGGCGCTTAGACATAATCTCTGGTCAGAGGACCAGAATGTTTCCGAGGAAGAGAACCTAGCCCTTGCGATCACCATTCTTCCTGAGGAGCTGGATTCGATTCTGAAAGATACCAAGACAGATATTGCCCCTAGCCCAGATGGTCTTCTGGTTGTTTTTTTCAATTTTTTCTGGCCGGTTCTTAAGCCCCTGATCCTAAAGCTTTTGAACGATCTCATGCTTTGTAGAGTAGAAATTTATCATCTCAATTTTGGTATTCTTTCCTTGATTCTGAAAGGGCGGACGATATTAAGTTGTTTCGTCCGATTGATCTCATCATGTGATTTTAAGCTTATCTCCAAAGCCATTGCTTCTAGATTGACTACGGTAGCGTACCGCATGACATCTCTTCGGCAAACATCCTTCATCAAAGGATGTTTGATTCATGATGGGGATCTTGCTCTTCATGAAATCATCCATGAACCGGTGACAAAAAAATGAAGGTTGTGATCGTCAAGCTTGATTTCGAGAAGGCATATGACCGCGTCAGCTGGGCCTTCCTCCGAAATGTCCTGAATCGAAAGGGGTTTGATTCAAGCATGTTCACAGACTAATGCAATTGGTGACAGGTGGGCAAACAACCATTAGTATCAACGGGATTGTAGGTCCCTATTTTAGAAATAGGAGAGGTGTGTGTCAGGGTAACCCCATCTCCCCTCTGCTCTTTGATTTCATCGTGGATGCGCTAGCGGCCATCCTAGACTCGGCCAAGGTAGCTGGTCACATCCAAGGTGTAGTGACCCACCTTATCTCAGGGGCAGTATCACACCTTTAGTATGAAGATGATATAATCCTTTTAGTAGACGTGAACGATTCGTGCTTGGCCAACCTAAAGTGTATCCTCCTATGCTTCTAAATTGCCTCGTGTTTGAAAATCAATTTCCTCAAGAGTGAGGCCTTCGTGCTGGGGGTGGACCATATGGAACAGGTTAGGGTTGCTAGGATTCTAAACTGCAAGGAGGGGGCGCCTTCCCCTTCAACTACCTAGGTTTCCCCATGGCGGACAAAAACTTAACCATGATAGACTAGGAGAGCCTCATTGTTGTGGTGGGTCGTGGGGTGGAGCAGTGGCAAGGTCGGTTTATAATTTGCCCTAGAGGCAGATAATACATTGATTTTATTATCATATCTCAAATAGTTCATAATAATTTTATATTGTGCTATAATTGTATCAAGTGGAAACATTGATACACGTGTGGTATGAAATAGACCAAGTCCCTAGTAGCCTCTATTTATACTAGTTCATTGGGCAACCGATGATCAAGGTGTCTTAATCATGGAGCATTTATGCCAGTTGATAATAAGTCATGTCATTGGTCAATGATATGATGGAGATTACCCAATATAAATACTACAACACGATCAAAGCACAAGGTTCATTGTTGCAATAGTTAGAAACGGAGTATCCTTCTCCTTTGACCATGAGATCATACTAATCACTGTCTCCCGAGGCTGCTTTGATCATATCAAACATCATGACCGTAACTGTGTGACTATAAAGGTGTGTATTGGGTATTCTAGAGGAACATGTTGAGGCGTATGCATCACGGTCGGGATTTTTTCACCCGCATGATGGGAAGATACACACGACCGACTCGGTGAGATTACATCCATCATAGGGATGGAATATCATGGGAACGAGTAAACATGAACTTGTTGGTAACAAGATTGAAGAAGCTATGGTGATACCAATGATCAGATCTTGGACAAGTCAATATCGAAGTAACAAGGGGAATGATACTCGAAGTTTACGGTTTAAATGACATTAAACAATCGTGGAGTGCACATGGGTCATTATGGGCATCCTGATACCGTTAATGATCATTAATATGAGAGGTGTCTTGATCATGTATGTGATATTGCCGAACCGTTGGGGTAACACCCTTAAGGGTACGATGACACTTGGAGATCAATATGGTTGTATTGGAAACACTGGATGGGAGAGAAAACTAGAAGTATTTCGTGAGAGAACCAAAATCGTTCTGGGAGGATCCAAAGATGTTCGGAGTGAACCGAAAGGTGTTTCGGGTCAAATGAGATTTGATAATATTTGTTTCATATTAATTAATGGAATTAATATTAAATATATATTTTTATATTAAATTTGATGGCAAGTTCCACTAATGGGCCAAGATCCCGAAGGAACAAGGACCAAGAGGGAAGCCACCCAAAGGGAGGAAAGCCAAGACACCGCCCAAAGGGGGCCCACCTGGCTCGGCCGGCTGGCCCACCTCCCCAAGGCGCCTCCTCCTCCCACCTCGTCCTTGATTAGTTCCACCCCGGGACTTTAGGGGAGGGTGTGCCCAACTTTTTCCTATATAAAGGGGGCATAGGGTGGGAATAATGACACCAATAATTCTCTAAGGCATTTTTCTCAGGGAATAAATCTCTCTCATTGCCTTTTTGTGATGTCGCGGTCCCTGGAAGGGTTGTACACGCAAGATATAACACACCTGTGGCACGCCGTTGCGCTGCCGGGATTCCAGACATAAGATCTACTTCTGCACTCTCAGCAGGGATTAGAGAACCAGAGGTTGTCATCATACACCATATGTGTGCGAAACCACGGGGGTGCTACCACTAGTGGCACCCGGACTATCGTGACACTGGATTGCTGAACGATGGAGCAAGGGGTGAGTTTCAAGGAGCTTCACGACCTTGAGGTCAGCTACAAGTACGACTACGTCATCCATGTTTCGATCGGTACGTTAACTGCTTTCGGTCTACAGGGGTATGTAACCAAAACATCTCCATTACAGTGTTACTCCTAGATAGATCCTAGTAGTTAGGTGTGTTCAGCATAGGAAAATTTTGTGTTTTCTATCTTGAACCCCTTTAGTAGTATTAGAGCCGATCTATGTGTAGTAATGCTTATACGGCCGGAAAATACGTGGATTATGTGGGCATTGATCCTATAGTTGTTACCCTCTCACGTGTACTTGCTTATATCACGGCATTGTTTGATGAAGCGGCTCAGACCAACCTTACGTGTAATCTTACACGAGACTGGTTCCAAGCTCAACAGACGGCTTGTGTCGTATAAGTGGCTAGCGGGTGTCTATCTCTCATTCAATAGTTTACATGGAATTTACAATGAAGGACCCCTAAAGGAGTGTAATAGAGACAACTATTTGATCTATGTTGTGGTTGTAAAGTTCGTACATAGGAAACTGTTCTATCACGAAAGCCCTAGTAGCCATGTAAAACTTGCAAAAGATAAATTAGAGGCATCTAACTTCATTTTTTCACGGGGCTTGTGATTTGATATGGTCATGGTTGTAGTGAAGGTAAAGTAATTTACATTTATGTTACTAAGTAGTATAGTAATAGTCATCATTTCGATGGACGACCTACTGGTGGTGTTCTGGACTTGGCGCAGTACCAGAGGCAAGATGGAGATCATCCTAGAGCGCTCGATGGATATCATGGTGCAAGAAGAAGGACCATATCATATCACTAATACATATGTGATGTTGATACATTTACATCTTATTGTTTGCTAGTATTAGATACAAAATGGTAGCATTATATAAGATGATCCCTATTAATACCAATATAGTGTTCTCCCTTAGTGTGCACCACCAACAAAGTCCATCTTTATGAAGCATGCCATGATGATCGGGTGCTAGACATATCAATGTTCGCATACGATGGGTGCAAGCCATGTATGCACCGCATATACACTAAGGTTGTATTGGTGAGCCTAGCATGTACATACATGGCCTTGGAACACAAGAGAATGAAAGATTGAGCACGAGTCACATGGATGATGTGATCAATGGATTTTGTCCACCCTGACAGCTATATCAAAGGCCGTGACGATCGGGGATGATATAGTATAAAGGGATCGTGTGATCACTAAAATCGTCCAAGGGATGACAATTGAAAGTTCATAGATGCTACCTAGAGGGGGGTGAATAGGTGGTTAATGTTGGAGATATTCCCAAGAGGCAATAATAAAAGTGATTATTATTATATCTTTGTGTTTATGATGAATGTTTACATCCCATGCTATAATTGTATTATTAGGAAACACTAATACTTGTGTGTTTTGTAAACATAAGAGAGTCCCTAGTAAGCCTCTTGTTGAACTAGATTGTTGATTAATTGATGATCATGGTTTCCTGATCATGGACATTAGGATGTGATTAATGACAAGGTTATATCATTAGGAGAATGATGTGATGGACACACACCCATAGTAAGCATAGCATAAGATCAAGTCATTAAGTTCGTATTGCTGTAAGCTTTCAAATACATAGTAACCTAATCCTTCGACCATGAGGTTATGTTAATCACCATCACCGGATGGATACTTTGATGACATCAAACACCGCTTCGTAACTGGGTGGTCATAAAGGTGTCATTTGGGTATTCTAAAAGTATGTGTTGAAGCGCATGGACCAAGATTGGGATTTGTCCATCCATATGACGGATAGATATACTCTGGTCCCTCTCGGTGAAATGTCATCTAGTTAGCTTGCAAGCATGTGACTAGGTCACAAGGGATGACATATCACGGAACGAGTAAAGAGTACTTATCGGTAACGAGGTAGAACTAGGTATGGAGATGCTGACGATCAAACCTCGGATAAGTATAGTATCGTGAGACAAAGGGAATTGGTTTCGTATGTAAATGGTTCAATCGATCACGAAGTCATCGTTGAGTATGTGGGAGCCATTATGGATCTCTAGGTCCCGCTAATGGTTATTGATAGGAGATGTGTCTCTATCATGTCTACATATTCACGAACCGTAGGGTGACACACTTAAGGTTCGAAGTTGTTTTAAGTAGATATGGAATATGCGTTGGAGACCGAATGTTGTTCGGAGTCTCGGATTGGATTCAGGACATCACGAGGAGATCCGGAATGGTCCGGAGAATAAGATTCATATATAGGGGATCATTTTCTGAGTTAGGAAATGTTCCGGAGTGTTTGTATGAGGATTCTAGAACGTTTCGGAATGTTCCGGAAGGTTCTAGAAGATATCTTGGAGTTTGCTTGAAAATCAAGATAGGGATCAAGGAGTCCTGGTGGGTCAAGACTAGGAGTCGTGGGGGAGGAGGACTCCTCCCCCCACTCCCCAATCCGCCGGCCTAGAGGAGGGGAGTCCTACAAGGACTCCCCCTCCCCAAGGCGCCCTACCCCCTTAAATAGAAGGGCAGGGGCGCCCCCTCCAAGCCCGCTCTCATAACTCCAATCTCTGCCGCCTCTCTCCTCCACCTTTCTTCTGCACAGGCATAGGCGAAGCCCTGCAGAATTCTCTACTCCACCACCACCACCACGCCGTCGTGCTGCTGGGATTCCGTGGAGAAGATCTACTACCTCCGCTGCTTGCTGGAACGGGGAGAGGAAGGCCTGCTTCGACTCCGCACGTGTGACCGACTGCGGAAGCGCTGCCAAAACGCGGTGCCGGAAGGATCGTCCACTTGACCGACTGCGGAAGCGCTGCTGGAACGCGACGCCGGAAGGATCGTCCACACGATCTTGAGATCGGCAAGTGATCGACTACATCAACCACGAGATCTAATCTCGTTAACGCTTTCGGATCTACGAGGGTTAGTTCCTATCTATCTCGTTGCTCATGTCTAATAGATTAGATCTTGGCTTTTATCTAGATTAGATCTAGGTTTTGTTCGTTCTTACGGTAGAAATTTTTTGTTTTCCATGCTACGAACCCATCAGTTAAAAACTTTTACGAGATGGTCTTAACAAAGGCAGAATAAAACTAGCGTTTACTTTGTAAAGCATCAAACCTGTGTATACTATGGTTCACCTATGTGCACCAACAACTTATGCTAAGCAAGACAAGAAACAAGGTGATGACAAGCTCTGTTACTTCAAGCACAAAGGCTATCACAATTTAAAGTGCATAAGTAAAGGACTCGGGTATAGAGATAACCGAGGCACGCGGAGATGATGATGTTTTATCAAGTTTCTCCTTACAAGGGAGTACGTCTCGTTGGAGGGGTGGGCGGTACTAAGACCACCAACACCACAAGAAGCCTCACCCTATTATCCCAAGCACCCTCCGCACGGCAAGCACCCGATCCACTATGGGACACTTGAGGGCGGTCACCAAACCCATACAAGATTGGGGAAATCTCCACAACTTAATTGGAGGCTCCCAATAATCACCACCAAGGCCACTAAATTGGGGAGAGATCCACAACTTAATTGGAGTAGCTAAGAACTCACCACAAAGGCCACTCAACCGTTTAGGGTTCCAATAACCCAAGAGTAACAAGCTTCTTTATTTCGCCAACCAAATCCTTCGAGGAGAACTCAAACCAATGCACCTAATGCAACGGCAAGTCCTTCACTCCCAAATTCCACCATAGCTACAAAATCTATTGGGGGAATAAGAGAGTAAGAACACAATAGGAAATCCACAAAAGACTCCAAGATCTATATCCCAAGATATCCCCTCACTCAGAGGAGAGATGGATGGGTGGGATTGTAGATCTAGATCTCCTCTCTCTGTCCCCTCAAAAGGATGCAAGAATCATGGGAGGGAGAGGGAGGAAGAAAGCTCGAGAGAATCAACAATGGAGGAGGAAAAGAGGTCAAAGGGATGTATTCCAATGGAGAAGAAGGGCCCATTTTATAGGGGCCCCGAAATCTGCCCATTGGGCTGCTGCAACAATCGGTACTAACGGACTTGGGAGCGGTAGTACCGGAGAATGCCGGTACTACTCGCCTAGTACCGGTGCAAGCAGCCAGGTGTGCCAGTGAGGAGATCCATGGAGCTGAACCAGCTCAGTAGCCACCAGTAGTACCGGATCCAAGGGCGGTACTACTGCTTACCAATAGTTCCAGGCCATGGAGCGGTACTACGGCTGACCCTGGTAGTAATGGGAGGAGGTATCAGACTCTCTTGAGAAGGAACCCCAACTCGCTGCTGGGTTCAGATGTGACTAGTACCGCCGGGCAGTACTACCGCTGCCGAGCGGTACTACCATACAAAAACGTCTGGTACTACTGTCGTCGGATTGATGACAAGTACGCCAATGAGGGCGTCCTCGAGGCATGCAGAAGAGAGGGGTGTGAGATGTACGGTATTCCAGACAGTGAGCATACAAGTTTACCCAGGTTCGAATCCGCCGGCTTTGGACGGATCCTAGTCCTGCTAGCAATCGAGTAATACGGCAGAGCCGGAATATGGGTTACAAGAGTTTCGCCTGTGCGAGTTGAGATTGTAGACTATTATCAGGTTGCCCTAAAGGCTCTCCCTAGGATGGCTTATATAGATATCTGGCCTAGGGTTTACAAGAGAGACCTATACGACTAAGATCGGTTATAGAGTACATCTTGAAGTACAAGTAATACTATGGGCATATGTCGGTAAGTAATCTGGGCCTTCCCGTAGCCAGACTAGACTCCATCTCTTCTCCCTGACTGGGCTGCCCGTGAAGCAATTCTCTAACCTGAAGTGGGGCACCCTGGTCAGTGAGGCATAGTGACGATACCCGGAAAGTATATCCCCAACAACTACCAGACACGACATGCAGTTCTGGCAGCAGCAGCAAATGCAATAACTCGAGCAACCGAACTCCGAATTGGATGAAACCATTTTTGTTGGATACCACCAAGGGAGAAAATATCAAGTATTATTATGTGAGATACCTCCCTTGGAGTGGAGCCAGAAAACCTCCAAGATAAAAACGCAATAAGATATACAAGGGAAATAAATACGATATACAAGGGAAATTTGTTTTGATGAACTAGAGCTTGTTATGAAGATTACCACAAGCTCTAGAACCTCAATTGGATAAGATCCAAATAACAACCAAGAAAGATGATGTTAAGTATACAAAGTTTTGAGCTCTCTCCGAAATATACAATCGAGTTACTCACTCAAGAGCCTCTCTTGATAGTACGTTTACCTATCCTAAACCCGATCTCCCAACATGAGACTGGTAAAAGGTAAAACCTATCAAGATCATACCTTTGCCTTGATCATTCCACTTGATCTTGATGTAGACAATCTTGTCCTCCTCAAAATGGAACATCTTTCTTGATTGCTCTAGCTCACGCTCACTTGATGAAGTCTTGCGAATTGCCCCCCATACACATGGGGAAACTCTTTCTTAGAACTTGTCTTCATCAATCCATGATCACCGAGAATGGCAAGATTCAAGCATGAGATATTCTAGAGATGGCACATATTGAGATTGCACTTCATTTCTTCTAACTTCATTTGGATGATGTCTTGAAGATACACATGAGGAACTCCATCTTCTTCTTCTTCAAGACATTCTTGATCTTTTTTTCTTCATTCTACTTCTTCCATAAGATTCTAAAATGCCCAAAGCCCTTGGACATTGCTCATTCTTATTCAATTCTTCTACCTTAAATCCAACTCATGGTCCAAGCAATGCCAATGGATGATTCCTACAAGTGCAACCCAATGCAAACATTAGTCCATAGAGATTGTGAGTAATTACCAAAACCACACATGAGGGCCCACATGATCTTTTAACAATTTTAGTGGGAGATCAATTTGATGAACTCGTATTATGAACTTAGTCTAGATGTATTTGCAAATATCCTTCTAGATCTTGGCCTATCCCACTGAGTTTTTCATACCATGGGACTTTTCTTGCATGTTGTGAACTTAAGTAAGTCATGTCAAACTTCATAGATGATAGCAATGCTTGAGGGATGTAGTCGATATAGATGATCTTCTGTTCTTGATATAAGAACCATTAGGAGATAGTCCAATGACTCCACGAAATTTTTGTGTTTCCTCCATTGTCGTCCAAAGAGCTATGCTCCATGGAAGATGAACTGTGATTGTGTTCCTTCAACAACGACACATACGAGATGGTCAATGAAGAAGATACTGTTCGCAAGGCAGGCTAATAAAATATGAGCCATTGGATGAGTTTACTTCCAAACAATATGGAAGACAATGGAGCTTGGAGAATCACTTAGTGATCGTGCATAAGCTTTATGAGCACTTCACATATTCACATACGATGTGAACTACTTAATGACGAGTAGCTTTGCGATATATTGGGGTGTAGCACTCGGTTCCTACTAGCTACAAAGACGTCGTCAGGGGATATATCATGAGAGATGAATCAATCACCTTTCATAAGTTCGTGCCAAAGTTGAGAACTCTCAAAGTAGGCTTGATCACAGTGGATGTCATCGATGAAGAAAGTATATATTGGATATACAAAATTATAATAGCTATTCTTGAAAAACTTGTTGTAGTTTATAGGTATTTGATACTTTTCCTATTTTATGAAAAAAATAGGATTGCCTGCTTGAGAATTGCCAGAATAAATGAGGCGATGTGTGATACGTCCATTTTGCATCACTATTCTATATCATAATTCCCTATTATTCATTGATATATTTCATATTAAGAGATCGTACTTGTGTTATTTCATCTATTTTTGCATGATTGATGATTTTTGGAGGATGAACCACCGAAGTCAGGATTCTGATGGAAAAAAGCACCGTTTGGATGCAAATTTTGCGAAGATTAGAAAATTCCGGAAAATATATGGAAAATCCTATTTTTCCAGAAGACGAAGGAAGCCGGAAGGAGGAGCGGAGATGGGCCACAGAGGGCCCACACCCCCTAGTGGCACGGGTCCCCCTTGGTTGCGCCACCAAGTGGTGTGGCCACCCTGGCCCACTCCCAGCATCATCCTTTGGCGTATATAATCCCCTCGAAACCCTAACACTCGGGGAGTGACCACAGAAAGCTTCCGCCGCCTCTGCGGGGCAGAAAACTGCAGAGAGAGAAAGAGCTCTCCGGCAGGCAAAAATCTGCACGGGAAATTCCTTCATCATATCCACCATCATCTCCACCAGCACCATCATCACCACTCCATAACGCTGTAACAATTGGGTTGAATCTTGCATAGTTCTTAGGGGAAACTTTCCCGGTGTTTATTACTTGTTGTAGTTGATGCTATTGAGTGAAACCATTGAATTACTGTTATGTTTAGATTGTTACTTATCATTATTTCATCTCTGATCTTGATCCATATGATGTCTCGTGAGTAGTTCGTTTAGTTCTTGAGGACATGGGAGAAGTCATGTTGTTAGTAGTGGAATTGTGTTGAGAAAGATTCAATGGTTTGATAATTAAGTTGTGGTGTTATTCTTCTAGTGGTGTCATGTGAACATCGACTACATGATACTTAACCTTTATGGGCCTAGGGGAATATATTGTGTATTTGGCTACTAATCGTAGGGGTTGCCGGAGTGACAGAAACCTAAACCCCGTTAGGAAACATTTGCATAAGGGAGTGTAGGATCTGAGAGTTTAAGGCTGTGGTTAGGTTTTTATCTTAATTACTTTCTTGTAGCTGTGGATGCTTGCAAGGGGTATAATCACAAGTATGTATTAGTCCTAGGAAAGTCAGTATATTAGCACAGGTTCACCCACACAACACTTATCCAACTAGAGAAGATTAATCAACTGTATGAAGCGAAAGCACTTGACAGTATTCTCATGTGTCCTCGAGAACGTTTGGTTATCTTAAGTAATACAACCGACTTGTCCTTTGCTAAAGAAAGGATTGGGTGATGACCCACAAGTATAGGGGGTGTATCGCAGTATTTTCGATAAATAAGAGTGTCGAACCCAACGAGGAGCAGAAGGTGCTGGCTAGTGGTATGGATCAGGAATTCTCAGCAAATACTTAGCAAACTGTTTTTTAGAGGTTTTCGATAAAGCAAGTAAACAAAGTACGAGTAAATAAAAGACAATAGGAATAAATACAGCAAGTGGCCCAATCCTTTATGCAGCAAAGGACAAGCCGGTTGTATTACTTAAGATGACCAAACGTTCTCGAGGACACACGGGAAGACTGTCAAGTGCTTTAGCTTCATGTAGTTGATTAATCTTCTCTAGCTTTCTAAGTGTTGTGTGGGTGAACCTGTGCTAATGTACCACCCCATCCAAGACTAATACATACTTGTGATTATACCCCTTGCAAACATCCGTAAGTACAAGAAAGTAATTAAGGTAGAAACCTAACCACAGCTTTAAACTCTAAGACCCTTACGTCCCTTGTGCAATGGTTTCCTAACGGGGGTTCAGGTTTCTGTCACTCCGGTAACCCCTACGATTAGTAGCCAAATACACAATGCATTCCCCTAGGCCCATATAGGTGAAGTGTCATATAATCGACGTTCACATGACACCACTAGAAGAAGTACACCACAACTTAAATAACAATCTATTGAATCTTTCTCAACATAACTCCACTAGTGACAACAAGACTTCTCCCATGTCCTCAAGAACAAAACGAAATACTCACAAGACATCCTATGGATCATGGTCAGAGATGGAATAATGATGTATAACAATTTGAACATAAACAATAATTCAATGGTTCACTCAATAGCATCAACTACAAAGAGTAATCAACACCGGCAAAGCTTCCCCTATGAACTAATGCAAGATTCAACCAATTTTTACAGCAATATGGAGATGGTGATGAGGGTGCTGATGGTGATGATGGTGGTGGTGGTGATGATGATGATCCTGATGAAGTCCAGCTTGATGGTGGTGTTGATGGCGACGATCTCCCCTGTCCGGGGAGGAATTCCCCGGGCAGAAATATGTCTGCCGGAGAGATCTTTCTCTCTCGGTGTTTTCCACCCCGCAGAGGCGGCGAAATCTTTCTGTGGTCGCTCCCCAAGTCTTAGGGTTTCAGGAGGATGATATATGTCAGAGCGGATAGGCTAGAGTGGGCCAGGGTGGCCACACGACCTCCTGGCACGGCCTAGGGCTGCCCGCGCCAGGGGGTGGTGTGGGCCCCCTGTGGCCCATCTCCACTCCATCTTCTGGCATCCTTAGTCTTCTGGAAAAATAGGATTTTCCGTATATTTTCCCGGATTTTCTGATCTTCGCGAATTTTGCCTCCAAACATCACCTTTTCCATCAGAATCCTGACTGCAGCGGTCCATGCTCGAAAAGTCATCAACCATGCAAAAACAGATGAAATAACATAAGTATCACCTCTCAATACGAAATATATCAATGAATAATAGTGAATTAAGACATAGAATAGTGATGATAAATGGACGTATCAACTCCCCCCAAGCTTAGACTTCGCTTGTCCTCAAGCGAAACTGAGCTCAATAAACATGGCCTCAGGTTTATGGAGTGAAGAGTCGATAAAAGAATACGGACAAGAAGCATCACATTCATCAAAATCATAGATAATAATAGAAGACAACTCACTATTATATAACTCAACTTGTAATAAGTAAAGGAAACACAATAAATATACATAAAGTGAATCATAATTGGTAATGGCAAACTTAGCTCTTGGTCGAAGAATAGTTGATAATTTGCTGGAGTTCACAAATAGCTGGTTTTTCAATGATAGCTTTCAAAGTAGTAAACATCAAGATAAGAGCAATGTGCAAAACAAGGAACATAAGACATGATTGAATAAATCATCATATGAATGAATGAAACACATCAATTCAAAATACTTGCTGAGGTAGAAGGGAGTAGGTTTACTGACTCAACTACAAAGTAAAAGAAAGGCCCTTCAAAGAGGGAAGCAGGGATTGCAAGTCTCATAAAGAGCTCCCAAAAATTATGATACTTACTAGCTTTCAGCTCTCATTGCCCCTATCATAGGCATCTTTAGGTGATTAAGGTTAAAGTGATCAAATATGAGGATATGCATTGACAAGTTGTAAATTGAGAATCTCATGTCCCTTGAATACGAGGGCTGCTCCTCATGCTACTCAAGTTTAGTCACCGGTAAGTTCTTGTCATCGTAAGCATATGTGTATCATTGAGAACCGCCAACGGGGTACCCCTTGCCCGATGATATGGAAGAATCCCCATATCAAAATGACAAGGCAAGTAGACAACAAGTATCTCAGCAATTTTCTTATTTACCATGGGAATATGGTGCTTTTTTCTCTCTTTCCTCTTTTCATAATATCTCTTTTTTTCTCTTTTTCTCAATCTCTATCTCTTTTTTTACAATAAGAATGCTTCATAGATACTCGTTATGGTTACGCTGCAGGTTTCCACCATGTCAGCATGGATTAGACCAGCGGCCCATGCGTTTCTCTAACGCACATGCATAACTCCATGGACTTACAATCTCCCCTTTCATTTCACACCGATGACATCCATAGACAAAAGAACATGATATCACCTAGGTACGAAGTACCAGTGCAATGTTGAAAGCGTTCCCCATGACAACATGGTTCTGCTAATCCACAACTTACAAAGCGTAAGCATATACGCAACATAGGTGAGCACAATGGTTCAAGTTTATTAAGTGCAAGGAAGTAAAGTGTGACATCAAGTTTGTGAGAGCTTTAATCACTAATTTTCACATAACAAGTTTAATTTGGGAGGTAGATAAAACAAGAATTTACTTGGAATAGCAATAATGCTACTAGGTAGGTATGGTGGACACAAATGGCAAAGGTTTTGGTTTAAAGGAGGTGGATGCACGAGAAGAATACCCTCTCAGTATAGGTTTTTGGCTAGCAAGGCTGGGTAGCAAGTATAAGAGTTGAAGGAAACAACCAAACATACAAGTGATTAAAACAAACATGCAATCTTCCTCGGAAGCACAAAATATCTTAACTAGAGAATACTAGACTTATGAGCAAATCAAGAAAGAAAGATGATGAAATTATTTTTCTTTAGAGTACTTTTATCTTTTTCATTCAACTCTCAAAAGGGGTTGCTACTGACCGAGGCAGGTTTGCCAAAACCAACTAAATTAACTCAATGATCCCAAAGTGATACCAATACTAACAACAAGATCAATCATATAACCATGAATTGTAAACTAATATAAGCTATGCAAAAGAGTGAATGATAGAACTTCTCATTAATATTACATAACGACAACTCACACCAAGGGATACATATCTAACGAGAGAGGGGACACTTCCATAATGCAAACCATACTACATAATAACTCCTCTATTCATGATATGACTCTACTAAAAAGGTAAAAAGATAGAAGATAGTGATAGTGATGTGATAATGCTAACCAAGGGGATGCCAAACCTGATGACGAATTTCTCCTTTGGTGGTGGTGGTATCCTCTCATCTTCGTCCGTCTTCCAGGGTAAAGGCTTCCCATCAACAAAGGAGATCGTGGTTTCCAACATCCTGAAACTTGCAGCAGCACTTATGCGTTTAAACCTAGCCTCATACTCACAATTTTGATTTTGAACGTCATAGAACCGTGCTTGCAGTTTGTTGGTTGTTTGGCAGAGTGAGAGGACTTCGTCTTTCAGTTCAGCAGTCTCCTTTTGGTGCTCGGTGATGAGTTCTGAACAAATCTTATGGATGATATCCATTTCGCGCTCCGCCATCTTCTTGTACCTAAAGACTTCTTGCTCCAGTGCTTCCATCCTGTCCTCCAGACTTCGTTCTCCTTTAGGGCCTTGAACCTCTTTAATTCGGACCTCCCCATCTTCGAGCAACAACTCCTTGGGATGAATCTTCAACTCTCTCATGTATGGGTTGATAATATCTTCTAAGGAATCTCCCTCGGCTGATCCAGTGGAAGACATTGTGGCTCCAAATCTGGGATTCTACCTGGCAAAAACAGATCGAAACAAAAAACACGACGAAAACACAATATACGAACCTCGGAAGATCCGAGGGGTTATATATTACAAAGTTTCATATCAAAAGGAAGGTACTGGGAGAAAATGAGTCGGAGGCGGAATCCGGGGTGGCCTCACCACTTGGTGGCGCGGCCAGGGGTGGGCCCGCGCCACAGGGTGGTGTGGGCCACCCTGGCTCCGTTTCCGTCCTTTTTTCGCTTCGTAACTTCCCTTATTGACTGAAACTGCAAAAATATAGTTGGATTGTATTTTCGTGGAACTTTTCTTACCAGAACTATTACCTATTTGAAAACAGACTCTGTAGGTCTCCGAATTTGGTCCTTGATGAATTTCTCTGGAGTTATAACTTGAAAGGCATCAACATCTTCATTGTAAGAATCTCCAGCAATATAGTGCTTGAGTCGCTGCCCATTCACTACTTGTGTAGTATTATCTTTTAAAGAAGACATTTTTATTGCTCCTGAACGGTATACTTCTTCAATAATGAAAGGTCCTTCCCGTTTTGACAGTAGCTTTTCTGCAAACATTCTAAGACGAGACCTATACAATATAACTTTCTCACCAACATGAAATTCTCTCTTAAGTATTCGCTTGTCATGCCATCTTTTAACTTTTTCCTTAAAGAGCCTAGCATTTTCATAGGCTTCACTCCTCCATTCATCTAAAGAACTTAAGTCAAATAATCTTTTCTCACCAGCGAGCTTACAATCTCTATTTAGTTCTTTAACTGCCAAGTAAGCTTTGTGTTCTAATTCTAAGGGTAGGTGACAAGCTTTCCCATAAACCATTTTGTAAGGAGACATCCCCACAGGATTTTTGTAAGCAGTTCTATAAGCCCATAAAGCATCATTCAACTTTTTAGCCCAGTTTTTTCTAGATCTATTAACAGTCTTCTGCAAGATGGATTTAATTTCTCTATTTGATAATTCTACTTGCCCGGTAGTTTGGGGGTGATAGGCTGAAGCAATCCTATGATTAACATCATATTTAGCAAGGGTCTTTCTAAAACCACCATGAATGAAATGCGAACCCCCATCACTCATGAGATACCTAGGCACTCCAAACCTAGGAAAGATAGCATCCTTAAGCATTTTTAGAGAGGTCTCCCCGTCAACACTCTTTGTAGGAATGGATTCTACCCACTTAGTAACATAATCAACGGCAACAAGAATATGAGTGTAACCTTTCGAAGGAGGGAAAGGACCCATAAAGTAGAATCCCCAACAATCAAAAGGTTTAATAACTAGAGAGTAGTTCATAGGCATTTCATTGTGTCTAGAAATATTACCAACACGCTGACATTCATCATAAGATATAACAAATTTTCTTGCATCTTTAAAAAGGTTAGGCTAGTAGAAACTGATTGTAGTACCTTCTGTGCAGTTCTATCTCCTGCATGACGTCCTCCATAAGCACTACCATGACATTTACGCAATATGTCCTTTTGTTCATATTCTGGAACACATCTTCGCATAATACCATTTATTCATTGCAAATGTATCTATAATTTTTTATGTTCCATGCTTGGTTTTATCTACTTTCTTGTGTTTTGTTCCAACTTTGGAGTACTTTTCATATGATTTATTTGTACTAACATACTAATAGTTGCAAAAGTGCATAATGTTCTTGTTTTACACTTTGATGTGTAGGAATTACCAAGAATACAAGTGGAAACCTTGTTGGAGTCAAATTGGGATTTTGCAGAAATCTGTCTGAGAACTCTTTTTGAAGATGGTCACGTTTTGGGTCGAATACGTCATCAAACGGAAAACTCTTCAACCATAAAGTTGTTGGAAATTTCGCGGCAAACGTTCTGGACATAAAATTTAGCTGATTCCGAGTCCAGACGGGCCCAATAGACCCGATTTACTGCAGCCCAAGATGAGATGACGGAAATCCAAGAAGCTATATAAAGGGAGGAAACCTAATTCGTGGGAGATACCTCCACCCACGAATTTGCAGCCACCAAAGTCACGTTTTTGCCTTCCCCATAGATCCCATCTCCATGGGGAAGGGCTCCCAAGAAGCTATGAAGAAGGGTGCTAAGGGGCGGTGCTCCCCTGTGATACCGACGGCGGGGAAGGAGTCCTCTGAGCCGCCGCCGCCGGAGCCATCTCCATCGATCTCCATCATCATCTCCATCACCATTGCTGATTCCCATGATGAGGAGGAAGTAGTTCTCTCTCGAGGCTAAGGGATCTACCGGTAGCTATGTGTTCATCTCTCTCTATGCATGATCATATTGCGATCATGAGCTTATAATCTATAGATCCACCTTGCTACTCAAGTGCTCTAATAGATCTCTGCTCTCCCCATGTGTGTGAAAGTGATAGCATTCTCACCATGGTGGCACTTAGGCTAGAGATTACAAATACTTTTTATGAGTTATATTTGGAGTTGGATATCTTTATGAAATTGTGGTGTTTGTTGGACTCATCTAGTACTCAAGGTGACACTGTGGGGTTTTCTAGATGGGAAAGGCTTACTTTGAGGTGTGCTTTTATAGCCCTAACATCGATTAGAGTGTCCAACCAGAGAGTAGTTTAGCGTAGTATCATGAAGATGATATATTTATATGAGAGTGTTCACTAGTGAAAGTATGATCCCTAGGCCTTGTTTCTAAGCATTGAAACACCGTTTGAAACTAGATCTGTTACATGTTTGCTTGCTTCCATCTTTATTTCAGTTTGCTTTTAGTCTTTTCTACGCCATCAAGTTATCTTCTATCACCGTTACCACTTATAATTATCCATACCACTTGTATTTCACTATCTCTTCGCCGAACTAGTGCACCTATACACCTGACAAGTGTATTGGATGTGTTGGGGACACAAGAGACTTCTTGTATCTTGATTGCAGGGTTGCTTGAGAGGGAATACCTTTGACCACTTCCTCCCTGAGTTCGATAAACCTTGGGTGATCCACTTAAGGGAAAACTTGCTGCTGTTCTACAAACCTCTTCACTTGGAGGCCCAACAACTGTCTATAAGAATAGAAGTGCGTAGACATCAACCATCCACTCCTTCTTTGTATAAGTGTGGGTCATCCAAAAAATAATGCCTCAAATCATAGAAGAACTTCTTTCTTTGCTGAGCTGTAAAAGTTGGAGGCAAATACTTTGAGACAATAAAGTTAGCATAATCAGCGTACCAAGGGCTCCCTCGCGAGCTCACCCCTAATGCAACTAACTGTTCATTTGCGAAACTATCATTAATGGGCATTGGGTCAAAAGAGATGTTTTCCAAACGAGATAAATTATAAGCTACAGGGTTTTCAGCACCCTTCCTATCTACTATATGTAGATCAAACTCTTGTAAAAGCAGCACCCATCTAATAAGCCTAGGCTTAGCGTCCTTCTTCGTCATAAGATATTTAATAGCAGCATGATCAGTATGAATGGTGAATTTTGAGTCTACAATATAGGGCCTAAACTTATCATATGCAAAAACAACAGCTAGAAATTCCTTTTCAGTAGTAGCATAATTCCTTTGAGCAGCGTCTAGAGTCTTACTAGCATAATGGATAACATTTAGCTTTTTATCAATACGTTTCCCAAGGACAGCCCCTACAGCAAAATCACTAGCATCACCCATTATTTCAAAGGGTAAACTCTAATCAGGTGGTTGAACAATAGGGGTTGTAGTTAAAGCCTTCTTAAGAGTTTCAAAAGCTTCCTTACAATCATCATCAAAAACGAAGGGTACATATTTTTGAAGAAGATTAGTGAGGGGTTTTGATATCCTAGAAAAGTCTTTAATAAACCTCCTATAGAAACCAACATTACCAAGGATACCACGAATACCTTTGATGTCTCTTGGACATGGCATCTTCTCAATTGCCTCAACCTTAGCTCTATCAACTTCTATGCCTCTTTCAGAAACTTTATGCCTAAGAACAATCCCTCCATTAACCATGAAGTGGCATTTCTCCCAATTAAGAACAAGATTAGTTTCTTCACATCTTTGCAAAACTTTATCAAGGTTGTGCAGACAATTATCAAAAGAAGTTCCATAGACAGAAAAGTCATCCATGAACACTCTACAATTTCCTCACAAAAACCATGAAAGATAGCAGAGATGCACCTCTGAAAAGTAGTAGGAGCATTACATAAACCAAAAGGCATACGTCTATAAGCATAAGTTCCGTAAGTGCAAGTAAAAGTAGTTTTTTCTTGATCTTGTTGTTTTACAGCAATTTGAGAGAAACCAGAGTAACCATCAAGAAAACAAAAATGGGTCCTTTTAGATAACCTTTCCAACACTTGATCAATAAAAGGAAGCAGGTAGTGATCTTTCTTAGTAACTTTATTAACCTTCCTAAATTCGATGCACATCCTATAACCTACCACTATTCTTTGAGGAATAAGCTCATAATTATCATTAGGGACAACGGTAATACCTCCCCTTTTAGGAACACAATGAACAAGACTAACCCATTCACTATCAGTAATAGGGTAAATAATACCAGCATCAAGGAGTTTTAATACCTCATTCCTTACCACTTCCTTCATCCTAGGATTTAAACGTCGTTGGTGCTCCACTACTGGCTTCGCATCTGGTTCTATGTTGATAGAATGCTGACATATAGTAGGTGAAATCCCTTTTAAATCATCCAGAGTATAGCCCATAGCTCCTCGGTGTTTCCACAAAACCTCCAATAACCTTTCTCCTTCCTTCCCTGAAAGTTTAACGCTAATAATAATAGGATATATCTTTTTATCATCAATATAAGCATATTTAAGATCATCAGGGAGAGGTTTTAGATCGAAAACCGGATCCTTTTTAGGTGGCATCGTGGTACCCAAGTCTTCTACAGGCAAGTCATGCTTAAGCATCTTAGGTTGATCACAGAGAATCCTGTCAATCTCATTCCTTTCTCCCATGAAGATTTCACTTTCATGATCTTCCATAAATTGCTGCAAAGCATTTTTAGGAGCAAGAGAAATAGAAGTAAGTTGTTCAACTCTAAAATCCTCATTATGGGTTTCCTCTTCACAAGGTTCTTTAGCAAATTTCGAGAAATTAAACTCATAAGATTCCCCATCAAACTTAGTCAAGATTTTCTCCCTCTTGCAATCAATAATAGCTCCACAAGTACTCAAGAAGGGTCTACCAAAAATGATAGGATAAGTTTTACTAGCAGCTGAACCAAGTACTAGAAAATCAACAGGATACTTAATCTTACCACAAAGAACTTCCACGTCTCGTACAATACCAATTGGAGAGATGGTCTCTCTATTAGCAGGGTGAATAACCACATCAATATCTTCCAATTCGCAAAGACTGATTTCATGCATAATTTCTTTGTAAAGCTCATAAGGAATAGCACTGGAACGTGCACCAATATCACATAAACCATAATAGCAATGATCACCAATTCTAACAGAAAGCACAGGAACACTAGCCTTTTTAGTTCTATTAGGATGTGAAACAATATTAGAAGCATCCTCACAAAAGACTATGTGCCCATCTTCTATGTTTTTAGTGACAAGGTCTTTCACAATTGCTACCACAGGTTCCATGTTTATTTGTTCATCAGGTTTTAAAGTTCTATTTTCACTTTTGGTGATTACATTAGTTATCATAGGATGGTCCTTTACCTTTTCGGGGAACGGAATCTTCTCGATATAAGGTTCGGGTAAGATGGGATCAATAATGCAATACTCAGCACTTCCAATAGGAACATAGTCAACAATATCTTTGTAAGGTGCATAGTATTTATTCCATCCACTTATTGGAATTTCGATATAGGAAGCAAAAGCTCTAAAGCAATTCGTAATAACTTGCAAATCAAGAACATAAACATTACTAATATTTTGAAAGTCACCAGTTCTCATAAAAGATTCAATGCATTCATAATCATAATTTATACCTGACTTTCTACCTTTGTCATTCTCCCAAGCTTTAGCATTATCTTGAATACGGTCCAGAAGATCCCATTTAGCTTCTTCTTCCATGCGAGTGAATGATCCAGCACAAGAAGCATCCAATAAATCCTTATCATGTAGAGGGAGCCTTGCATAAAAGTTGTTGATTATAATACTGCTAGGGAGCTCATGAATGGGACATTTGAGCATTAGTAACTTCAATCTCCCCCAAGCTTGAGATGTACTCTCTCCATCAAGAGGCCAAAAGTTGTATATTTGATTCCGATCTTTATGAATCTCACTAGGAGGATAAAACTTTGAATAGAAGAGAGGCACTATTTCCTCCCATTCTAGAGCTTGACCATTCTTATACCATTCCTCATCTCTTCCTTTCAGTGATAATGAGAATAGATTCTTCTTAACTTGATTTGTAGTAATACCTGCACACTTGAACAACCCGCATAATTCATGTATAAAGAGCAAATGATCACCGGGATGGACAGTTCCATCCCCAACATAATAGTTATCCATAACACGATCAATAATTCTTGTAGGTATTTTGAAAACATCATTCTCAGCAGGTGGTGGCTTATCTACTACCTTAGCAGTGGTAGTAGCATTACCAAATAAGAAACTCAGCGAATTATCCATAATGAAAATAAAGCAACTAGCAGAAGTAAACAATACTCACAGTAGAAGTTTCCTTTACCAGTTCCACTTTCCAATAGCGCTTCACTCCCGGCAACGGCGCCAGAAAATAGTCTTGATGACCCACAAGTATAGGGGGTGTATCGCAGTATTTTCGATAAATAAGAGTGTCGAACCCAACGAGGAGCAGAAGGTGCTGGCTAGTGGTATGGATCAGGAATTCACTGCAAATACTTAGCAAACGGATTTTTAGGGGTTTTCGATAAAGGAAGTAAACAAAGTACGAGTAAATAAAAGACAGTAGGAATAAATGCAGCAAGTGGCCCAATCTTTTATGCACCAAAGGACAAGCCGGTTGTATTACTTAAGATGACCAAACATTCTCGAAGACACACGGGAAGACTGTCAAGTGCTTTCGCTTCATGTAGTTGATTAATCTTCTCTAGCTTGCTAAGTGTTGTGTGGGTGAACCTGTGCTAATGTACCGCCCCATCCAAGACTAATAGATACTTGTGATTATACCCCTTGCAAACATCTGTAAGTACAAGAAAGTAATTAAGGTAGAAACCTAACCACAGCTTTAAACTCTAAGACCCTTACGTCCCATTGTGCAATGGTTTCCTAATGGGGGTTCAGGTTTCTGTCACTCCGGCAACCCCTACGATTAGTATCCAAATACACAATGCATTCCCCTAGGCCCATATAGGTGAAGTGTCATGTAGTCGATGTTCACATGACACCACTAGAAGAAGTACACCACAACTTAAATAACAATCTATTGAATCTTTCTCAACATAACTGCACTACTAACAACAAGACTTCTCCCATGTCCTCAAGAACAAAACGAACTACTCACAAGACATCATATGGATCATGATCAGAGATGGAATAATGATGTATAACAATCTGAACATAAACAATAATTCAATGGTTCACTCAATAGCATCAACTACAAAGAGTAATCAACACCGGCAAAGTTTCCCCTATGAACTAATGCAATATTCAACCAATTGTTACAGCAATATTGAGATGGTGATGAGGGTGCTGATGGTGATGATGGTGGCGGTGATGATGATGATCCCGATGAAGTCCAGCTTGATGGTGGTGTTGATGGCGACGATCTCCCCTCTTCGGGAAGGAATTCCCCTGGCAAAAATCTGTCTGCCAGAGAGATCTTTCTCTCTCGGTGTTTTTCGCCCCGCAGAGGCGGCGAAATCTTTCTGTGGTCGCTCCCTGAGTCTTAGGGTTTCAGGAGGATGATATACGCCAGAGGGGAGAGGCTGGAGTGGGCCAGGGTGGCCACACCACCTCTTGGCGCGGCCTAGGGCTGTCCGCGCCAGGGGGTGGTGTGGGCCCCCTATGGCCCATCTCCACTCCGTCTTCTGGCATCCTTTGTCTTCTAGAGAAATAGGATTTTCCGTATATTTTCCCGGATTTTCTGATCTTCGCGAATTTTGCCTCCAGACAACACCTTTTCCATCAGAATCCTGACTGCAGTGGTCCATGCTCCAAAAGTCATCAAGCATGCAAAAATAGATGAAATAATATAAGTATCACCTCTCAATACGAAATATATCAATGAATAATAGTGAATTAAGAGATAGAATAGTGATGCAAAACGGACGTATCATTGGGCCACTTGCTGTAGTTATTATCATTATCTTTTATTTACTCGCACTTTATTATTCTGCATTATGAAAAACCCCTAAAAATCTGTTTGCTAAGTATTTACAGAAAATTCCTGATCCAAGCCACTCGTCAACACCTTCTGCTCCTCGTTGGGTTCGACACTCTTACTTATCGAAAATACTGCGATACACCCCCTATACTTGTGGGTCATCAATGTGGTATGGTGATGGCAAGCAAATAAGTGACATCACTCCTTCCCTCAACATTTATCATTTGGATCGGTGGATTTGAATACAATCTTGTAATCGTTGAGTGTGTGAATTTATTAGTATGTCTTGCATATTGTGAGACGATTATTCATATAAGCAAGAGAAAATCCAGTTGTACCACTATTATGAATAATATCTTTTATGGTCACATTACGATTATGAATGAGTTATTCTCATCGTTATCTGGATGATAATAATTTAAGAATTATAAAGAATTATAATGCTGTAAAATATCCAAAGTTCAATAATGACATCATTTTTTAAGGACACTATCATTTAAGTCATAATTAGTATTTTCTTTCTGATGAAAATAAAGTCTTGAGATATCTGATCTTTTGACTTGTACAAAACATGCCTCGTTGGAAAAAATAACTAAAACTCTGCATTCTGGTAAAACAACTATATACAAAGAATTGTTAGATACCATACATACTGATGTATTCCATTTCAACAAAATTGTGGAAATCATTATTTCATAAACTTCATTATGAATTTGAGTGAATATGTATATTTACTTAATGAAACATAAGTCGGAAACTATTTGAGTTGTTCAAATGTTTTCAGAATAAGCAAAGGTATTAAATTAACAAGAATACAAAGTCTATACAATTTGATTGATATGACTAATTATTTAAATTAATTTTTTGGCATGAAGGATGTGTTAAAGATGTTCCAGAAATTATGATGGTTGGACATTTCAAAGTGTATTGACATATCTGAACATCATAATTGTATTGTATTAGATTCATATGGTATAATATTATCTCTTACTGGGTTACCATCATCGTTTAGAGTTAGAGATGAAATAGCAGACACTCATTTGAAAAAATAAGGAACATCTAAAGATTCATGGAAAAACACCATAAGAGTTATGTCATGTTCGATTTTATGGAGATTTCGATAATTCGAAGTCATGATGAACAAATAAATATGTATAGTGTATTCCTAGGCAACTATGAATACCTCTTCGACAACTGCAAAGGGCAAACCTACTGTTACCCAAGGTAGTGTGTTTTCCTTGAGAAGGAGTTTCTCGATGAAAATGATGGTGGAAGAAAGTGAAAGTTTTAAAAACAAGGTATTTGACCTTACCTCTAGATTGTCGGGTGGTGCAGTGGAATATGTTCCAAAAACCAAACTCTACAAATAGAGGAGAAACCAATGCTAATGATCATGAAGTTTCAGCTAGTACTTTTACTAAAGAAAGTAGGATTCAAGAATACATCTGCAAGTTTGCAGAATTATATTGTTGATTAAGAACAAGACATACCTATAAAGTACGAAGAAGTGTGATGGACCTAAGTATGGAAAAAGACTATGAGTCATAAAATCCAATATTAAGTTACATTTAAGATTGAAAAGTAATGTGTTACTTGATCTTATTAAGTAAAGATGTTTACTTAATGTTTCCAAATGACTGCAAAGTCATAAGGAAGAAATGAAACTTAAAGGAAGACTTAAAATCTCGATTTGTCAAAAAGTATGTTTTGACAAATTCAAAGGGCTGACTACAAAAGTGGTGCTTGAAGTATTTTGGATTACACCAACAATTATTCATATTTGACAATTGGTGGTAAAGTTGTTGAAACTGCATGTTCTTCAATGTTAAGATTGAAGATATGGTTGTAATTGGTACACCAAAGCAGGTTTTGTCAAACCATATAGATGCTAGTGTCTCGTAACGGGAAATTATCGATTTGATGGATGCTCAAAGGATTTTCGAATTACCAAAATATCGAGAAGACATGAATTTGAGTGGGATCTAAATATCTTGCCTGAATCTTAATATATACACAACATATTTTGAGTGGTTGCTAAGTAAAATCCTGGATCTCCTATATGGATGCCATGTTTGAGTGGGAGCTTGACACAATTCTTAAATATGTGAATGACATATGATGAATGATGTAATTGGTATTAATGATATTTAAGTTAGTAAATATTCTTTGGATGAAGTTGAAAAAGTTATTAAGCATTGAAATCTATCGAGATAGATTGATTTGTTTAGTAAACATTAGAGTCGAAATGCTTTATGGATTTGATTTTGAAGATCTTCAGAATATCCTAGATAAGATTCTGAAGAAGTTTAGAATGGAACAAGGTAAGAAAGTAGTTCTTACTTATATATCTAGATGAAGAACTGAGTTGATCTCAGTATTACAACCATGGTTAAAAAAAGAAAAGAGATGTGTTGCATCTCCTATGACTCAGTCATAGGTTCTTCCATGTAAGAAGATGTGTTGAAGTGATTTGTGAGTTAATCACTGAACCAGAGTTAAGTTTATCCTTAAGTTTTAAGGAGAAAGATTAGGCATCATAGTTGCATTCTATGAACTATCGATTAGGATCTACATAGATATAGAAGTATATGGCTACTTCTAAAAGTGGCTAGTATAGAAGTTTGGCTAATGAAGTTCGACTTCTGCTGAGTGTGTTTTTGGAATTTACATGACAATGGTGAAAGTTCTATTGGCTAATCGACCGTCATTATAAACACTAGAAAACAAAGTCTCACTCTGTCGCCAAACAAATACTTCGACACATTATGTGATAATGGTGTAAATGTCAAAATTAGGAGACATTAACAATTTGCAAAAGACATAAGGATCTGGTAATACAGATCAAGGCCATGATGTTTTCCTTGAGCGAGCATGATCGATAAACACATATGTGATATGGTTTATAATTAGTAGCAAATGCAAACTAGATTATTTGGACTCTAGTGCAAGTGGGAGACCGGAGGATATATGCCATAGAGGCAAATAATAATTGGATTTTATTATCATGTCTCAAATAATTCATAATAGTTTCATATTGTGCTACAATTGTATCAAGTGGAAACATTGATACATGTGTGATATGAAATGGACCAATTCCCTAGTAACCTCTATTTATACTAGTTCATTGGGCAAGCGATGATCAAGGTATCCTGATCATGGACCATTTATACCAGTTGACAATAAAGTCATTTCATTGGTGAATGATGTGATGGACATTACCCAATATAAATATTGCAACACGATCAAGTCAGAAGGTTCATCGTTGCAATAGTTAGGAACATAGTACCCTTCTCCTTTGACCATGAGATCATACTAATCACTATCTCCCGAGGCTATTTTGATTACATCAAACGTCATGACCGTAACTAGGTGACTATAAAGGTGTGTATTGGGTATTCCAAAGGAACGGGTTGAGGCCTATGTATCAATATCGGGATTTGTTCACCCGCGTGACGGGAAGATACACACGGCAACTCGGTGAGATTACATCCATAATGTTGCAACATGTGACTAGGTCACAGGGATGGAATATCACGAGAATGAGTAAACATAACTTGTCGGTAACAATACTGAACAAGGTATGGTTATACCAATGATTATATCTTGGACAAGTCAGTATCGAAGTAATAAAGGGAATTGGACTCGACGTTTACGGTTCAAAAGACATTTAACAATCGTGGAATGCACATGGGTCATTATGGGTATCCCAGTCCTGCTAATGATCATTGATACGAGAGGTGTCTCGATCATGTATATGATATTCCCGAACCATTGTTCTAACACGATTAAGGGTACGATGATGCATGGAGATCATTATGGTTGAATCACATGATGAGAGAGAAGAAAAACCAGAAGTGTTCCGAGAGAGAATCTGAATCGTTCCGTGAGAATCCGAAGATGTTTGGAGTGAACCGAAAGGTATTCGGCATCAAATAAGATTTTATAATATGTATTTCAAATTAATTAATGCTAAATATATATTTAAAATTAAATTTGAGGGGCAACTTCCACTAATGGACCAAGTTCCCGAAGGAACAAAGACCAAGAGGGAAGCCACCCAAAGGGAGGGAGGCCAAGCCACCCAAGGGGGAGGGGTGGGGAAGCCGCCCAAAGGGGGCCCACACAGGCCAGCCTAGGTTATTTGGAAAGCAAATTTACCCTTGAAGATTTAGGTCTTTACGTAGCAATTGGCCAACGGGAGATTGCCGGTTAATGATCAAATCCATGAGCGTCACAGACCTATAGATGAAAAGTGTTGCCTATGTGGGGAGCTAGAATCGGTGTCCCATCTTTTGTTCTAGTGTGTCCTGGCCCAATTTTGTTGGAGTGGAGTAAGATCTATGTTGAATGTTTCTTGGAAACCAAAATCCTTCGACTATCTCTTGGCCATTTTGCTCACCCTTCCTTCAAAAGCTAGATGCTTAGTGTGGGTTTTGTTTGCTGCGCAATGTTGGGCTGTGTGAAACACGAGAAACAAGTTCACTATTGAACACAAAATTCCTAACCAGCCGGCTGACTGCATTTCCAAAATGTATATCCTTTTGCAGCAGTGGAGACTGTTTTGTAGGAGTAATGATCTTGCGGGACTGGACCTGTTGATGGAGGATTTGCGCAATCTGCACCGAGATACTCAATCACCTTCTTGTGCCATTCATTAACTCCATGTCGAAGCGGGCCCTTACTTAGCTTTATCTTCTTTTCGTTTTGCCTGAGATTTGACAAGTGCTGTCATTCCTATTGTGCTAGTTGGTACTGGGGTGCCTGAAACTCGTATCTCCGTGGCTCTGCTGAGCAGTATTGTGGTGACCTTTGCACCAGTGTTTAAGTGTGTAAAATTTTATCGGCTTTATTAATTTAAAGTTGGGTGGTTGCTGCCGCCTTTTTATCAAAGAAATTGTTGGGATAGAGAACTTTGAGGAAGCGTTGGAGTTTCAGAGAAGATACAAGTGCAGCAGGAATCGAGAGTTATGCTAGGCTTCACATCACGCACAACAGGTCTACGACGATGGCCTCCATGGCGGGACCGCGGGAGTCAGAGCTCGGGGAGGTCGTGCAGATTTAGAGCTCATGGTGGCCACACTGGCTGGATGCGTCTGGCGGCGGAGACTCGTGGCGTGAGGGCGACAGACGAAGTGTCAGGGAGCTTGACCCAAACGAGACATATGGGGCTAAGAATGAACGAGTAGGTAGGAAGGAGTAACGGGAAGAATGTTGATAAATCCATATCTATAGTAAAGTAGGTGCAAAACTGGAAGAAGCAACGTAAGAGCAACTCCTAACCTTGCGTGTTCCCATATAATCCATCGGATGGATACAACTTTCAGCCCGAGAACAGCTGAATTCCTACTCGATTTCCTAGGTTTCATCACGGAATTTTAGAATTCGCCAAAAAATTATCCAAACTTAGCAATTTTCGAGAAAATTCAAACGATTGCATTACATTATAGGCGAGTTCGTAAATATTTAGTCAAATTCGGACATATACTCGAATTCAACTTTGTAGTAGGAAAAAAAATGAAAAAATACATAAAAAACACGAGACAGTTGTTCACATGTTGAGGTGGCGGTAGAACACAGTGTAGTTGTCGTCGTCCCCATCGTCCTCGTCATCGCTCGGCGGCTGGGAGATCCCTTGGCCGATGTAACCACATCGCCATTACTGCGACAAGGGCCCTGGCCTGCCCTCATCTTCGTCATCATCGTCGTCGAGGATGACGACCTCGAGGCCATAATAGGCGCGCTGTCGGTGAGGGGCGCGCGCTGCAGCCTTGCGCTCGGCCTCCTCCAACTCCCAGTCGGCCCAGGACCAGGCGCACAAGGCAGGCCCCGTCATCAGCGGGACGTTGCCGAGCGATGCCTCCATCGTCATCTTCAGGAGGAAGTCGTCCTCCGCGTCCGGCCAGGCCCACTGCGCCGACTCCCTCTTCTACATGCGTAATGACCTCCCAATGCCGGGCTCCCTCTTCGGCCCGATGAGCCAGACATGGACGCTCGACGGCGACAGAGCACGATGCTCGTTGATGACGATCCACGTGAGTCGTGCGCAGCGGCGAGCGTGGGGGAGACTCTGGCTCCAGCTTCACCGTCTGAAATGCCGCCATGCCACCAGAACCAGATGAGCAGGAGCGCAAGGAGACGTCAAAGACGATGAAGATGCGTCGGTCATCCTCCTCGTCATCCAGGAGGCCAAACCCCTACACTGCAAGAAAGAGGGTGGTGACCACGGCGGGTACCCTAGCCACGAGGTGTTGCCGATGCTGATGTACTCGAGGACAATAGCGATGGTGCGACTGGGTACGCTCCACCTGTAGGGGTTTGTGTATGAAAACAATAAATTATACCCTACGCCCATGAACCCCTGTTGCCAGGACCTATCTATTAGTAATGCAGTAACAGGAGGGGCTTTTCGCGAACTTACCCTTTGAAAGAACATTTCATGATTTCCTGTGTTTTGTGTGTTAGATAATAATACCATGGAATTTCTAATGTGTGCCAAGTGTTGCAGGAAAGGTTTGTGCTCTTAGGGGGCCGGATTATCCGCCCCCATCATGGGCCGGATAATCCGGCCAGACCTTTCTGGCCAGGGCTGGCTCTGCGTGAGCCTATGTCTAGGGGCAGAATTTCCCCTAGACAGTCCGACCCTGGGGCGTTTTTCACCCTTGACCAGATAATCCGGCTCTCATGTTGGGCTGGATAATCCGGCCCCAGGGAAATCGTCCAAGGGGTCATCTACACGAGCTTCTGTCTGGGGGCGGATTTTCCCTCGGATAATCCGAGACTGGGGCGGATTTTTCCCCCAGCCGGATAATCCGGCCCTCCCCTAGGGCCAGATAATCCGGTCCCCAGGAGAACGTGTCAAGGGCCAGCCTGCGCGAGCTTCTGTTCGTAAGCGAATTTTCTGCCGGATAATCCGTGTCTAGGACGGAGTTTTCCCGAGGCCGGATAATCCGGCCCTCACTTGGGCTGGATAATCCGGCCCCCAAATACTCCAATGACTTGTTTTGGAGAGGGGGTATAAAAGCCCCTTCTTCCCCATCGAGCAGAACTCTTGATTCACTTGAAAATTGTCAGACCCTTTGCAAGAGCTCGCTCTCTAGATCTCCCACTTCAACCACCTGAAGGCTTCGATCTTTGGGGGGATTGAAGGAGGACACAATCTTCATCGCCATCATGAATCAAGCGCATCATCTCCTCTCCATTCATTTGGAGAAATCCCCGATCTATTATTCTTGCTAATATCTAGATCTTGTATTTTTGTTATTGATAACTTGTTCTTGTGGCAGCTTGTTGTCATTAGGGGAGCCTCCAATTTGGTTGTGGAGTTGTGCCCCGCTAGTTGTGTAAAGGCGCCGATACCCGCCTCGAAGGGTTACTATAGTGGAAAGGTGGATCAGGCCTTTGGTGGCGGGATCCATCGGAGAACAGGGTGAGGCCTTTTGTGGCGTGGTGGTCTTAGTACCGCCCACCCCTCCAATGCGGATGTACTTCCCTTAACAAGGAAGGAACTACGGTAAAACAAATCTTGTGTCTCCGCTTGCTTCGCTACGGTTCACTCGTTCCTCTTTCCACTCGCCTCTTACTCGCTAGTAGATAGGTTTGCATATAGGGAAATTCTTCTAAATAGTTATCTAGAGAATTTACCTGTTGTGTTAAGCCTAAAATTGAAAAAGCACTAAAATTTGAAGTAGCACCTATTCACCCCCCTCTAGGTGCCCATACGATCCATTTCAATTGGTATCAGAGCCCTGGGTCTTTATTCAGGCTTAACCGCCTAAGAGAAGTATGGGTACCAAGGAGAATGGGGATGAGACTGTGGATAAGGTCACAATGGATGACCTCAAGATGATGGAAACAACCTTGTTGAAATCCTTTGAGACCAAGATGGAGGAGATGAATCAAATGATTGCTCGCCTCACATCATCCATAGCCCCATCTCCATCCTCCTCTGAGGCCACCACTCCCTCATCCAAGGATAAGGCTAACACCGGATCCAAGAAAGATGAAGTGGTAGGTGAAAAACATAATGGTTCCACCTCCAAGAAGGGAAGTGGTAAGGAGGAATATAGTGAGGTTCATCACTTATATTCCCCCGATCCACCAATTCCTAATCCTCATATAAACAATAGGGGTGATCCACCCAAGCTTACTACATCCTCTTTTAATCAATGGCAATTCTTAATGAAGTCTCATGTTTGCAGCTCTTCTATTGAACTTTGGAGGATTATCGAAGAGGGTCTTCATATTGGAGATCATACCAACCTGACAAGAAGAGAAGTTGTGGACAACGAATTGAATGCTATGGCTCTCCACATGATACAACTCGGGGTGGGTCCCAAGGACATGCCCCACATTGAACATCTCAACACAGCTAAAGAAGCTTGGGATGCCCTCACCGATCTCTTTATTGGGAATGAAAGCATGAGAAGGAATAGGTATGATGCCCTTAGTAATGAAGCTGAAGGATTCTACATGTTGGATGGTGAAAACCATGAAGACATGTATAGAAGACTCAAGGGCATCGCAACAACATTTAGAAAGCATGGAGCCACTCACATTGATGATGCTTGGATAAAAAGGAAATATGTGAGTGCTTTAATGCCTTTTGAGCCAACAGACTTGAAGAGCTTGCAAGGTAGACACAACTACCATCAAATAACATCCAGTGAAGTCATGCAAGAAATGGCATCATTCAAAGTTGCTGCAAAGAACGCGGAAGATGGCCGTGCTCGTGCTATCAGAATGCAAAAGGGGTCAATGTCGCTCTAAAGGCTAATGTTGTTGAGCAAGATGAGGACGAAAGAGCTTTCGAGGGTGCCTCCATGGACTGTCCCGATGAAGTCAAACGTGCTCATGGTGAGTACATGGCGTTTTACGCAAGGAACTTTTGGAAGGATCCTGCCAAGGCCAAGGCCAAGTCGGAACTCGAGCGCAAGAATGGGTCAAGTGGAAGAAGAGAAAGTGGCCCAAAACTAAGAACATGCTACAGTTGTGGAGATAGGCTGCACTTTGTGGCCGAGTGTCCATATCAAAATAGAGAAGACAATAGTGGCAGGCTCATCCTTAAAGAAAAATCCAAGGCTCCTAAGAAGAAGCCATTTATCAAAAAGAATGGCCCTTACAAGAAGCAACCCAAGATCGTCTTGGTGGCACAAGAAGAATACTCCTCTGCAAGTGAAGATGAAGAGGATGAAGATAGTTCTCGCGAGGTGGCTGCTATAGCCACTACATCGACTCCGTCGTCTCTCTTCGACTCGCCAAATGAGAACGTCATCAACAACAACGTCACTTGCCTTATGGCAAGAGGGTCCGAGGTATCAACTTCTAGCTCTTCATTTCCTAATACTAACATAAATATGGATATGGATGATCATACTAGTCTTAAAATGAAAGAAGAAGTTATTGCTTTGGACAACTTTTTCACTAACTTGCAAGGTGAGCACAAACTTCATTTTGAAGCTCTTATGAGTCAACTTGCCCAAGCCGAAGATCTTCTTGAAGAAAAGGGCAGAATTGAAAGAGAAGATGCCTTGGAAATAGCTTCTTTGAAGAATGCCTTGGAAGAAGAAGAGGAAGCTTGAGTATCTTTGGAAGAGAGACTCGAATCCATTGAGGAGTCACATGAAGAAGTTGTGGCTCAGCTCATCAAGGAACGTGATAATCCTCTTGCCAAGGTAAAGAAACTAAAGAAAGAAAAGATTGAATTTGGGGCTGCTCATGCCAGACTCTCGGAGAAGTTTGAGAAACTTGACTTTGCCCACAAGGTATTGGAGAGTGAACACTCTACTCTAAGTGAGTCTCGTGATCAGCTCCAAACTCAATTGAGGAAGTATGATGTGCCCAACACCTCCACATCATCTTATGGTAAAGAAGAACTTGCAAAAGGATCTCAACACAAAGGTAAAGAAGTTTTAGATGAGATACTGAGCAAGCAAAGGACAAACAATGGAAAAGAGGGTCTTGGTTATATTCCCAAGACAAAGAACAAGAAGAACAAGAACAAGAACAAGAACAAGAACAAGAAGAGCAAGACTGCTCAACCAAAGACTAGCACCACCACCAATGACAAGTCTAATTATGATGGTTTAGCAGGGGCTAACAATCCTAACTTTGAGTTATATTGCGATCATTATGGTGATGTTTATACAAGTTATATAGGTCCTTATGATTGTTACATACCTTGGTCTATTTGGGTTCCCAAGACCCTTGTCACTAACATGAAAGGACCCATTGAAAAATGGGTACCTAAAACCAAGAAGTAACTTTCTTGCAGGGCTATGCTTCCGGTGGGTCTAAATGGGTACTCGATAGCGGATACACGAGTTATATGACCGGAAGCAAGGAGATCATCACAGAGATGCGGCCAAATCAGGATCACATAACCGTATCCTATGGTGACAAGTCAAAGTCTGAGGTATTGGGTCTCGGCAAAGTTGTGGTGGCTCACGATATCTCTCTCGTGGACGTCATGCTTGTTGAGACCCTCGGTTACAATTTACTTTCAGTTCGCGCCCTTGGTAAGATGGGATTTGCAGTTTTTATTGATGCTGATTTGGTGGTACTCTTGTGGAGCAAGTCTCCAAAAGTCGCTTTCGTGGGATATGTCGAAAATGATCTGTACGTGGTGGACTTTTCCGGGAAAACCACTACAGGCCCGATGTGTCTTTTCGGAAAGGCTGACGCGGGCTGGTTATGGCATCGCCGACTAGCCCACGTCAATATGAGAACTTTGCAAAGTCTTCCACATCCTTGGACTAAAAGAAAATGTCTCTTTTGCCAAAGATCATGTTTGTAGGGCTTGTGTTTAAGGGAAAATGCATGACTCTCCTCATTGAAGGAAGACTATTATTTCATCAAAAAGGATCCTAGAGGTCCTTCATGTGGACCTCTTTGGACCTCCATCTCATGCAAGCCTCGATGGGAAGAAGTACTGCCTTGTGATAGTTGATGACTACTCAAGATACACTTGGGTCTATTTCTTCAAGTTGAAGAGCGAGACGCAACAAACGGTCATCGACTTCGCCAACGAGGTCCAACGTCAACACAACATCCCTATTCTGGCAATAAGGAGTGATAACGGCTCCGAGTTCAATAACTACACCTTAAATGAGTTCCCAAGTGAAGAGGGAATACGACATCAATATTCCGCTGCGTACACCCCTCAACAAAATGGTGTTGCCGAGAGGAAGAACCGGACTCTAATGGATATGGCAAGGTCTATGCTAGCTGAATTCAAGTCTCCATATAACTTCTGGGCTAAAGCAATGTCTACCGCTTGTCATTCATCCAACCGGTTATACCTCCGTAAAATCTTGGACAAGACTCCATATGAAATACTTACCGGTAACAAGCCAAACATCTCATACTTTCGGGTATTTGGGTGTAAGTGTTTCTTTCTCATCAAGGGAGTTCGTTTATCTAAATTTGAGTCTAAGGCTTTAGAAGGTATTTTTGTTGGTTATGGTGCCAAATCCCACACTTATAGAGTCTACAATAAGCTCTCCGAAACTATTGTAGAATCTTGTAGTGTGGTGTTCGAGGAAAATGACGGCTCCCGTGCGGGGCCGATGTTGAAATACCCCAAGATGCCATAAGAAGAATGGGCGTAGGATTTTTCCTCCCCATTGCGGAACCCCTTGTGGCGGATCGGGAAGGACAATGCTCTACTCATGAAGATCCCTCATCTACACATACTCAACATGCTCCAACCACGGGAGTAACTTCTACACCAACTCCATCAATTACTGAAGGTCAACATGCTCCTGGATGCTCCAGGCCGGATTATCCGGTCGACACCGGATTATCCGGCCACCACTCCCCTGACGACCAAATTGTGAATTCTATCGAAGAAACTACTGCAAGCTCCAGGCCAGATTTTCCGGCTAACCCCGGATTATCCGGCCCCGCACCAATTCAAGCAAGTTCCAGGCGGCCCGATGAAATTGCTCCAAGTTCTCCCACGCCAGATTATCCGGCCTCTCCCTCGGCCGGATTATTCGGCCCTGAATCTCCTGTTGTTTAGCAGCCTCCTATTATGGCTGCTGACCAACCTCAAGGGCATGCTTCGTCATCTCCTACTACTGATAATCAGGATTCTAATCAAGGTCAAGCAAATGATTCCATCGAAGACTCATGTGATGAAACTATTCCACCAAGAGACAACAAGCTTATTGAACTTTGTCGCAAGGCTCGTGCTGATCGGAACCTTGAGTTAAGGGGTCATACTCTTGACAAAGTTGTAGGTGATCTTTGACGCAGGGTTTCCACAAGAAGGGAATTGACAAGTTTTGGGGAGCATCAAGATCCCATCTCAATGGTGGAACCCAAGAAAGTATTTGAAGCTCTTGAAGATCTGGACTGGGTTGTTGCTACGCATGAAGAATTGAATAACTTTGAGCACAACAAGGTATGGAAACTTGTGGAGAAGCCCAAGGATTGCCGCAATGTTATTGACACTAAATGGATATTTAAAAACAAGCAAGATGAGCATGGCATTGTTGTAAGGAACAAGGCGAGATTAGTGGCACAAGGCTATTCTCAAGTTGAGGGCATTGACTTCAGTGAAACCTATGCTCCTGTGGCTCGTCTTGAGTCCATCCGTATCCTTCTTTCTTATGCTGCTCATAATAACTTTAAATTGCAGCAAATGGACGTTAAGAGCGCTTTTCTTAATGGTCCTCTACATGAGTTGGTATATGTAAAGCAACCCCCAGGATTTGAGGATCCTAACTTTCCAAACCATGTCTACAAACTCGATAAGGCTCTCTATGGCCTTAAACAAGCCCCACGTGCGTGGTATGAGCACCCTAAAGAGCTGTTGCTAGACCGTGGCCTCGAAGTTGGGCAAATCGATCCCACTCTTTTTACTAAGAAGGTTAAGGGGGAGCTCTTCGTATGCCAACTATATGTAGACGACATCATATTTGGTTCTACTAATAAAGCTTTTAATGATGAATGTTCAAAGATTATGACTGACAGGTTTGAGATGTCTATGATGGGGGAGTTACGGTTCTTTCTTGGATTCGAGATCAAGCAACTTAGAGAAGGAACCTTCATCAATCAAGCTAAATACATCCAAGACATGCTCAAGAGATTCAAGATGACAGATCTTAATGGCGTCGCCACTCTGATGCAAACAAAATGTCACCTTGAACTTAACCCCCACGGTAAAGATGTGGACCAAAAGGTATACCGGTCCATGATTGGCTCTCTTCTTTACCTCTACGCATCTAGACCCAATATTGTGTTGAGTGTGGGGGTGTGTGCAAGGTATCAAGAAGCTCCTAAAGAAAGCCACTTAGTGGCGGTCAAGAGGATCTTCCGATATTTAGTTCATTCCCCTAACTTTGGTTTATGGTATCCCAAGGGCTCCAATTTCTCTCTATGTGGTTATACTGATTCAGATTGGGCTAGTGATAAGGATGATCGGAAATCAACTTCTGGAGCTTGTCGGTTCTTGGGAAGATCTCTAATGTGTTGCTCATCTAAAAAAGTAGAAGCTTGTGCCCAACCCATGCAAATCCTCGGAGACCTAATATAACTACTTCTCCCCTTTGGCATCGAGACGCCAAAAAGGAAGAAGAGCGATGCTAATGCCCCAAGGTATCACTCGTAGTCGTCATCCTCATCCTCGTCCTCGTTCCCATCATCGTCCTCATCCTCAAGCTCCTCGGTGTCATCATCCGCATCATTAGTAGTGGCCGCAGAGGGGAACAAGTGATGCTCCAGCTCTCCATAGTTAAGCCCAGAAGAAGAGTTCCACCGGGCATATGGTGTGGGAGGAGTAGGAGCCAGGGGATCACCAGAAGCACCCGACACATGGTGGAGGATGAGCTGCTGAGAGTGAGCCAACTCATGGCGCTGCTTGTACGCCTCGTACTGGCCCTTGCGTGTGTCCACGCCCATGCAAAGGATGTTCTGCTGGAACCAGTTCATCTAGTTGATCTCACGAGCAACGGGAGACACTGGAGGCCTGC
Source organism: Avena eriantha (assembly GCA_910589775.1). Taxonomy (NCBI): domain Eukaryota; kingdom Viridiplantae; phylum Streptophyta; class Magnoliopsida; order Poales; family Poaceae; genus Avena; species Avena eriantha. The sequence goes on from OU342746.1 coordinate 198,356,999, forward strand.
GAGCATCCCTCATGAGACCCTCAGGAGCAAAAGAGGGGTGAGAGGTCTTCCGAACCTTGGTGTAGATCTTCTTAGCTTTATGCACAACGTCAATGTTGAAATCCTCAGAGGGAAGCAGGTGCTTGATGAGCATCATAATGTAGGGAGCATAAGCAATGGACAACCGGTTGAACATAGCATCGGTCAATTCATGGTAGATGAAGTCCATCACATCTAGCTTATACTGCACGGACTCATCCTCGCACGAGGCAACCTCATGAGAGAAGGCTAGGAGCTGGACTAGGTGACCACTGATGATGTCATTGTTGCCTCCACTCGGAGTGATGGAATCACGGAAGAGGCCCACCAAGGCAGCATAGATTGGAGCAAGACCAGCAAGGGTGCCCACAATGCCATTGTCTATCGTGCACAGAGAGAGAACTGCATCTTTATGGGGCTTCAGTTGAGTGATGATGCGGTGGCCACTAGCCCTATCCCTGCTGCGGAAAGAGTATCCAAGCACCTCAGCAAACACACGAAAATCAGCATTCATCGGCCTGTCACGGGTCATCCACTTCATAGTGCGATGTTCATCACCGCAAATAACCAATGTGGAAAAGAACTGCTTCACCACTTCAGAGTCATAGGAGAATTGGAGAGCCATGAGATGGTGCAACCCCATCCGCTCAGCCACATACATGGCATCAACAAGGTGAGGCTTCTCCAAAGCCTCAGCAAGAATTAGCGGGTGCATAGGCCTAATCTTCAGCCTGGCATACACATCTTCATATATTCCTTTCTGTTCAGCACACCAAAAGCGAGAATCACCCAGCTCAGAATCATGTGGCAACTCAGCAAACAAATCACGGTGACGAATAGAGGAATACGTGACTGGATCCAAGGCCTTGTAGTTGATCTTGGGCTCTTTGCCCTTCCTCTTGGACACACCCATCCTGGATCTCTCCCTCTTTTCTTGCTTAGCCATGCGATCAGCCTCTTTCTTTCTTCTTCTCAGTTCAACTTCGTCCACAGTATTACCCTCACTGTCTACCTGAAAATAGAGACCACGAGGACGACGCTTGTAAGTATTGGGAGCACTGGAACCACCTGTGAAGAGAACAAGGTCGAGAGCATGGGGATAAGCATACACACAAGTCCAAGAGAGAGCATAGAAAAAGTAGGCAAAGAGTTCATAGTCTAATCCTACTCAATGCACACAACAAGGCGAAAATGAACCAGATTTTATTCTGTCAGGCCCGTCGTTTTTCTTGCTTGTGCCCATTTAGCGTTGAACTTTAATGTGTGGTTTCTGGTCTGTATGAGACTTCGTGTCTATGGATTTTTGGCTTTATCTCGTGGATTATCACTATGGATTCTTCTATTCATATCCTATTGTTGGGTATCTATCTCGAGGAAGGTGCTTATATAGGTTATCACATTGTTGATTGCGGCTATTTCAAGGACGTATCTCCCTATCTCGGTGGTATGATTATGTTGTTTATACTTCAGTGGAATAGACTTGCACCTATTTGTGTGCATTTGTATTCAAAATGCAAATTTCTAGTATGCACACATTGAGGGGGAGTCTCTTCCATATTTTTTATTGTTGGTGGCATGTGAACTTTATTGCAAATCCTTGTATTGTCATCTAACACCAAAAAGGGGGAGACTGAAAGAACATTTCATGATTTCCTATGTTTTGTGTGTTAGATAACAATACCATGGAATTTCTAATGTGTGCCAAGTGTTGTAGGAACGGTTTGTGCTCTTGGGGGGCCAGATTATCCGCCCCCATCATGGGCCGGATAATCCGGCCAGACCTTTCTAGCCAGGGCTGGCTCTACGTGAGCCTCTGTTTGGGGGCGGAATTTCTCCCGGACAGTCCGGCCCTGGGGCGGTTTTTCTCCCTGGACCGGATAATCCGGCCCTAGGGAAATCGCCCAAGGGGTCATCTGCGCAAGCTTCTGTCTAGGCGCGGATTTTCCCCCGGGTAATCCAAGGCTGGGGCGGATTTTCCCCTAGCCGGATAATCCGGTCCCCAGGAGAAGGTGCACGGGCCAGCCTGCGCGAGCTTCTGTTCGTAGGCGGATTTTCTGCCGGATAATCCGTGTCTGGGCGGAGTTTTCCCCAGGCCGGATAATCCGGCCCTCACTTGGGCTGGATAATCCGGCCCCCAAATACTCCAACAGCTTGTTTTGGAGAGGGGGTATAAAAGCCGCTTCTTCCCCATCGAGCAGAACTCTTGATTCACTCGAAAATTGTCAGACCCTTTGCAAGAGCTCGCTCTCTAGATCTCCCACTTCAACCACCCGAAGGCTTCGATCATTGGGGGGATTGAAGGAGGAGACAATCTTCATCGCCATCACGAATCAAGCGCGTCAACTCCTCTCCATTCATTGAGAAATCTCCGAGCTAGTATTCTTGCTAATATCTAGATCTTGTATTTTTTTATTGATAACTTGTTCTTGTGGCAGCTTGTTGTCATTATGGGAGCCTCGAATTTGGTTGTGGAGTTGTGTCCCGCTAGTTGTGTAAAGGCGCTGGTACTCGCCTCGAAGGGTTCCTATAGTGGAAATAGGGATGGCACCCGCCGGGTTCGGGTCTGGGCCAAGGCCCCTCATACCCGCACCCGTCCCATTTTACCCGCCTCGTGACCCGCCCCGATAAAGCCACAGGGTTTGAAAATCCATCAGACCCGCGACCTGGCCGGGTATGGGGACCCGATGGGTACCCGCAAAATCACAGGCGATGTGTTGATCTAGACGGCGCTGGCAGTCGTCGGAGCTCCCTAGCGCGTGCTGGATATGGGGCATCGCCGTGTCGGTGTGTCCTCTCCAGGCAGCAGCGTCAGTGAGGGCTTAGACGAGCTCCCCTCATTGATGACCCACAAGTATAGGGGGTGTATCGCAGTATTTTCGATAAGTAAGAGTGTCGAACCCAACGAGGAGCAGAAGGTGCTGGCTAGTGGTATGGATCAGGAATTCTCTGCAAATACTTAGCAAACGGATTTTTAGGGGTTTTCGATAAAGCAAGTAAACAAAGTACGAGTAAATAAAAGACAGTAGGAATAAATGCAGCAAGTGGCCCAATCCTTTATGCAGCAAAGGACAAGCCGTATGTATTACTTAAGCTGACCAAACGTTCTCGAGGACACATGGGAAGACTGTCAAGTGCTTTCGCTTCATATAGTCGATTAATCTTCTTTAGCTTGCTAAGTGTAGTGTGGGTGAACCTGTGCTAATGTACCGCCCCATCCAAGACTAATACATACTTGTGATTATACCCCTTGCAAACATCCATAAGTACAAGAAAGTAATTAAGGTAGAAACCTAACCACAACTTTAAACTCTAAGACCCTGACGTCCCTTGTGCAATGGTTTCCTAACGGGGGTTCAGGTTTCTGTCACTCCGGCAACCCCTACGATTAGTAGCCAAATACAAAATGCATTCCCCTAGGCCCATATAGGTGAAGTGTCATGTAGTCGATGTTCACATGACACCACTAGAAGAAGTACACCACAAATTAAATAACAATCTATTGAATCTTTCTCAACGCAACTCCACTACTAACAACAAGACTTCTCCCATGTCCTCAAGAACAAAGCGAACTACTCACAAGACATCATATGGATCATGATCAGAGATGGAATAATGATGTATAACAATCTGAACATAAACAATAATTCAATGGTTCACTCAATAGCATCAACTACAAAGAGTAATCAACACTGGGAAAGTTTTCCCTCTATGCAAGATTCAACCCAATTGTTACAGCAATATGGAGATGGTGATGACGGTGCTGATGGTGATGATGGTGTTGGTGATGATGATGATGATCCCGATGAAGTCCAGCTTGATGGTGGTGTTGATGGCGACGATCTCCCCTCTTCGGGAAGGAATTCCCCCGGCAGAAATCTGTTTGCTGGAGAGATCTTTCTCTCTCGGTGTTTTCCGCCCTGTAGAGGCGGCGGAATCTTTTTGTGGCCGCTCCCCGAGTCTTAGGGTTTCGTGGGGATGATATACGCTAGAGGGGAGAGGCTGGAGTGGGCCAGGGCGGCCACACCACCTCCAGGCGTGGCCTAGGCCTGCCCGCGCCATGGGGTGGTGTGGGCCCCCTGTGGCCCACCTCCACTCCATCTTCTGGCATCCTTAGTCTTCTGGAAAAATAGGATTTTCTGTATATTTTCCCGGATTTTCTGATCTTCGCAAATTTTGCCTCCAAACAGCACCTCTTCCATCAGAATCCTGACTGCAGCGGTCCATGCTCCAAAAGTCATCAACCATGCAAAAATATATGAAATAACATAAGTATCACCTCTCAATACGAAATATATCAATGAATAATAGTGAATTAAGACATAGAATAGTGATGCAAAATGGACGTATCAACTCCCCCCAAGCTTAGACTTCGCTTGTCCCCAAGCGAAACTGAGCTCAATAAACATGACCTCAAGTTTATGGAGTGAAGAGTCGATAAAAGAATACGGACAAGAAGCATCACATTCATCAAATACATAGATCATAATAGAAGACAAATCACTATTATATAACTCATCTTGTAATAATTAAAGGAAACACAATAAAGATACATAAAGTGAATCATAATTGGTAATGGCAAACTTAGCTCTTGGTCGAAGAATAGTTGATAATTTGCCGGAGTTCACAAATAGCTGGTTTTTCAATGATAGCTTTCAAAGTAGTAAACATCAAGATAAGAGCAATGTGCAAAACAAGGAACATAATACATGATTGTATAAATCATCATATGAATGAATGAAACACATCAACTCAAAATACTTGCTGAGGTAGAAGGGAATATGTTTACTGACTCAACTACAAAGTAAAAGAAAGGCCCTTCGCAGAGGGAAGCAGGGATTACAAGTCTCATAAAGAGCTCCCAAAAATTATGATACTTACTAGCTTTCAGCTCTCATTGCCCCTATCATAGGCATCTTTAGGTGATTAAGGTTAAACTGACACAACTAAGAGGATATGCTTGACAAGTTATAAGTTGAAATCTCATGCCCCTTACTTATGAGTACCGATCCTCATGCTACTCAACTTCAGTCACGAGCAAGCTCTTGTCATTGTAAATACATGCGTATCATTGAGAACCACCAATGGGGTACCCCTTGCACATGACACATGAGCTATCCCATAATCAAAATGACAAGGCAAGCAGACAGTGAGCATCTCAGCGATCTTTTTATTTGCTATTTGCATAGGTTTTTATTGAGGAGGCTTCATAGAATGCTCACTATAGTTATACTGCAAGTTTCTACCATGATTAGGCATGGCTTTGGCTAGCGGCCCAGGCGTTTCTCTAACACACATATAAACTCCATGATCTTACAAGTTCCACTTTTATTTCACACCGCCGGGATCCAGAAGCAAAAGAACATGATATCAACTAGGTACAAGTACCAATGAAGTGTTGAAAGCGGTCCCCATGATACATGGTTCGGCTAACTTCAACTCATAAAGCGCAAGCATATACGCAACAAAGAAGGACCCAATGGTTCAAGTTTATTAAATGCAAGAAAGTAAAGTGTGCCATCAAGTTCGTGAGAGCTTTAATCACTAATTGTCACATAACAATTTTAATTTGGGAGGTAGACAAAACAAGAATTTACTTGGAATAGCAATAATGCTACTAGGTAGGTATGGTGGACACAAATGGCATGAGTTTTGGTTTAAAGGAGGTGGATGCACGAGAAAAAATCCCTCTCAGTACAGGTTTTTGGCTAGCAAGGCTGGGTAGCAAGTACAAGAGTTGAAGGAAACAAACAAACATACAAGTGATAAATACAAGCATGCAATCTTCCTTGGAAGCACAAAAGATCTTAACTAGAGAATACTAGACTTATGAGCAAATCAAGAAAGAAAGATGATGAAATTATTTTTCTCTAGAGTACTTCTATATTCTTCTTTTTCTTTTCAACTCTCAAAAAGGTGTTGCCACTGACCGAGCCAGGTTTGCCAAAACCAACTAAATTAAATCAATGATCCCAAAGTGCTACCAATACTAACAACAAGATCAATCATATAACCATGAATTGAAAACTAACATAAGCTTATGCAAAAAGGGTGAATGATAGAACTTCTCATTAATATTCGATAACGGAAACTCACACCAAGGGATACAAATCTAACGAGAGAGGGGACACTTCCATAATGCAAACCATACTACATTATAACTCCTCTATTCATGATATGACTCTACTAGTAAGGTAAAAAGACAAAAGGTAGTGATATGATACCGCGGCACTCCCCCAAACTTGGAACAAACCAAGGAGATGCTAAACCTGATGACGAATTACTCCTTCGGTGGTGGTGGTATCTTCTCATCTTCGTCCGTCTTCCAGGGTGAAGGCTTCCCATCAACAAAGGACATCGTGGTTTCCAACATCCTGAAACTTGCAGCAGCACTTATGCGTTTAAATCTAGCCTCATACTCACAGTTTTGATTTTGAACGTCATAGAACTGTGCTTGCAGTTCGTTGGTTGTTTGGTGGAGTGAGAAGACTTCGTCCTTGAGTTCGGCAGTCTCCTTTTGGTGCTCGGTGATGAGTTCGGAACAAATCTTATGGACGATGTCCACTTCGCGTTCCGCCATCTTCCTTTTGGTGCTTCCATCCTGTACCTAAAGACTTCTTTCACCTTTAGGGCCTTGAACCTCCTTAATCCAGACCTCCCCACCTTCGAGCAACAACTCCTTAGGATGGATCTTCAATTCTCTCATGTATGGGTTGATGATATCTTCTAAGGAATCCCCCTTTGATGATCCAGAGGAAGACATTGTGGCTCCAAACCTGGGATTCTACCTAGCAGAAACAGATCGAAACAAAAACACGACGAAAACACAATATACGAACCTCAGAAGATCCGGGGGTTATATATTATGGAGTTTCACATCAAAAGGAAGGTACTGGGAGAAAACGAGTCAGAGGCGGAGTCCTGGGTGGCCTCACCACCTGGTGGCGCGGCCAGGGGTGGGCCCGTGCTATGGCGTGGTGTGGGCCACCCTGGCTCTGTTTCCGTCCCTTTTTCGCTTCGTAGCTTTCCATATTGACTGAAAACTGCAAAAATATAGTTGGATTGTATTTTCGCGAAACTTTTCTTACCAGAACTGTTACCTAGTTGGAAACGGACTCTGCAGGTCTCTGAATTTGGTCCTCAATGAATTTCTCTAGAGTTATAACTTGAAAGGCATCAACATCTTCATTGTAAGAATCTCTAGCAATATAGTGTTTGAGTCGCTGTCCATTCACTACTTGTGTAGTATTATCTTTTAGAGAAGAAATTTTTATTTCTCCTGAACGGTATACTTCTTCAATGATGAAAGGTCCTTCCCACTTTGATAGTAGCTTACCTACAAAAAATCTGAGACGAGACCTATACAATAGAACTTTCTCACCAACATGAAACTCTCTCTTAAGTATTCGCTTATCATGCCATCTTTTAACTTTTTCCTTAAAGAGCCTAGCATTCTCATAGGCTTCACTCCTCCATTCATCTTATGGATGATGTCCACTTCATGCTCCGCCATCTTCCTGTGCCTAAAGACTTCTTGCTCCAGTGCTTCCATCCTGTCCTCCAGACTTCCTTCACCTTTAGGGCCTTGAACCTCCTTAATCCGGACCTCCCCACCTTCGAACAACAACTCCTTGGGACGAAACTTCAATTCTCTCATGTATGGGTTGATGATATCTTCTAAAGAATCTCCTTTGGATGATCTAGAGGAAGACACTGAGGCTACAAATCTGAGATTTTACCTAGCAGAAATAGATCGAAACAAAAACACGGCGATAACACGATATACGAACCTCAGGGGACCCGGGGGATTATATTACGGAGTCTCATGTCAAAAGGAAGGTACTAGGAGAAAACGAGTCGGAGGCGGAGTCCTGGGCGGCCTCACCACCTGGTGGCGCGGCCAGGGTTGGGCCCGCGCCATGGGGTGGTGTGGGCCACCCTGGCTCCGTTTCCGTCCCTTTTTCGCTTCGTAGCTTTCCTTAGTGACTGAAAACTGCAAAAATAGAGTTGTATTGTATTTTCGCGGAACTTTTCTTACCAGAACTGTTACCTAGATGAAAACAGACTCTGCAGGTCTCTGGATTTGGTCCTCAATAAATTTCTCTGGAGTTATAACTTGAAAAGCATCAACATCTTCATTGTAAGAATCTCAGGCAATATAGTGTTTGAGTCACTGTCATTCACTACTTGTGTAGTATTATCTTTTAGAGAAGAAATGTTTATTGCTCCTGAAAGGTATACTTCTTCAATGATGAAAGGTCCTTCCCATTTTGATAGTAGCTTACCTGCAAAAAATCTGAGATGAGACCTATACCATAGAACTTTATCACCAACATGAAATTCCCTCTTAAGTATTCGCTTGTCATGCCATCTTTTAACTTTTTCCTTAAAGAGCCTAGCATTCTCATAGGCTTCACTCCTCCATTCATCTAAAGAACTTAAGTCAAATAATCTTTTCTCACCAGCGAGCTTACAATCTCTATTTAGTTCTTTCACTGCCCAGTAAGCTTTGTGTTCTAATTCTAAGGGTAGGTGGCAAGCTTTCCCATAAACCATTTTATAAGGAGACATTCCCATAGGATTTTTGTAAGCAGTTCTATAAGCCCATAAAGCATCATTCAACTTCTTAGCCCAGTTCTTTCTAGACCTATTAACAGTCTTTTGCAAGATAGATTTAATTTCTCTATTTGATAACTCTACTTGCCCGCTGGTTTGGGGGTGATAAGCTGAAGCAATTCTATGATTAACATCATATTTAGCGAGGGTCTTCCTAAAACCGCCATGAATGAAATGAGAACCCCCATCAGTCATGAGATACCTAGGTACTCCAACCCTAGGAAAGATAACGTCCTTAAGCATTTTTAGAGAGGTTTCCCCGTCAGCACTTTTCGTAGGAATGGCTTCTACCCACTTAGTAACATAATCAACGGCAACAAGAATATCAGTGTACACCTTCGAAGGAGGGAAAGGCCCCATAAATTCGAATCCCCAACAATCAAAAGGTTCAATAACTAGAGAGTAGTTCATAGGCATTTCATTGCGTCTAGAAATATTACCAACACGCTGACATTCATCACAAGATAAGACAAATTTTCTTGCATCTTTAAAAAGGGCAGGCCAGTAGAAACCTGATTGTAGCACCTTTTGTGCAGTTCTATCTCCTGCATGATGTCCTCCATAGGCGCTACCATGAAATTTACACAATATCTCTTTTTGTTCATATTCTGGAACACATCTTCGCATAATTCCATCAACTCCTTATTTGTATAAGTGTGGGTCATCCCAAAAATAATGCCTCAAATCATAAAAGAACTTTCTTCTTTGATGAGCTGTAAAAGTTGGAGGCAAATACTTGGAGACAATAAAGTTAGCATAATCAGCATACCAAGGGCTTCCTCGCGAGCTCACTACCACTGCAGCTAACTGTTCATTCGGGAAACTATCATTAACAGGCATAGGGTCAAAAGAGATGTTTTCCAAACAAGATAAATTATCAGCTACAGGATTTTCAGCACCCTTTCTATCTACTATATGTAGATCAAATTCTTGTAAAAGCAATACCCATCTAATAAGCCTAGGCTTAGCGTCCTTATTCGTCATAAGATATTTAATAGCAGCATGATCAGTATGAATTGTTACTTTTGAGTCCACAATATAGGGCCTAAACATATCACAAGCAAAAACAACAACTAGAAATTCCTTTTCAGTAGTAGCATAATTCCTTTGAGAAGCGTCTAGAGTCTTACTAGCATAATGGATAACGTTTAGCTTTTTATCAATACGTTGCCCAAGGACAGCACCTACAACAAAATCACTAGCATCACACACTATTTCAAAGGGTAAACTCCAATCAGGTGGTTGAACAATAGGGGTTGTAGTTAAATCTTTCTTAAGAGTTTCAAAAGCTTCCTTACAATCATCATCAAAATCGAAGGGTACATCTTTTTGAAGAAGATTAGTAATGGGTTTTGATATCTTAGAAAAGTCTTTAATAAACCTTCTATATAAACCAGCATGACCAAGGATACTACGAATACCTTTGATGTCTCTTGGGAATGGCATCTTCTCAATTGCCTCTACCTTAGCTCTATCAACTTCTATGCCTCTTTCAGAAACTTTATGCCCAAGAACAGTCCCTTCATTAACCATGAAGTGGCATTTCTCCCAATTAAGAACAAGATTAGTTTCTTCACATCTCTACAAAACTTTATCAAGGTTGTGCAGACAATTATCAAAAGAAGTTCCATAGACAGAAAAGTCATCCATGAACACTTCTACAATTTCCTCACAAAAGCCATGAAAGATAGCAGACATGCACCTTTGGAAAGTAGCAGGAGCATTACATAAACCATAAGGCATACGTCTATAAGCATAAGTTCCATAAGGGCAAGTAAAAGTAGTTTTTTCTTGATCTTGTTGTTTAACAGCAATTTGAGAGAAACCAGAATAACCATCAAGATAACAAAAATGGATTTTTTTAGACAATCTTTCCAACATTTGATCAATAAAAGGAAGCGGGTAGTGATCTTTCTTAGTAACTTTATTGACTTTCCTCAAATCAATGCACATCCTATAGCCTACCACTGTTCTTTGAGGAATAAGCTCATCATTATCATTAGGGACAACGGTAATCCCTCCCTTTTTAGGAACACAATGAACAGGACTAACCCATTCACTATCAGCAATAGGGTAAATAATACCAGCATCAAGAAGTTTCAATACCTCATTCCTTACCACTTCCTTCATCCTAGGATTTAAACGTCGTTGGTGATCCACTACCGGCTTCGCATCTGGTTCTATATTGATAGAGTGCTGACATATAGTAGGTGAAATCCCTTTTAAATCATCTAGAGTATAGCCCATAGCTCCTCGATGTTTCCTCAAAACTTCCAATAACCTTTCCTCTTCCTTCCCTGAAAGTTTAGCGCTAAGAGTAACATGATATATCTTTTTATCATCAATATAAGCATATTTAAGATCATTAGGGAGAGGTTTTAGATCGAAAACATGATCCTTTTTAGGTGGCATCGTGGTACCCAAGTCTTCTACAGGCAAGTCGTGCATAAGCATCATAGGTTGATCACGGAGAATCCTGTCAATCTCATTCCTTTCTTCCATGAAGATTTCACTTTCATGATCTTCCATAAATTGCTGCAAAGCATTGTTAGGAGCAAGAGAAATAGAAGCAAGTTGTTCAACCTTAAAATCCTCATTATGGGTTTCCTCTTCGCAAGGTTCTTTAGCAAATTTCGAAAAATTAAACTCATAAGATTCCCCATCAAACTTAGTCAAGATTTTCTCCCTCTTGCAATCAATAATAGCTCCACAAGTACTCAAGAAAGGTCTACCAAAAATGATAGGGTAGGTTTTACTAGCAGCCGAACCAAGTACTAGAAAATCAGCAGGGTACTTCATCTTACCACAAAGAACTTCCATGTCTCGTACAATACCAATTGGAGAGATGGTCTCTCTATTAGCAAGGTGAATAACCACATCAATCTCTTCCAACTCGCAGGGGCTGATTTCATGCATAATTTCCCTGTAAAGCTCATAAGGAATAGCACTAGAACTTGCACCAATATCACATAAACCATAATAGCAATGATCACCAATTCTAACAGAAAGCACAGGAACACTAGCCTTTTTAGTTCTATTGGGATGTGAAACAATATTAGAAGCATCGTCACAAAAGACTATGTGCCCATCTTCTACGCTTTTAGTGACAAGGTCTTTCACAATTGCTACCACAGGTTCAATGTTTATTTGTTCATCAGGTTTTACAGTTCTTTTTTCAACTTTGGTGATTACATTAGTTATCATAGGATGGTCCTTTACCTTTTTGGGGAAGGGAATCTTCTCGATATAAGGTTCGGGTAAGATGGGATCAATAATGCAATACTCAGCACTTCCAATAGGAGCATAATCAACAATATCTTTGTAAGGTGCATGGTACTTATTCCATCCCCTTTTTGGAATTTCGATATAGGAAGCAAAAGCTCTAAAGCAATTCGTTATAACTTGCAAATCAAGACCATAAATATTACTAATTTTTTGAAAGTGATCAGTTCCCATAAAAGATTCAATGCATTCATAATCATAATTTATACCTGACTTTCTACCTTTGTCATTCTCCCAAGCTTCAGCCTTGTCTTGAATACGATCTAGAAGGTCCCATTTAGCTGTGGGAGTTAGGGTTAGGATTAGTGCAGTTTAGGGTTAGGATTAGTGGCGTTTATCGGGTCTGCGGGTATGGGTTTGCCACCCCCATACCCGCCCCCACTAGACCCGACGGGTCTAACTTTTACCATTAAGCGGTCCGATGGGTTTTTTTCTTTACCAAACCCTCCCCATTTAAGACGGGTACCCATCGGGTTTGTGGGTTTCGGGTACCCATTGCCATCCCTAAGTGGAAAGGTGGATCAGGCCTTTGGTGGCGGGATCCATCGGAGAATAGGGTGAGGCCTTTTGTGGTGTGGTGGTCTTAGTACCGCCCACCCCTCCAACGCAGATGTACTTCCCTTAACAAGGAAGGAACTGCGGTAAAACAAATCATGTGTCTCCGTGTGCTTCGCTACGGTTCACTCGTTCCTCTTTCCACTCGCCTCTTACTCGCTAGTAGATAGGTTTGCATATAGGGAAATTCTTCTAAATCATTATCTAGAGAATTTACCTATTGTATTAAGCCTAAAATTGAAAAAGCATTAAAATTTGAAGTAGCACCTATTCACCCCCCTCAAGGTGCCCATACGATCCATTTCACCCTTAAAGACCGAAAATCATTGTCAATGCTCGGGAGAGCGTGGTTGATGTAGACGAACCAAAGCCGAACTCAAGGTCATGTTGAAGTCCCGATAGCTCTTATGGCTCCAACGACTCCTAGTGCCCCAAGTTTTGCACCTCGCAGGGAGTTACACACATCCGGTGCCTGGCGATGACTCCCGCTTCCCCGGTCCAGCAACAATTGTGGAAGTAGAGCTCCTGGATCCGAATCTCGCAGCGCGGCGGCGCTCCGCAGTGAAGAAGACTCTCGTTCGCACAGCCCTTACAGTGGGGCCGTACTCACAAGAGAGAGAGGGATAGGAGAGCACTTGGAGGGAAAAGCCTCAAGCTTAGGATTTATTGGCGTGTTTAAATCCCTCCATATGCCCTCCTTTATATAGGGGGACGGGAGGCACTCCCTCCCTCAAAGTCTCGGCGTGGGACTAATCAAGGGAGGAGGTTGGGGGAGGCACCGCCGGCTAGCCCCACCATGAGCCTCACGTGGGGGGGGCAAGCCCACTAGGGCCACCGGCCACCCCCTTGGCCCCTGATACATTGCAAATGTATCTATAATTTTTGATGTTCCATGCTTGGTTTTATCCACTTTCTTGTGTTTTGTCCACACTTTGGAGTACTTTTCATATGATTTCTTGGACTAACCTATTAACAAGAGCCACAGTGCCAGCTGCCTGTTTTCTGCTATTTTTGGTTCTAGGAAAGTCAGAAAATGAATATTCTCGGAATTGGACGGGACAAAAGCCAAAGTGCCTATTTTTCAGGAAGTCATTAGATGCCAGAATACGAGACGGAGAGGAGCCACGGGGCCACCACACCACCTGGCCGTGCAGGCCAAGCCTGGCCGTGCCAGGGGGTGGTGTGGCCAGCCCAGGCACCCACTCGGCCTCTCCTTCCGCCTATAAGATGCCCTCGGGACAAAAACCCTAACTACCCGATCAAAAAATCCACGAAAAAGACTGTAGCCGCCATTATCTCCATCCCTAGATCGGGAGGGATCTAAAGCTCTTCCCGGCACCTTGCCGGAGAGAGGAATTCACCCTAGAGGCCTTCTTCATCACCATGCAAGCCTCCGGTGTGATGCGTGAGTAGTTCATCCTTGGACTACGGATCCATGTAGTAGCTAGATGGCTGGTTCTCCTCCTTTGTGCTTTCATGTTTAGATCTTGTGAGCTCCGTTCATGATTAAGATCATCTATTTGTAATTCTGCATGTTGTGTTTGCGGGGATCCGATGGATATTGAGATGCTATTTCAGATTGATTATTGATTCTCTCATGTCTTTGTTATTTGTGATCTCGCATGCTTTCTGTTGTTAGTAGCTATCTTGGCCAAGTAGATGCTAGCAACTCCAAGAGTTAATATTTATGCTCGATAGTGGGTTCATGCCTCTGGTAATCTGGGGAAGTGACAGAAATCTCTAAGGTACTAGATATGGTGTTGCTACTAGGGAGAAAACAACAATCCTTTGTTCATAGAACAATCGTATTGTTTACATTACATGTAATTCGTAAAGCAATAATCTGTTGCTTGCAACTTAATACTAGAGGGGGTTCGGATGATAACCTGAAGGTGGATTATTAGTCATAGATGCACTTGGATGGCGGTCTATGTATAATGTTGTAATGCCCAATCAAGTCTCAAAGGAGTCAAGATGATTAGTATATGCATGTATTGCTTTCTCGATGTTTGTCAATTGCCCCGCTGTAATTTGTTCACCCAGCATGTTATCTATCTTAAGGAGAGCCACCTCTAGTGAACTATGGATCCCGGTCCTTTTCTTTACATACAATCTACAAATTGTTTAATACTTTGTGTTTACTTTCTACAAACTATTACTTCCTTCCAATCGATACATTTAATTCTTTGTTTTCAGCAAAACACGGTGAGATTGACAACCTCATCGCAAGTTGGGGACAGAGTTCTATGGTTGTCTTGTGCAGGTCTCCACGTTGTTACTAGCACTGGTAGTGCGCCCTGCCAAGGCTCAGCTAGCAACACCTTTGGGGTGTTTCCTTGCTCCTACTGGTTCGATTAAACCTTGGTTTCATAACTGAGGGAAACTTGCTGCTGTGCTCATCATACCTTCCTCTTGGGGTTCCTAACGAGCTCTACATCAACACTGAGCCATCAAGCATTTTTCTGGCACCGTTGCCAAGGAGTCAAGGACATCTTCACAAGGGGAGTCCCTCATAACCAATCTCTTTACTTTGTTATTTTTGTTTTTCTTAGTTTCTTTTGCTTTGTTTGCTTGTTTCTTTATCAAAAACACACAAAAAATAGTTTTACTTGTTTGCTTTCTTATTTAAAAAAACACAAAAAAATTAGTTCCTTTCTTGAGTTGCCACTATGTCTAGCCTTGCTCCAATCACTATGTCACCTGAGGAAATGATTTTCACTTTTAAACAAGGAATTGGGGAGAGCTTCAAGGAAGCTTGGTCTAGAATCTTTGATCTACATAAAAAACTAAGCCTAAAATGACTCAAAGCTTGTTCCTTAGCAGTTTTTACCTTGGAATTGCTCTTTGCTATAGATATGCTTTAGATGTTGTTGTTGGAGGAGATTTCCTCCAATGTAATGAGGATGATGCTATAAATGCTATAAAGAAATTGATCCTTACTTACAACTTGCCTAGCCAAACTGATATTTCTTTCACAAAATTATTTGCTAAATTGAACACTCTTGAGACTTGCACTGCTAGCTTAAAAGATTGCTATAATACGCTTAGGGAGCATCACAATTATGTTCCCATAAATTCTGAACCATCAAAGTGGCTCCCTGCAGGAAACATTGAGATAAATACTGAAACCTTTCAAGCCCATTATGATATCATGTCTGAATTTTGTCTGATGCCCAAAGATATTTATGAATCTTTGAATGTTTGGGGTCTTACTGAAGGAGGAAAAGAAATACCTCTTGCTAATAAGGCTACCATACTACCTATTGGAATAGCTGAATGAGTGTTTACAAAGATCCTTGGGAAAATGATTTCTACTGATTATCTTGTTATTGAATGTGCAGGAAAATGACAAATTACACTTGGAAGGTCCCTATTAGAACTCCTTGGAGCAATAATAGATGTGGGAAAGGGGACCATGCACCTTTCTTCTCCACCAAACAATCATATTTTACCCAAGGTTAAGAATAAAAGTAAGAGAGGTAAAGGTAAGAATTTGGTCTTAATGCTTCTTAATTTGAGAACACTTGATTTTTTCTTGCTTGTTATGCCTAACTTAAAGGCGTTAAAGAAAAGTACTTATTAGGAGATAACCCAAAAAATTTAGATGAGTCTTGGAAGTTATTACCTCTATAATAACCACTCTTTATTCTTTTTATTTTCTTTTTGTGCCAAGAGTAACCTCTAATGAGACAGAAGTAATGATTGGGAAAGTTGTTGTCCCGAAACAGATTTCTATGCTTCACCGTAAAAATTCGTGTAAAATCTTTGAATGTCTTTTTGAGCCGTGAATGTTTTTGCTTCTGCCCCAGGTTGTTATCTAACTTTAGTTAGTTCAACACTTTTTGATTTCAGCAAAATAAGGTCTTCGCAAAAAATCATCTTTACCTGCTGGTCTGTTTCGACAGATTTCTGCCATTTTCTGCATTTGCTTCTTGTTGGTTCCTTTTTGAGTTCTTTTGGGGAATTGAACTTTTTGAGGGAAGTACTACAGTAGATAGTGTTCTAATGGAAGTTTATTTGGTGTTGGAACTGAACCTTAAGACTTATTTATCTTGAGTACACTAATGTTGCTAATAAAGATTGTGTAAAGTTTTTTATGAAGGAAAAATTTCAGGTGTATGGAAGGAATGAGTAATGAGATGAAGGATGGACTAAAGCTCAAGATTGGGGATGGCACGCGTGTCACCCCAAGAAATATCTAGGAAGTACAAGCGTCAAAGCTTGGGGATGCCCAAGGCATCCCATTCTTCATCAATAAAAATCCCAGGTTTCTTCCAAACGCTTCATTTTTATTGTTTCATGCACAGTTGTGTTGTTCTTGGAGTGTCTTCTTTTTCGTTTTCGTTCTGGTTTTCGTTTGTTTTTGTTTGCTTAATTTTCTGAATAAATTGGTTGGACCCCCTCTTTCATACATTGGTTTGCAAATAGTTTGGTTTGGATTGGAAAAGAGTAGGAAAGTTCATGCTTATGTGGTAAAAAGAGCTCGTTTTTGACTGTGGCCTATGATCTGCCATACCATGCTTGATATTGTTTTGGCTTTATGCTTAGTATTCTTTGATGTAGCATGACTTGTTATAAACAATTTAGATTGCTTAATGTGCCTTGGATGAATCATGCGTTGTTTTAGCATATTAAAGCATGGTATAGTGGTATTCTCCTTTGATGCTTTATTTGGGTTGACTTGGCACATGCTCACATCATGTTATGACTATCTCAAGTCACCATAAGACTTTATGATCCTTTAGTTTTCAACTTGTAGTATCACTTTATGCTTTAATCAATGATGTTTTGTCGCTCTGCGTGATTATTGCCATTATTGCTCTCTTAGTTTGTCGCTCCTAATCTTTTGCTAGCCTCCACAACCAAGTATGAGTTCCACTCATGCATCCAACCCCCTAAACCAAGATATTCCAAAGAGTCCACCATACCTACCTATTAGCTTATGCTATTCCAAGTATATTCATGCTTTTGTTTACCTTCCAAATTAAGCTTGTTATGAGAAAACTAGTGATTAAACTTCTCACGAACTTGATGGCACACTTTACTTTTCTTGCCCTTAATAAACTTGAACCATTGTGTCGTCTATGTTGTATATGCTTGCACTTATTTGTTGGGAATTAGTAGAACCATGCTGTCATAGGGAACGCTTTCAACATTGCACTTGGTACTTGTACCTAGTTGATATCATGCTCTTTTGTCTATGAATGTCGTCGGGGTGAAATGAAAGGGGAGCTTGTAAGTCCATGGATTTATGTATATGTGTTAGAGAAACGCCTGGGCCGCTGGTCTAATCCATGCTGACATGGTGGAAACCTGCAGCGTAACCATAATGAGCTGTCTATGAAGCATTCTTCTTATAAAAAAAGAGTCCTATATTGAGAAAAAAGAGAAAAAGAAAAAAAGAGATTATGAAAAGAGGAAAGAGAGAAAAAAAGCACCATATTCCCATGGTAAATAAGAAAATTGCTGAGATGCTCGTTGTCTGCTTGCCTTGTCATTTTGATATGGGGATTCTTCCGTATCATCGGGCAAGGGGTACCCCGTTGGCGGTTCTCTATGATACACATGTAATTATGATGACAAGAACTTACCGGTGACTAAACTTGAGTAGCATGAGGAGTGGCCCTTGTATACATGGGACATGAGATTCCTAACTTATACTTCGTCAAGCATATACACCATAGTTTGTTCACTTTAACCTTAATCACTTCAAGATGCTTATGATAGGGGCAATGAGAGATGAAAGCTATAAGTACCATAATTTTTGGAAGCTCTTTATGAGACTTGAATCCCTACTTTCTTTTATACAGGTCTTTCTTCCACCATTATATTGAGTCTCCACCTTCTACCTTTATGCACCTACTTTGAGAGCATAGTGGCCATTCTTAGTTCTATGTGCATTGTCCCAAGACTAGTTGACTATGCATAACTTGATATTACTTGTTTTAAACTATTTGTATCTAGTCACTCTTATGAACTTTGAAGGTGTCCTATGCATTTATATTTGCTAATCTATGAGGGACAAGCTGAATACTATTATGCTATGTTTTCTTTATGTGAAACAAACAAACGTCTTGCAAATCTTTGTTATTCATGAATCTTTTGTTTGTGCCTTTTCATGTTGCATCATAGTTTCTTTGTCTTATTGCTAGAACTTTGTCTTTCATGTTTTGATTGAAGTACTATGATCCCAGCTTTGAATGTTTTACAAATATTTTGATCAAGTCTTTGATGGTGCATGTCACCTCAAAAATTATTCTTTCTTTTTATCACTTACCTACTCGAGGACGAGCAGGAGTTAAGCTTGGGGATGTTGATACATTGCAAATGTATCTATAATTTTTTATGTTCCATGCTTTGTTTTATCCACTTTCTTGTGTTTTGTCCACACTTTGGAGTACTTTTCATATGATTTCTTGGACTAACCTATTAACAAGAGCCATAGTGCCAGCTGCCTGTTTTCTGTTGTTTTTGGTTCCAGGAAAGTCAGAAAATGAATATTCTCAGAATTGGACGAGACAAAAGCTAAAGTGCCTATTTTTCCGGAAGTCATCAGATGCTAGAATACGAGACGGAGAGGAGCCAGGGGCCACCACACCACCTGGCCGTGCGGGCCAAGCTTGGCTGCGCCATGGGGTGGTGTGGCCAGCCCAGGCACCCCATCGACCTCTCCTTCCGCCTATAAGATGCCCTCGGGACGAAAACCCTAAGTACCCGATCAAAAATCCATGAAAGAGTCTGTAGTCGCCTTCATCTGCATCCCTAGATCGAGAGGGATCTGAAGCTCTTCCCGGCACCCTGCCGGAGAGGGGAATTCACCCTGGAGGCCTTCTTCATCACCATGCAAGCCTCCGGTGTGATGCGTAAGTAGTTCATCCTTGGACTACAGATCCATGTAGTAGCTAGATGGCTGGTTCTCCTCCTTTGTGCTTTCATGTTTAGATCTTGTGAGCTCCGTTCATGATCAAGATCATCTATTTGTAATTCTGCATGTTGTGTTTGCAGGGATCCGATGGATATTGAGATGTTATTTCAGATTGATTATTGATTCTATCATGTCTTTGTTATTTGTCATCTTGCATGCTTTCTGTTGTTAGTAGCTATCTTGGCCAAGTAGATGCTAGCAACTCCAAGAGTTAGTATTTATGCTCGATAGTGGGTTCATGCCTCTGGTAATCTGGGGAAGTGACAGAAATCTCTAAGGTACTAGATGTGCTGTTGCTACTAGGGAGAAAACAACAATCCTTTGTTCATAGAACAATCGTATTTTTTACATTACACGCAATTCGTAAAGCAATAATCTGTTGCTTGCAACTTAATACTGGAGGGGATTCGGATGATAACCTGAAGGTGGATTATTAGTCATAGATGCATTTGGATGGCCGTCTATGTATAATGTTGTAATGCCCAATCAAGTCTCAAAGGAGTCAAGATGATTATTATATGCAAGTATTGCTTTCTCGATGTTTGTCAATTGCCCCGTTGTAATTTGTTCACCCAGCATGTTATCTATCTTAAGGAGAGCCACCTCTAGTGAACTATGGATCCCGGTTCTTTTCTTTACATACAATCTACAAATTGTTTACTACTTTGTGTTTACTTTCTGCAAACTATTACTTCCTTCCATTCGATACGTTTAATCCTTTGTTTTCAGCAAAACACGGTGAGATTGACAACCTCATCACAAGTTGGGGACAAAGTTCTGTGGTTATGTTGTGCAGGTTTCCACGTTGCTACTAGCACTGGTAGTGCGCCCTGCCAAGGCTCAGCTAGCAACACCTTTGGGGTGTTTCCTTGCTCCTACTGGTTCGATTAAACCTTGGTTTCATAAATGAGGGAAACTTGCTACTGTGCTCATCATACAGTCATCTTGGGGTTCCCAACGAGCTCTACATCAACACTGAGCCATCAGCCCCACCTAGGGATGTGGCCCCCTCTTGGGCCTTTCCCCTCCGAGATTTGAACCATTAGGTAGGCTGCCCCATTAAATCATACTAGATAATACCTAATGAGTGCATATTTGCATCATGCTTTACATTATTATTTTGCATTGTAGATGTAGGATCTTGGTATTTTATGGTGCTTGTGCGCATATTTTATCTCTGTTTTCACCAAGATCAGGACAGATGATGGATCCAATGGATATAATTCTTGGAGCAGTTGTACTGTGGAGAAAAGGAGTAAAAAACAACGTAAATCGCAATTTTGGGAAACATTAATAATACCAGAAGAAAACCATAAGCGAACAAAGGAGGCAGAGAGTTCAACAACCAACTATACGACCAGAGCAAATTTTCCGGTCATATAGCTTTGGCCGTATAGTTGGCGCCGCCTCCGCCTCGTCAAATAGTTTCACCCCATGCAATTGGTTCGAGTAGACGACATACAGAACACCCAGAAATCGCCAAAACCTCACCTCTAGAAGGCATCTAGAGGGGGAACTCATCCACAAGGGATCCATCTTCGCCCTACGCAGATCCGGGAGGCTAAGGCACCAATCTTCATCATCCACCGCTGCATCTCCACCATCTCCATCCATCCCATCTACATCTTGTCTAGATCTTGTTATAATTCCCGTACTCATTGTTGATTTATACAAGTACTATTCAGCTATGATTGTTTCCATTACCATTGCTATGATGTTGATTGCCTCCATGTATGAGTAGATTATTAGTTCTTGGGGAGATGGGGAAACCCTGGTATGAGATTGAAATAAGATAAAGTCTATTATGATATTCATCACTATGACCATGTGTTAGATTTTCTACATCTTGATGTTGAGAGAAGTCGACCTCTCAATGTTTGCCTCTCGTGGGGACTTGATGGAGGAAACTACTTGTTGGTATACATAGTTGTGCTAGCACTTACAATGGCTATAAAGCTGCTAGCACCCCTTACGTATCAACTTGGGAAACCGAGGAAACTCGCGAAACACTATCTATGCCATGGGATACGTCCTATGAGATGACGTACCTTAATAGCACAGTAATTCGATTGATGTCGATTGCTGATTGCTGTGGTTATAAGGATGATGTGAGCAGCGGTTGCTGCCTATTTTTCCAAATACGAAGTTCTTCCTACACATACATAGTTGAGAATGTTCATGATGATAATCTTTATCTTAGATCTTTATAATACTAGTGGTGTATCCGCTACTCCCTGAGAACGCTTTTCCTCTACTGATGTTCCAATCTCTCTTACATACGCGATACTTACTTTCTGTATTCAGTTGTTTTACTTTACTTTATTATTGCTCTTATACCTAAAACCCCAAAACACCTTTTTACACAATACTCACATTTTATCTTGTCACTTAGAACTTTATCTAGCATTTCTACCATAATATTTATTTCAAGAGTTATTAGACTTCAGACTCCTGCTCCATGTGGGATCGATATCTTTATTTCGAAACTAGCTACAAGTGCTCTTGCAGTCATCAAGGTATTTATGGCGTCACTGCTGGGGAGCTAAGCGTTGTAGGTCTTTAGTTTTTGCTTATTTATTTTTGTATTGCTAAATTTTGTTTTGAGTTACAGGTTTCCACCAACATGATGGAGTTTGAGCATATGACTAGTGCTAACCCACTCAACCACTTTGGGAAGCCCTATGATATTTATAAAAGAGACAACTCCAATAGGAAGACAAAGGGGGTTTGAAATAAATCATCTACTACTTAGTATTCTACATAAGAAGCAATTTACTGGAGATGAAGAAGATCCTGATCCATATGAGTATATTGCATGTTTTAAACATATATGTGGCACTTTTCTATTGACAGGATATACCGTTGATGAGGTAAGGGTTAAACTTTTTAGTCAGACTTTGACAAGTACAACTCTCTCATGGTATAGATCTCTACCCCCTGAAGCCACTACTACTTGGGATAATCTAGCCTGTGAATTTCTAGCAAAATATTATCCATTATCAAAATCTTTTGGAATCAGGCATCTTATAATGACTTGTAAGAATCGCTCTAATGAAGGACTGGTAAGAGCTTATATTAGATTTAAAGATTTACTATGACTATGTCCTCATCATGATTTGCCTGAATGGTATTTACTACATATCTTTTTTGGTGGTTTAATGAACCAAATAAAATTGAACTGGACTCTTTCGCAGAAGGAGCCTTTATGAATCTTCCTATACCTAAAGCTTGGGCTTTAACTAATAGAATTCATGATCATAGAGTTTCATGGAATTTTGGTTTAGGAAGTGAAGGAGGCGTAGAAATAGAACATGATTGTATTCATGACTATAATTAAAAAAGGCCATGTTAAAGAATTATCGAAAGAACTTTATTTGGATTCAGATCTTGTGTTGCAAGTTGTTAAAGCTTTTACAGAACATATCAAAGCTCCAAAGGAGGGTCCAGTCAAGTATGATCCACCACCAAAACCTGAAAAGAAAAAAGAAGATAAAGCAATATTGGCCTCCCTAGAACCAATATATGAAATGCCTTTCCCTAACACTACACAAAAGCATATTCTTGAATATAAACAGGTCAAGCAATGCAGGAGAAGAAGGAAGAGGAAAGCATACCAGAAGTCGTGGAACATCTAGAAGAAACCAAAGATGAATAGGTAACCAAGGAAGCAATTATGGCTATGTACGCATATTGTAACATAGTTGAACTTGATGAAGAGACTTCCGTATTGGTTGAAGGTAAAACAAAGGTAAAAGATGTGGGTAAGCCTATTCTTCCCTGTATATTTAAAGAAACCCCACATTACGGTTTATGTGATCTTGGCCCCGAAGTTAATGTTATATCTTATGACTTCTACCTAGAAATAAAAGAAGAAATAGAACCAGCTACAATTGAAAGTACTGATATGACAATTATGTTAGCTAATAAAAACCCTAGAATTCCAATGGGAGTAGTTGAAGATGCAGCTGTTACAATTGGCAACAAAAACTTTCCTATCGATTTTGTAGTTGTTGATATGCCAGCTGACACTCTTTGCCCAATTATATTTGGAAGGAACTTTTTGGATGATATAGGTGCCTATGTTAATTTCAAGGAGATTGTGTCTCTTAAGCTTGGGGGAACAGAAAATAAATTCCACTTTTCCAAATTTGAAGACAGGCCTCCACAAATACAAGAAGAAGAGGAAGAGAGAACTATTGAGGAAATGGCTGCTCTTTTCTTTAGTAATCAATAAGAATAAATAAATGAAGGTCCAAATTATGAAGAACTAGTTATGGAGGACAAGTTCCTAGAAGAACTACAAGATGAATTCGATTCACTTCCCATTATGGGACCTCCAAACGATGAGGCTTTTGAAGAGCCAGAAAAGAGAGGGGATGAGGAACTGCCACCTCTAGAGTTGAAGACTCTACCAGAAAATCTTAAATACAGGTTTTTAGATGATACAAATAAATTTCCTGTTATTATTAGTGCTAATCTTTCAGGAGAAGGAGAAGAACTCATGAAGATACTTAAGGAGCATCGCAAGGACTTTGGGTACTCAATGGATGACTTGAAGGGAATCAGTCCCATGATAGCCGTCCATAGAATATTCATGGAAGAAGGTGCTAAACCAGTTGTAGAATTCAATAGAAGATTGAAGCCCAAAATGAAAGAAGTGGTAAGAAAAAAAATTGTACGCCTACTGGACGCGGGTATAATCTATCCTAGTAAAGAAAGTCAATGGGCAAGTCATGTTCATTGTGTCCCTAAGAAGGGCGGTTTTACTATTGTTCCTAATGAAAACAATGAATTGATACCTACTAGAACTATTGTTGGGCGTAGGATGTGCATAGACTTCAGAAAATTAAATAAAACAACTAGGAAAGATCACTATCCATTACCGTTCATAGATCAAACTTTAGAAAGGTTAGCAAACCATACTCATTTTTGCTACTTGGACGGATACTCTGGTTTTTCTAAAATGGTTGTTCATCCTGATGACCAACTTAAAACAACTTTCATTAGTCCTTATGGTTTACATGCTTACCAACATATGCCTTTTGGTTTATGTAATGCTCCAGCTACTTTTCAAAGATGCATGACTGCTATTTTTGCGTATTTTATAGAACTTATAATGGAAGTATTTATGGATGACTTTTCTGTCTATGGAACTTCGTTTACTAGTTGCTTGAATAACCTCAAAAGAGTTTTGCAGCAATGTGAAGAAACTAATCTTGTTTTAAACTGGGAGACATGCCATTGTATGGTCAAAGAGGGTATAGTCCTTGGACACAAAGTATTAGGTAAGGGAATTGAAGTTGATAGAGCTAAGGTTGATGCAATAGAGAGAATGCCACAACCTAGGGATATTAAAGGTATAAGAAGTTTCCTTGGTCATGTGGGTTTTTTAGAAGGTTCATTAGAAATTTCTCTAGAATATCTGAACCTTTGACTAACCTCCTGCAAAAGGGAGTAAGATTTAATTTTAATGATAAGTGTCTTGAAGCCTTTGATAGACTCAAAAATGCTTTATCTCATGCTCCCATCATTAAACCACCTATCTGGGATACAACCTTTGACTTAATATGTGAAGCTAGTGATGATGTTGTAGGAGTAACTCTGGGACAACACATTGGTCCCAGATTTAATATTATACAACATGCTAGTAGAACTCTTAATGGTTCTCAAAAGAATTACCCTAAGGAAGAAAATAAGCTTTTTGCTGTATTTTTGTCTTGTGATAAATTTCGTTCCTATATAGTTGATGCAAATGTGAGAGTTCATACGGATCGTGATGGCTTAAAAGAACTCCTTGAAAGGAAAGACTAAGCCAAGACTGATCCGTTGGATTCTTTCACTTCAAGAATTTGAGTTGCAGATTATGCAAAGGCAAGAAATAAAGATGTTGGATACAGTATCCATGTTTGCCAGCAAGACACTAATTTTATTGAGAGGAACTTTAGTCCTGGTAATTTTTGTTTAAAAGCATTACTCAATGAACTAAGGTCAATTCCTCCAAGAGAGAATAATTCTCTGTTGTTGGAGGAACTTTTAATCCCCGAATAAGCAAATGGTAAGTGCAAGGTAAGTGTTCTTATCCAAATAAGTGATTTATTTTCACAATTTTTACTTTTGAAAATTCTGCCTTTGAATTCCTTGTGTTTTTCTAAAGTTTCAGAGGGGTTTTACCAACTATACGGGCGGAGCTATACGACCGGAGAGGAAGATCCCGCTTTATAGTTGGTTGTTAAACTCTCTGTATCATATTTGTGAAATTGTTTTCGCTATCTGAGCCTATACGGTCGCAACTATATGACCGGAGCCAAAAATTATGGCCGTATAGTTGGTCGTTAAACTCTCAGATACTTTTGATTTTTGGTGTTTGTATCTATATGGTCACCACTATACGCCCGGAGCCAAAATTTTGGCCGTATAGTTGGTCGTTAAACTCTCAAACACTTTTGCTTTTTGATGTCTGTATCTATATGGTCGCAAGTATACGACCGGAGCCAAAATTCCGGCCATATAGTTGGTCGTTAAACTCTCAGACACTTTTTCATTTGTCTCTTCGTTTTTCAAAAGAAATGCTATTGTCGGTTCCGAGTCATGATTTAATCGATCTCGACTCGAGATATTTGGAAATATCTGCCCGAAACCAACTACACGGACAGAGCTATACGAGCCGCACCCATATAGTTGGTTGTTACACGGCAGGAAACTTCCAAATCTGTGATTTCTTTCCCTGTTTCGTTTAGCTTCTTTTCTTGGGCGACAATTTGGTGTTTCTCGTGATTTTTACCGACCTCCGCCCCCTTATATACTGCCATTGTCTCTCTCTCTCTAATCATAATCTCCAGAAATCAATCTACCTCTTATTCACACGTGAGGGCTCTCAACCAGGGGATAAAAGTTAAGAAGAAATCTCCTATGGAGATCGGAAGCAATAGCGAGAAAGGCAAGGAGATAAAGACCATCCCTATAGAGTTCCTCTATGCCGACCATGGGTGTCATAAGAGGGATTTGAAGGCCCTGGAGCTGAAGATTAAAGAGCTGGACAAGGAGAAGCTAGGGACACCCAAACACCTTCGACTGCTGCGACTTTATCTTGATAAACTTGATGATGATATCAAGCGGACAACCAAAGCAGGGTTTTCTATGAGTCTTAAGGCTCTACAAACACTTCAGGATAACAATGAGTTCATTAAAGAACAAGTGAAGGTGCTGGAGAGGAACAATCTTTTCTGCAAGCTGTGTGTTAAAGAATTAGAAGTTGTCAATCGATCCCTCTACCTCAGGCTGGCCCGTGAGGAGAAGATACCGTGTGCCATGGTTCCATAGTGATCTACGAAAATTACGATATCAAATAATCGCAAGGGATTATTTGATTCCGCCTGGCTTGATTCCAAGCTTGGAGAGATCTTTAAGACCTTGTAATCTATCCTATAAGTATTTATTACTATTTTTGAATTAGTTCAAACTAGCAATAAAGTTTGCATCATTAGAATTCCCTTAAGGAATAGTCGATCTCTTTTATGAAATTCTGAGTTTATTATCATATATGGAGCAATATTGAGTTTGTGTTTGCTTTATTGATATATGAATAGCTTGAGTATAATTTTACTTACACTTGATGATAGCAATAGGAGTCTTCCACACCATTAGTATTAATGGAACACCTAAAGATAATTTAGTCAATAAGATGTAAGTCTACGGTTTGATTTACAAAGAAAAATTATATATACAGTTAAGTTGAAAAATAAACCTTGAACAAAGGAAAATGAAAGTGCTATCAAAATAGAGTGAGAACAAGTCGAGGTAGAATCTTCAAGTCATGAGAATGCTTCATATAAAAATGGAATTTGATAATTGAGATCGTTAAGCTTTGAATTCCTACATGAAGTGGAATGTATGTCTAGCTCCTTTGCACAACACTTAAACAAAAGTGTGAACATATATACAAAAGAAAAGAAAAGGAAGAAGAAAAAGGGCGCGTGTGCAACGAGAAACTAGGCATATACCACTGTATTGTAGTATGACAAAGAGACACTTTTGAGTTTCTGAATCCTAAGTGAATACATTTATCCTAAAAAACTTGGGACTACCTCGCTAACTCATTTGGTTGAACCGAATACTTTTACATTATGTTGAGATTCATCTTTTATAAACTGTTGATCAATAAGGTGTGGAAGCCTGCTAATACTATTTAGATGGTTAGAGTAAGGTACTACTCATGACCTTATTCCTATGTATCGTATATGATAAACACATGATGCAATTGCCTCATTTATCTTATCGACTCAGCTTCATAAATATGAAGATCACATCCATTAAGCTAAAACTTGCTCGGGACGAGCAAGAGTCTAAGCTTGGGGAGGTTGATGAGTGCATATTTGCATCATGTTTTACATTATTATTTTGCATTGTAGATGTAGGATCTTGGTATTTTACGGCGCTCGCGCGCATATTTTATGTCTGTTTTTACCAGGATCAGGACAAATGATGGATCCAATGGATACAATTCTTGGAGCAGTTGTAATATGGAGAAAAGGAGTCAAAACCAACATAAACCGTTTATTTGGGAAATATTAATAATATCAGAAGAAAATCAGAAGCGAACAAAGGAGGTAGAAAGTTCAACGCCCAACTATACGACCGGGGCAATTTTTTCGGCCGTATAGTTGGCACCGCCTCCGCCTCATCAAATAGTTTCACCCCGTGAAATTGGTTCGAGGAGATACTATACAGAACACCCAGAAATCGCCAAAACCTCACCTCTAGAAGGCATCTGGAGGGGGAACTCATCCATAAGGGATCCATATTCGCCCTGCGCAGATCCAGGAGGCTAAGTCATTGATCTTCATCATGCATCACTGCATCTCCACCATCTCCATCCATTCCATCTACATCTTGTCTAGATCTTGTTGTAATTTCCGTACTCGTTGTGGATTTATATAAGTACTATTCATCTATGATTGTTTCCATTACCATTGCTATGATGTTGATTGCCTCCATGTCTGAGTAGATAATTAGTTCTTGGGAAGATTGAGAAACCCTAGTATGAGATTGAAATAAGATAAAGTCTATTGTGATATTCATCATTGTGACCATGTGTTAGATTTTCTACATCTTAATGTTGAGAGAAGTCGACCTCTCAATATTTGTCTCTTGTGGGGACTTGACGGAGGAAACTACTTGTTGGTAGACGAAGGTGTGCTATCACTTACAGTGACTATAAAGCAGTTAGCACCCCTTACGTATCAACTTGGGAAACCGAGGAAACTGACGGAACACTATCCATACCATGGGATACGTCCTACGGGATTACGTCGCTTAATAGAGTAGTAACTCGATTGATGTCGATTGCTGACTGTTGTGGTTATGAGGATGATGTGAGCAGCGGTTGCTGCCTATTTGCCCAAATACGGAGTTTCTCCCACACATGCATAGTTGAGAATGTTCATGATGATAATCTTTATCTTAGATCTTTATAATACTAGTGGTGTATCCGCTACTCCCTGAGAACGCTTGTCCC
This sequence comes from Avena eriantha, assembly GCA_910589775.1. Lineage (NCBI taxonomy): Eukaryota > Viridiplantae > Streptophyta > Magnoliopsida > Poales > Poaceae > Avena > Avena eriantha. Next base: position 198,385,906 of record OU342746.1, read on the forward strand.
CTACTGCTGTTCCAATCTCTCTTATATACGCGATACTTACTTTCTGTATTCAGTTGTTTTACTTTACTTTATTATTGTTCTTATACCTGAAACCCAAAAACACCTTTTTACACAATACTCGCATTTTATCTTGTCACTTAGAAATTTATCTAGCATTTCTATCATAATATTTATTTCAAGAGTTATTAGACTTCAGACTCCTGCCCCCTGTGGGATCGATATCTTTATTTCGAAACTAGCTCAAACGATATGTGCTCTTGCAGTCATCGATACCCTGCGCGTTGCTGCGGAAATTGGTAGCAAATACATTGCAACTATTGAACTCATAACACATGTGACCCTATTGGAAGATCCTTTTCGTGGAGAAGATACATAAAATAATTTTGAACAAAATGATGTTTAGTATGTATTGAAAATAATGGCACTCGAGTTTAGAAAGTTTGAGAACAACTTATATGGATGTTAGAAGGAACACAATATCAATCTAAATAAAAGAAACACAATATATTAAGACGTTACAATGATGCCATTGTCCAGCTATATTCGTTGGTATGATGACCTGAAGAAATTTTGAAGGCACCATGTTTCATTTGCTGCACAAACATGAACACCAGCTTCATTAGAAACGCCTAGCTATAACTATTCAAAAGTTGAAGCGGTACCTCTATTTTCACAAAAAAAATATCTACCTTTCCATGTGGTCAAGAAAGCATCTTATAGCAAGCGAAAAAAGCAAAATCAGTTTTTTCACATATACCAATCATTTTTTCCCTAGCAATAAGCAAACATGTCTTTATTTACCTTTAACCATGCGAATTATTTTGAAATATCACATGCATATTGGCCAATGTTTATGAGGGATTAATCATAATCAAATTGAAACCTGTAGCATAAATTTAAACATGAAACATACGCTTGACAACATATACTATCACGCCGAGAAGAAAAATATTTGTTGCACCAGATATGTAACTATTTCGAAACAACATTGACTCAACCATGAAACAGGCTATGATATAAACTGTTTACGTGAGTTGGAACCAACATAAACCCATGCGAAATTTATCGGCACTATAGGATTGAATACCGGATGATGTCATTTTTATTGTAAATCGGCTGCCAATAAAAAATATTGCTAAAAAATAGACATGGAAAATATATGATCTCTAAAAATAACGACGCTGCAATTTTAATGAACAATAATAATCTCATGGTGGGTTGCTGCACAAAATGATAGAAAGAGTTAGGACAGCGAGAAATGACCGGACTAGGTGAATCGGGTAAAAACATGAGCAATCGAGCACTTGAAAGATATGGATGTAAGATCTTAGATGGTTATGCACGTTGCTATCAGGCACCAAATCGTTAAATGCAAGATAGTAGTCTAACCTTTTTTTAATATGATTCTGTATGGAACTGGAAGATTGCAGTGGATCTATTGATTAAACCGGTTTGCTAACCTTGAAACAGTTGGGAGAAATAATAGCATCGTCGTATGATCCAAAGACTACCTGTGTCAGTGTAATGACTGAATTCCCATTTCAGCTCACTGCATAATCAGATATACACAAAGGAAAAAAAATGTGGCATAGGATATCAAAACAGCCGATTAAGATTTGTGCCCAAGGATTAACATCACGAAAAATCAGTTTAAACAAAACTTATACATGCATGTCATCTTATCCATGGTAGCCTTGGCACAAAAAACCTTGCATGGTAGCCTTGACATTCCATCAAACGGTTGAAGTGCCCAGGAGATAACCAAAATGACTTATGTACACTGATACACCCCCAATTCGACGGCAAGGCAGCAAACGATATTCTGCTATGAAGAACCGAAGCCTGTAGTTAAAGCCTGAGAAAAATCCAATAGAAACAATCCAATAGATCTGTTCCTGAAGGGGGCTCATAGAAAGGAGCGCTCGCTAATGGTTAATCTGATCCAACATGACGGAGGTAATGCCATGTGAGTGCATCATCGCCTAGCAGGCCATGGGCGTCGAGGGCGTTGGCCTCAAATTCGTGGTGTCCATCAGGCTAAGCCTGGATGGCCACGTGACCCCTATGCATTCCATGAAATCTTTCGCCGTTTGAACCATGAACATCGTGTCTTATTCCTTTTGTCTCTCGATACTTGCATTATCTGAGATCTGATCAATGACATCACCATGTCGTGTTCAATCTCGTTACTGACAAATGCTACTTGACTCGTTCCGACAAGTGATATCGCCATGATCAAATCACACGCTGCACAACTATTGGATATAACTTCTCTGAATGGGCCCTCGAGTATCTTCTATCACGCGGATGGACAAATCCCGCTCTTGATGCATATTGCCTCAATTGTCCCTCCGAATACCTGAACACACATTTACGATCACCGTTTAACCGTATGATGTTTGATGCTATCAAAGTACCCTCGGGTAATAGTGATTGATATGGCCTCACGGTCTAAGAAATAGTACACTAGGTCTATTCTAATCATCGTAACTTGAACTTCGTGACATGATCGGGTCACGATGCTTAGGTTGGGTATAGTTCATCATCTCATTTTCATAATGAGGTGACTCCATTTCCAACTGGAATAAATGCCACATGATCAGGAAACCTTGATCATCTGTTGACCAATGAACAAGTGACTAGAGTTTCACCGAAAACTCCTGGTTGTTTATATATCACACGTGTAGTGACGTTTCCTTTTAATACAGTTATAGCATGATATATAACTTAATCATAAACTTTATGAAATATGATAATAATTCTTACTACTATTTGTCTCTAGGGCATATATCCAACAGTCTTCCACTTGCACTAGAGTACAAATAAACTAGCTGCATTTATCCTTAATCATTGGCACCATATTTCCTGGTACCTTGAACATGCTTGCTCATGGAAGAGGTTGAGTCTTGGGTCTGTACATTACAGTCCCAAATCCTTTGCAACTTACTAATGTCACCTTGATTGACATCAATACTTTATCATCTCATGATAATATCTTTGTGTATGCATCGTAGTTATGGAAGCAGAATGAGGTCGGTTTTCAGGAGCCTGTAGTGACTTTAGATCAGCCACTTCGAGCTTTCTCATGGGCATTGTGCCATGGGACACACCTTCCGCGTAAAGACGAACTAGTCCCGCCATAACAGTATGTATCACTTTAGATGGTACCCTTATATATTATTATAAATGTAACCATTGAAACACTAGTGCATCCCATGCAACTTTCAATGTTTTATCACCTCGCTTCCTACTTGACTTCAGTCGGTATTATCGATGCAGGATTTTCCAATCTTCTAAGGTTAACACATTCCCTTATAACATAATCCTTTATGCTTTTAAGATATGTCATCCTTCATGTATTTGGAAACGTGTCTATAGTTCTCTATTAGACACTGCGGACAAAACTTAGCTCAACATTTTGTGATTCATAATTAATCAATTCTCAAACGTTCCTTCTCAGATCATTATGTTAAGTTGTCATCATGGTTTTCAGGATAGAACTTATGTCTCAACATAGTGTATTATGATCATCCTTTTCTTTCTTTCAACCATTGATGTTTAACTTAATACTATTCCTAATTTGAATGATCAAGGACCAGTCCTTAATCAATTCCCTTTCCGAAACTCTTTTCAGAATCCCTTTTAGGAATACTACATAATATCATAATTACTTACTTTCAACTTCTAATCCTTATAAATCATTATTTATTGGTACTTGCGCTTTCATTATTAATGTGTCGTACACACACTTAAGAATTAATCTTTAAGCTCCCACTCAAAATATGTTCCCAACATACTTGAGTTCGAGACTTATATTGCTCCCACTCAAAATGTGTTCCCAACATATTTGAGTCCAAGACTTATATTGCCCCCACTCAAAAATATGTCATTCACATATTGTTTTGGGAAAACTTTCATAGCTCCCACTAAATTTCATGCAAATTTCATATCCACTCATTATTTTGAATGCCTTCAAAATCCTTTGATCAATTATCAAACGGAGAGATTTACTATGAGATGCTAGTACCTTACTAGTATTAAATCCACTAGACTTTTAGCATATTAGAATCAAATTCATTTGAATTTGTCTAATACATTATTTATGACAAATCGTGCCTTTGTCATTTGCCTTTTTCCATCATGACTTTGTAGTCGTTTGGAAAATTTTAGGCAACCCTTTACTTGTTAAGATTCAGCAATAAATTGCTTTCTAATCTTAAGTGAATTTTGGCTCTAGGGTTTCTCATAATTTCAGTTCACCATTAATTCCTTAATAGTTCGTAGGTATGTCAAATTTTGGCAATATGACAAATGATTCACAAATGTTTCCATCCAAGATGTGGAGTACATTTTGAATCCTACTTTATGTAGTGAAAACACTAGTAGGGAAACACAATGATCATTATTATTGATTATTTCCTTTATGAAGAGAATCGTCCAGGAATGCTTTCCGTTGCGCTTCTCAACACTTTGATGCAGGATTTTGAATCCTCGTCGTGTTTTTCACTATCTTCCATAAGCTTCATATTCGAGAACATAAACTTTCTTGAAAAAGCACCGAAAATTTAAGTAATACTAGTTATGCCTTTCTTTTGGTTCTAGGCATGGATTTCGTATTCATTGTTTCCAATGAATACTCTACAAGGACTGATTCGCTATTGTTTTGGTTATATCGAATAACTCCAAAACTTTCATGACGATCCATACAAGATATGGCGCCGATCTCACGAATTCAGATGGTTCACTATATATTCTAATTGAGTACTAACTATTTCTAACTAATGCTCTTTACATCTACACTACATAGATTTATTTGGCGCCATCTATTCACCCACTTTGATATAAAATATCACATTGTGATGCTTTGAATTTTGACGCTTCAAACGCATTGCATTTTATATTTTATTTATGCCAATCTTATAATGTCGAATTTCATTACTATTGATCAAATCATAGCACTTAGATTCTCTTTTATCTTTAATACTCTTGGATGATGAAATACTTTGATCATATCAAATAGTTTCATACTCATGTTTCCTTTGGTAAACCTTTTTACTAAATTCAAACAATCACAAAATGATAATCACCATTTTGTTGAAATAAAATTCATCGAATTTGTAGTTTCTTTCAACCATTCACCAAACACTTTGTATTCATGCAATACACGTTGTTTAAGTTATCTTTGCCGAACTTGGGCATGATACATATGTGACAAGAAAACAAGTGTATTTCACATATTATCAATATAACTTTGAATTTAAACAATGATTTGATTCATTAATGAATATATCATTAAGTTGGGTATTTTAAAGGAATTTTTCAATATTTTACAAATGTTTATGTATTATCAATTAGTTTAAACAACAAGGATAATTCACACAAAATCAAACAAGATATGAACACAAATAGAAATCATTCATAAAAGTGGAACAACAGTTTGTTACACACTCATATGAATAACCGTCTTGAAGTGTGAGACATACTAAAGAAGTTCATCTATCGATTACAATAATTATCCAAAACTGAAAAACTAAATGATAAATGTCGAGGGAGAGTGTCATTGGACATCATCATGCCCGCCATGAACACGCAATGTCACCTCCTCTCCAGCAAGCAACTCTCATGCAGAAGGACCTGTTTTCACCAAAACAGAATAAGTATCAAATACTTTAACACTGCAATATATGTTTGCAAGATTATAACATTTATAAAACTGTATATCAAATATATACCTTTGTCATTGATGACTTCTTCGACAACGGGTTCAACCTTCACATTCCGGAAATGTGATATGAACTCATGGAAATCCTATGTTTACGCATTGCGTATCATAATGCAAGTCCTGGCATGTGCTTGGTAGCTTGGTGGTAGCGACCGTAGCAACACGCCTATTGCAAAACAGCTCGTGAACCAGTTATCCAGGAAGTATGCAAACCTCATGTGCGCATCATGTATGTGCACCAAGTGATCGTCAAGTGAAGAGTTCCCCTCCATCTTAATGGAGAGGAAATCTTCCATCAGCTCATGCTCCCATATGTACACTTGTTCCACAAAATATGATCTAAGATGTGTCATAACCGTTCGAGGGTGAATGCTACCCATAATCGGCCACAGCTTATCAACCATTTCGAAGCGCATCGTCACTAATATGAAGATAGCTATCACACGACGGCAACAACGATGATCCTGCTGCTATGGGGTTTCATCGAAATAGGGCTGCTCCAAATCTATCTCGTAGAGTATGTAGTCGACCACGTCATTCTCGCTAAGGAGAACATGGAGACGCGCAACCCACATAGAAACGTTTGACCCATCTAGTTTGAGTTTTTCTCCTTCTAACCAATCGTCAACAGGGAAGGCAACATCGGGGAGAACTATTTTCTATATTTATAATTGCAAAAGGAATTTAGACTAAGTTTATAATTATATGAGTTAAAAATAATAACTCCAATAAAAAACCTATCCCCTGAAGGGTTCTATTGATTACACGATCCTTATTCACTACACCGCCCTCGATCGTCATCACCGGCGACATAGTTGCAAAGGTGGACGCCTAAACGCCAATCACATCATTCATGCGACTCGTGTTCGATCTTTTGACCATCCGTGTTTCAAGGCCATGTCTACACATGCTAGGCTCGTGAACTCAACCTTAGTGTATTCGCTGTGCAACATGGCTTACACCCACTGTATGCGAACATAGATATGTTAGACACACGATCGTCATGGCCTTCCTCATACCAAATACCTTTCTTGATGGTGCAAACTAAGGGAGGACACTTTCATTGGTATTTTAATTAGGATCATGTTATTAGGCTATCGTCGAGTATCTAATACTAGCACACAATAAGACATATAAAAAATAAACATAGAATGTAAGTGTGATGTGATATGGTCCTTCTCGCTGTGATCTCCATCTAGCGCCTCCAGATTCCAGCGCTAGGGTTCCGGTGTGGTAGTTCATCACCTTCGTGACCATACACTACTACTTAGTGACATAAAGTAAGTACTTTACCTTTGCCACAACCATATTACATCACAACGCCCCCCTGCAAAACAAAGTTATACGCCTCTACTTTATCTTTGCATGTTTTACATGGCTGATAGGGCTTTCGCACAAGAACTGTTCTTACCTATGAACTTTCACCACAATGTTGACCGAGTAGTTGTTTATAATACACCCCTTTCGAGGCCCTCCATTGCAAATGGCATACCAACTAATGCGAGAGAGACAGACACACCCCAAAGCCACTTTATACGGTACAAGTGTCAAGCATGGACCAGTCTCGCAAATGAACGCGTAAAGTCGGTTGGGGGCCGCTTCATCAAGAATTGTTGCGGTATACATAAGTACATGTGTGAGGGTAACAACTAAAAGATCAACTCCCACACGCTACATCTCATGTGTTCTACCCATACTAGCAATACTATGCATAGATCTAGCTCTAATACCACTATAGGGGTTCGCGTATGAAAACAATAAATTTTACCCTACGCCCCCGAACCCTGTTGCCAGGATCTATCTATTAGTAATGCAGTAGCGGGAGGGTCTTTTCACGAACTTACCCTTGAAGACCGAAAAGTGTTGTCAACGCTCGGGAGAGCGTGGTTAATATAGACAAACCGAAGCTGACCTCAAGGTCGTGTTGAAGTCCCGGCAGCTCCTGTGGCTCCAACGACTCCTAGTGCCCCAATCATTGCACCTCACAGGTGTTGTCGGATTGATGACAAGTACGCCATGAGGGGGTCCTCGAGGCGTGTGGAAGAGAGGGGTGTGAGACGTACGGTGTTCCGGGACGGTAAGCACACAAGTTTACCCAGATTCGAATCCACTGGCTTGGACAGATCCTACTCCTGCTAGTAATCCAGTAATACGGTAGAGCCGGAATATGGGTTACAAGGGTTTTGCCTGTGCGAGTTGAGATTGTAGACTATTGTGAGGGTGCCCTAAAGGCTCTCCCTAGTACGGCTTATATAGATATCCAGCCTAGGGTTTACAGGAGAGATCTATCCTGCTACGACTAAGAGTCGGTTACAGAGTACATCTTGGACTACAAGTAACACTACGGGCCTATGTCGGTAAGTCTTCTGTGCCTTCTCGTAGCCGGACTGGACTCCGTCTCTTCTCCCTGACTAGGCCGCCCGTGAAGCAAAGCTCTAACCCGAAGTGGGCCACCCTGGTCAGTGAGGCACAATGAGGATACCCGGAAAGTATATCCCCAACAGCAGCCCCTGGAAGCCTCCATGATCTAAAGTCGGATTTCATCATCGTCTAGCTTGATTTTCGGCTTGTAGAATCGTGAAGGGTTCCTGAAACTTCAAAAAAGAAAGGAGTAGATCCGAGTCTCAAATGAGCCGGACCTATGAATATGTTATTCGGGTTTCCATCTCGAAATTCAAACTAAGCGGGAACTTGTCTCTGACGTAACCTAACACTAGTCATGGTCAAGTCACGTCACTGACAGATATTTCCTTTCAGCACGACCGTTGGTGGGTCCGCCTTTCATGGAACCGAGGCGTCGTTTCAATGCGTGCGTGGAGATCGAGGCGGCGTAATCATCGCGTGGGGGTTTCCCAGCTCCTTCCACGACGCGTGGCATTTTCACTGAAGCGTTTACACGAATCTTGACGCCGCCGGAGGATATAAGTGGTGAGGATCTCTTTTCTCCATCTTCTTCACCAGCACTTGCGCCGTTTCCTTCTCTCCTACGCCTCCCCACGAACCTAGAGCTCCTTTGCTCCCCAAAAAACTTCTAGCGCCGCCCACCCAAGGTCACCAGCACACAAGAAAGATGGCTTCAGCATCTTCCTCCGGCATGGCCGTGACGGCAGCGGTGATAGAGGAGAGTAATCGCGGGGTGTGGATCCCGTGCGTCCTTGACGACGCCAAGCTCTGCGTCATGGAGGACGAAGGACTTCTCCACGCTAGCGACTGGTAGAGTGGCTTCGGCGAAACCGTCCCCAACCCACGTGACGGCAAGCGGGTTCACTTAGGCACTCACCTCGACAGAGGTTTGAGATTTCCTCCCTCAGATTTCTTCTCTGAGGTCATAGATCATTACAGAGTTCAACTCCATCATCTTCCCCCGAACTCTCTCTTAGAGATGAGCGCATACGCATCTTTGTGCGAGGGGTATCTCAGCATTAGGTCGAGCCTTACTCTCTTCCGGTATTACTTTCATGTCCAGAGGAATTCCATCACTGCCGATAATCCTTATATTACTGGTACTATTAGTTTTTCGGTTAGGCGAGAGCGCGTCTATCCTTGGATTATGGCAGTGAGTCGGTCAAGAAATGGCCGTCCACTTTTTTCTATCACAAGGATATTCCCGCTCCCGGCAAAGCTACTGATTTGCCGGCTTTCATCGATGGTGCCGCCATGCCCCAAGAGTCCTGGGACGCAGATGCACCGGCTCTCAGTGACGATGTACTTCTGATCGAGTTTTTGATGAAGCACAAGGGCCTGAGAGGGTCCGATTTAGTTCACTGCTGGGTGGCACTTCGGATCCAACCTCTTCAACATCATGGAGATCGACCGATGCACTCCATCACGTTGTCAAAGAAAGATTCCCTCCAAATCAGCCCCAAGGCCTACGAGCCAAAAGATTATGTATGCCAAATAAAATGGCTGATAAGGGAGTGGATTGAGAGGAAGATTCCAGAGCTGTCCTTGGACATGCATACGTCGGAAGATCCCGTAGTGCCAGTAAGCTTCCAACAACAACTTGTATTATGTGCTCATCTTTATGTTATTGCAATAGTGAGATATCTTCTTCTTTTCAGCTTGCCGGCCTCCCCGAGTCGGAGCTTGCTCCAGTCGAGGGACATCCTCCTCAGTTTTCTCAGGATGAAGGAGAGTTGGTTCCACTGCTGGATGTTGTTCCTCGGAAGCGCAAAGCTCCGACAGTGGCCATTGATACAAAGGAAGTGCCCATTGTGAAGAGGTATTCTTTCCTCACAAGGTCTTTGTACTGTATGTTTTAATTCTTTCCGAGATGTAATGTTTTATGTTCTATTACCTCCTTAGAGATAAACAGCTCACCAAGGACAAAGGGAAAGGGGTTACTTCGAAGCCTCTACGCCATTCAAAACTAAACTTGGTTTCTCCTATCGTAGCTCCTCCGACTCCTGCCCCTCAGCCTTCTGCAGCGCCAGAGATTACTCCATCTTCGACCGTTGCAGAAGATCCAGCTCAATCAGCAGAGCCAGTGATCCTCGGATCACAGACTGACGTCACCATGGGTGACTCAGGTTTTAACAAGGGTGAACCCTCTTCAGGTAATGATCCCTCGGTAGAAATCTTCACCGACAATCTCCTGAACAATCCGGGACTTGCCAAACTTGGCCTTTCTCGGAAATCTGCGGAGGAAATCCAGCGATTGGCCCGACAATTCCTGGAAAGCTAGACTATTACTTCCGAAGAAGAAGCACAAGAAGCAGAGGATGTTAAGTACTCCGAACTTCTCGAACAAGTCCGCCTTCGCGACGAGAGGATGAGAACCGGCGAGCTTCCGACTCCGCCAGTGATCCCGCTCACTCTCGCCGAGAAGGTTACCACTGAAGTAAACATGAGTTTGAGAAAACTCACTCATGAACAACATGTAAGTCAGAAATCCAACTCACGTTTTACTTTATTTCGTATCATATATCATATCCTCTAGCCCCCAAGCATGAAGTTGGATAAACAATCCGGATTTATGCTTTCTCAGGATGCCAAAGAATGAACTAGTGTAGCCCCCAAGGCTCGTGCTGATATTAGTAAAAATATTAGCTCGAGTCTTTAGTAGACTTCTGACTCTGGGTATTCTGACTTACAGAAAGTTAATTCATATAACCAGTAATTATTGAAGAATATCTATAATAAGCGGAGAGAGATCAGAGCTCTCCTACTTGAAAATGCTCAACTAAAAGTATCCAGGGATGAGGCTAAAGGTAAACATTCCAGAACTCAAACCTTGTATTGTATTTCATAGTCGAATTTTTGTTCAACTTTTGTTCTTTTGACCACAACACTAGTAAAGCAGTCATGTGCTATGATTGAAGAGGCTGAGAATCTGAGAACCCTGGAGGTGGAAAACAAGGACCTCCGCCAAGAGTTGAATAAGCTTAAGGCGGAACATGAGAAGAGCATTGCTCAAGTTCTCGAGTCCACCTCCATGGCTACCGAGGAGCGTGATCGCAAGATTGATCTCCAGGATAAGAAAATCTTGGATCTCAATAATGACTTATTCAGAGAGAGGGACATTGTCGGGGCACTCCGCACTAAACTCCAGAGTCTTCGGGAGGAGAAGACCAAAGTCGACGATGTCATTTTTGATACGTTTCCCCCTTTCTGACTTATTTGCATCTTCCGACTCTTTGGAGTCGGGATTTATTTGTTTAACCCCTTTGCATTGTATGCGCGGGTCCTCTAAACTTACTGGACTCAGCCTCTACCGAATCGCGCACCAGTCAGCTTACTCAAGTCGGTGATTTGTTGCATGACTTCCGCCAATCCATTGAAGATATTTGTGAAGTTCTCAAGGTTCCGGACATGCATAGCATGTCTGGCTTTGAAGTGCGAGATAAATCTAAGGAGATGCCCCAGCTCATACAAGACTGGATCATGTCCTACGCGCGGACCGCAGCGCAGAATGCTCTCACCATGGTTATGAGCCACCATGGAAACATGGAAATCTAGCAAGTAACCAGAGGGTACTATAAAGTGGATGAAGACGGTCAGGAGAAGGACATCAAAACCATTATGGATTCCTGTGCTGGATATGGGTGCCACGTAGCTGACTTGACCAGCTACGATACCTCCTTCTTCACTCGCGTAGAGACGTCACCTTCGCCCGCCGAAGAAACCAGTGAAGCTTCCGACGACGAGCAAACCATCTCGGATTTGAACGTCTCGGAACGATATCGAGGCGAGGTTGATGTCTCCAGTGAGCCGGCATCTCCTTCTTCTTCCCCTGCATCATAGAGCATTAGAACAAACATTGTGTTATTCTGAAAAAAATCCGGGTTGTAAATAAGTAGTATGATACTTTTTGCTAGTGCTAAGTTTAAATATATCTATTTAGCACTTTTGGCTTTACATTTTTTCGTGCCTGAAATATCTTGATAAGCACTTTATGTTTTTCGTTTATACTTATCGTTTATCTGGCTTTCCGCCTCGTCCCTTTCGTGAGCCGGCCAACTTTTCGCACGGAAACTTTGCCAAACAACGGAGCTCAATTGCTAATCCAGTTTAAACTTAGAAACAAAGCCGACCTCCAGTACCAACAATTCACTACTCGGAAAATACCCGCATCCAGCAGTCAGACAAATAACCAAAGTATAGACTTAGAAAATTTAGATTCATACCCGAAGGTAGCAATTTTAGAATCCGAAATCTAAACCAGAACAAACATGAGCATTCTGGGATTTTCAAGTATTCTGGGATTTTCGACTGTGACATGGTCATTCGGAAATAAGATGGTAAAAACTTCTCAGAATTTTTTTGAGGTAACCAACACTTTATTTCTCATTGAACATGTACACATATATGATTACAAAGAAAAATAAACTAAGAATAAAAGGGACATAGCTGAGCAATATTCCATGGTCTGTCTAATCATCCGGGTCTGTACTACCTCCAGCTCTCTTTCTTTTCTTAGTAGCAGGTCTTTCTTTGACTGGCCGCATATCAGTTAGATAGTAAGAACCATTGTGCATTACTCGACTAACTAAAAATGGCCCTTCCCATATTGGGGAAAGTTTGTGCTTTCTTTGCTGCACAAGCCGGAGAACCAAATCGCCCTTATTGAAAGACCGGTTTCTAACTCTTTGGCTATGATACATGCATAACTTCTGCTAATAGGCTATTGAGCTCATCTCAGCAATGACTCGAACTTCTTCGACTAAGTCGAGATCATTTTGTCGAGAAATTTCGGCATCCTCTTCAATATATATGGCCACTCTAGAAGTGTGAATCAAATCACTAGGAAGAACTGCTTCGACGCCATAGACCAAGAACAAAGGTGTGTATCCAGTTGACCTGTTTGGAGTTGTTCATAAACTCCATATTACAGAAGGTAATTCCTCTGCCCAAGCCCCCGCACCATGTCGTAGTGGTGCTTCGAGCCTTGGTTTTAGGCCTTGTAGGATTAAACCATTTGCTCTTTCGACTTGTCCATTAGCTTGTGGATGTGCGACTGACATAATGTCAAGCCGGATATTCTGTTCATTGCAGAATTCGGCAAGTTCTCGCATAGAGAAATTGCTCCTGTTTTCCGTGATAATGCTATGCGGATAACCGTATCGGATTATGACATCCTCGACAAATTTTCTGGCTATTGCTCCATCACAACTAATGACAGGTTTAGCCTCAATCCACTTTGTGAATTTATCCACCATCACTAAGAGATGAGTAAATCCACTTGGAGCCCATTTAAACGGTCCTACCATGTCAAGCCCCCAGACCGCAAAAGGCCATGTTATAGGTATTGTTTGCAGCTGATCAGTCGGAACGTGAGCTTGCTTGGCGTATTTTTGGCAGCCTTTGCACATCTTGACCAGCCGTTCAGCATATGCCTTGGCTGTAAGCCAGAAAAAACCATGTCGGAAAGCTTTTGCCACTAGAGATTTGGCTGCAGCGTGGTGACCACAGTCGCCTTCGTGGATCTCTCGTAAGATTTCCACTCCTTCTTCCAGAGATACACAGCGGTGAAAGACCCTAGATGCACTCCGTTTATAGAGCTCACCACTAATTATAGTGTAGGCTTTTGCTCGTTGGACGATCTGTCGGCTCAGAACTTCGTCTTCAGATAATTTTCCGTCTACCAAGTAATCAAGGTAGGGTTGAGTTTAGCTGGGAATCACAGCTAGAACTGCTACTAAAGGTGAGTCAGATTTGGTCGGATATTCCTCGTCCACTCCTTTTATAGAGGGAACCTTGAGGTGCTCTAAAAAAGTGCCATCCAGGACCTTTTTCCGGGCAGAGCCTATTCGAGATAGTGCATATGCTTCCTCATTTATTGTTCGAGGGATGTGTTGAACTTCAAACCCTTCAAATGATTTAGATAGTTCATCCACAATAGCCCTATATGCTGCCATGTGCTTGTTTGCCTTACAGATATCCGACACTTGTTGGGTAACAAGATCTGAATCTCCATAACACATTAAACATCGGATGCCGATATCCTTAGCAATCCTGATTCCATGCAGTAATGCTTCATACTCGGCAATGTTATTCGTCCCCGTGAAGTTGATCTGCAGTACATAGAAAAGTTTATCTCCCTGGGATGATTTGAGTACCACGCCAGCCCCCGAGCCCCTGAGCGCCTTAGACCCGTCAAAATGCAAGGTCCAGTATTTTGACTCTGGTAGGGTCATATTCTCCGTTGTCTCTGTCCAATCAGCGACAAAGTCAACGAGGATTTAGGATTTGATTGCTATACGAGGTTTGTACTCAATGTCGAAAGCTGAAAGCTCTATGCCCCATTTGGCGATGCGTCCTGTGGCGTCACTATTGTTGATTATGTCTCTCATGGGAGCTGTGCTCACCACGGTAATTCGATGTTCCTGAAAATAATCCGCAACTTACGAGATGCTAAGAACACACCGTAAGCCAGCTTTTGATAATGTGGATATCGCTGTTTTGATTCAGTTAAGACCTCGCTGAGATAGTAAGTCGGATGCTGCACCAGGTGTTCCTGATTTTCCTTCGGTCTCTCCACTACCATGACGATACTGATAACCTTGTTTGTCGCAACGAGATAGAGAAACACCGGTTCCTATAGTTCCGGTGCTGCAAGGATGGAAGCAGATGAGAGTACTGCTTTCAGGTCCTGTAGCGCAGCTTCAGCTTCGTCGGTCCAAACGAATTTCTTGGTCTTTTTCAGGAGCTTGTATAGTGGTGCGGCTCTTTCACTAAGCCGGCTTACAAACCGACTGACTGCAGCAATGAGACCAGTTAGTCTTTGAACGTCCATTAGGCGAGTTGGCCTGGAAATATTGAGTATAGCCTTGATCTTGTCCCGGTTTACCTCTATGCCTCTTTGAGACACGATAAAACCTAACAATTTTCCGGCTGGAATTCCAAAGAAGCATTTCTTTGGGTTAAGCATTATGTTGTATTTTCGTAGATTGGCGAACGTTTCCTCCAAGTCGGAAATCAAGGTTTCCTTCTTTTTGGACATCACCGCAATATCGTCCACATATGTATGTAAATAAAATACGATTTGGTCGTGGATGCAATGTTGCATAGTGCGTTGGTACATAGCTCCTGCGTTCTTGAGCCCAAAGGGCATCATAATGAAACAGAAGGTTCCGAAGGGGGTTATGAATGAAGTTTTGACTTTGTCAGATTCCTTCATCCGGATTTGGTGATAACCGGAATATGTGTCGAGAAAACATAGGAGTTCCGAGCCTGCCGTAGAATCGATAACTTGATCAATCCTAGGTAGAGCGAACAGATCTTTGGGCAAAGCCTTGTTCAAGGCAGTATAATCAACACACATCCTTAAATCAGTGGTGTCCTTTTTAGAGACCATTACAGGATTGGCCGACCACTCAGTGTGGATGACCTCTTCTATGAATCCGGCTAACTCGAGCCGGGCTAGTTCCTTAGCTATTGCATTATGCTTTTCATTGCCGAAACGTCGTAGGGACTGTTTGACGGGTTTAGCGTTTGGGTGTACATTTAGGGAGTCCTCGGCAAGTTCTCTAGGTACTCCGGTCATGTCAGATGGCTACCGTGCGAAGATATCTTGATTTGCTTGGAGGAATTTGATGAGAGCGCTTTCCAATGCGCTATCTAGGCCTACGCCTATCTGGGTCACCTTGGAGGGGTCATCATCCTTCAACGGTGTTTTCTTCGTCTCTTCGGATGCCTTGAACTCCGGATTCGGCTTTGTCACCTCCTTCTTTGTCGCGGGCATCTCGGACGGATCAATGGTTTTCTTGATCTCCTGGTACTCTTGGGCGTGCAACACGGGTTTAGCAAAGGCGGCATTTCCTTCCTTGCACTCTCGCGCCTTCTTCGGGTCTCCCCTGATGGTGATCACGCCGTTGAGACCTGGAATTTTCATCATATTGTAAATGTAACACGGACGAGCCATAAAAGCCCAGTAAGCCGGACGTCCGAATATAGCATGGTACACGCTCTTGAACGGGACCACTTCGAAGGAAAGTGCTTCCGTGCGGTAGTTCTTTGGAGTTCCAAAGATCACATCCAAAATGATTTCTCCCAGGGAATTTCCTTGTCTTCCTGGGACGACTCCGTGAAAGATCACATAGCTGTAATTCAGCTGGTTCTCCGAGATCTTCATCCGGCGTAGCGTTTCGACATACATAATGTTAATGTTGTTGCCGCCGTCCATGAGAGTTTTGGAGAAACCATAGCCATCAATAAGTGGATTGACGAAGGCGTATTTTCCTCGCCTGTACAACTTAGGCGGATGATCAGCACGGTCAAAGGTGATTGCTACTTCCGACCAATCCAAGAATTGGGGGACAGCCGGAACAGTCGCGTTGAGCTCATGTAGAACTTCTTTCTTGAACTTCGCTGGTTGAGATCCGAGGAAGGTGACGTAGGTGTCTTTCTTTGTCGGGAAGTTTTTCTTTCCCTCCGGCTTGGGATTTGAAGTGTCGGCTTCCTCCATGTCGGAATCTTCCTTGGTCTCTTTATCTTTTTCGGGATTCTTCTTTCCCTTCTTCCGCTTAGCCCTGTAGCCAGCAGTATCGTCTTTCTTGATGTTATCATTAAAACGACACTCGGCGTTTGTGTGATACGAGCCCCCATTGACATCTAAGTGATACACACATGGGTTATTGGCAATGTCGGCCCAAGAGAAGGTTTTGCCAGGTTGCTGGTCTCCTCTACCCTGGACCCTTGATGTCCCACGACCGCGTCCGCGGCCACCGCAGCGCCCTCCTCGTCCTCCAGACCCGAAAGTAGCAGTGAGCACTGCCGTTTCCGCATTGGGTTTTTCCTCCGAGGTATTCTTGCGCTTCTGAGCTTGCTTCTTTGGTTGTTTTTCCGACTATGGCACAGCTAGGGCGTTCAGTAATTGATACATTGCAAATGTATCTATAATTTTTGATGTTCCATGCTTGGTTTTATCTACTTTCTTGTGTTTTGTCCACACTTTGGAGTACTTTTCATAGACTTTCTTGGACTAAGCTATTAACAAGATGCCACAATGCCAGTTGCCTGTTTTCTGCTGTTTTTGGTTCCAGGAAAGTCAGAAAATCAATATTCTCGGAATTGGACCGGACAAAAGCCAAAGTCGATATTTTACCGGAAGACTCACGGAGCCAGAAGACGAGACGGAGAGGGGCCACAGGGCGGCCACACCATGTGGTGGCGCGGGCTAGCCCTGGCCGCGCCACCAGGTGGTGTGGGCCCCCTGGCACTCCACCGACCTTGCCTCCTTCGCCTATAAGAGCCTCCCGATACCAAAACCCTAAATCATCAAGCCTCTAGCCACAAAAAGTTCCGCAGCGCCGCCGCCACCGAAGGGGAGATTCGGGGGACAGAAAGTCTCTGTTCCGACACCCTGCCGGGACGGGGAAGTGCCCCCGGAGCCATCTCCATCGATCTCCACCACCATCTCCATCACCGTTGCTGATTCCCATGATGAGGAGGGAGTAGATCTCTCTCGAGACTAAGGGCTCTACCGGTAGCTATGTGTTCATCTCTCTCTCTATGCATGATCATATTGTGATCATGAGCTTTGTAATCGAGTAGATCTACCTTGCTACTCAAGTGCTTTATTAGATCTCTGCTCTCCCCATGTGTGTGAAAGTGACAGCGTGCTCACCATGGTGACACTTAGGCTAGAGATTACAAATACTTGTTATGAGTTATATTTGGAGTTGGATGTCTTTATGAAATTGTGGTGTTTGTTGGAACCGTCTAGTGCTCAAGGTGACAGTGTGGGGTTTTCTAGATGGGAAAGGCTTACTTTGAGGTGTGCTGTTATAGCCCTACCAATGATTAGAGTGTCCAACCGGAGAGTAGTATCATAAAGAAAGATATCTTTATATGAGAGTGTTCACTAGTGAAAGTATGATCCCTAGGCCTTGTTTCTAAGCACTGAAACACCGTTTGCTACTAGATCTGTTACATGTTTGCTTGCTGCCATCGTTATTTATGTTTGCTTTTAGTATCTTCCACGCCATCAAGTTATCTTCTATCACCGTTACCACTTGTATTTCACTATCTCTTCGCCGAACTAGTGCACATATACACCTGACAAGTGTATTGGGTGTGTTGGGGACACAAGAGACTTCTTGTATCATGATTGCAGGGTTGCTCGAGAGGGAATACCTTTGACCACTTCCTCCCTGAGTTCGATAAACCTTGGGTGATCCACTTAAGGGAAAACTTGTTGCTATACTACAAACCTCTGCATTTGGAGGCCAAACAACTGTCTACAAGAATAGAAGTGCGTAGACATCAAGCTATTTTCTGGCGCCGTTGCCAGGGAGGTAAGGTAAAAGGTATTCACACCGGAGGATTAAAAGAACCTCCCACGGCAAACGCCTATTTTCTGGCGCCGTTGGCGGGGAGGTAAGGTAAAAGGTACTCACATCCTCTGGTGTGAGTGCTCGAAGTTATTTCCTTTAGATTCTGCAATTTTGTCTTTTTGTTTCTTGGTTTCACTAGTTAGGCTTAATGGAAAACAACAACAAAATTAGGGAGCTTTATAGTATATATCTTGAGTTAGGACATGACGTGTTTGAAGAGAAAATTAAAAAAACCTATGGAACTTTATTTGCATGCTAATAGCAATGTTGTTAGTATGAATTCTTTGGACACCATTATTGCTAATGCTATGGAAAATTCTAAGCTTGGGGGAAGCTAGTTTTTATGAAAATGATCTTTTTAGTTCCCCAGCTTTTGAAGATAGCTATTCTATTGCTTATGATGATACCAAACCTCCAATATATGATGATTACAATGATGAATATGATATTTTCAGTCCACCTACTATTGAGGAGAAAATTAATGATTATAATATGCCTCCTATATTTGATGATTATGGTGATGAGAATAATAATGATAGCTATTTTGTTGAATTTGCTCCCACTATGATTAATAAGAATGACTATTCTTATAGGGAGAGTAATAATTTTTTATGCATGTGGCTCATGATAAGAATGTTTTATGTGATAGTTATATTGTTAATTTTATTCATGATGCTACTGAAAGTTATTATGAGAGATGGAAAATGGTTTTATGAGTCTCAACAATATTAAGTTTCGCCTCTTTATGTTGAAAATTTTGAAGTTGCACTTGTTTTGCTTTCCTATGCTTGTTGTTTTGTGCTATCATGACTTGTTTCTTTACAATATTCCTATGCATAGGAAGTGGGTTAGATTTAAATGTGCTTTGAATTTGCTTCTTGATGCTCTCTTTTACTTCAATTCATATTTCCTATGTGAGCATCTTATCAAACTATCATGCCTAACTTAAAGGCGTTAAACAAAAGTACTTATTGGGAGATAACCCAAAAGTTTTAGATGAGTATTGGAAGTTATTACTTCTGTAATAACCGCTCCTTATTCTTTTTATTTGCTTTTTGTGCCAAGAGTAACCTCTAATGAGAGGGAAGTAATGCTTGGGAAAGTTGCTGTCCCGAAACAGATTTCTGTGCTTCACCGTAAAAATTCGTGTAAAATCTGTAAGTCCCTTTGAGGCGTGAATTTTTGTGCTTCTGCCCCAGGTTGTTATCTAACTTTCGTTAGTTCAACACTTTTCGATTTGAGCAATAGAAGGTGTTCGAAAAAATTCGTCTTTACCTGCTGGTCTGTTTTGACAGATTTCTGCCATTATTTGCATTTGCTTCTTGTTGGTTCCTTTTTGAGTTCTTTTGGGGAACTGAGCTTTTTGAGGGAAGTGCTACAGTAGCTAGTGTTCTAATGGAAGTTTATTTGGTGTTAGAACTGAACCTTAAGACTTATTTATCTTGAGTACACTAATGTTGCTAATAAAGATTGTGTGAAGTTTTGTATGAAGGAAAAATTTCAGGTGTATGGAAGGAATGAGTAATGAGATGAAGGATGGACTAAAGCTCAAGCTTAGGAATACCATGCGTGTCACCCCAAGAAATATCCAAGAAGTACAAGCGTCAAAGCTTGGGGATGCCCAAGGCAGGCCCTTCTTCATCAATAAAAATCTCAGGTTTCTTCCAAATACTTCATTTTTATTGTTTCATGCACAGTTGTGTTGTTCTTGGAGTATCTTTGTTTTTGTTTTTAGTTTTAGTTTGCTTGGTTTGATTAGTTTGCTTGAATAAGTTGGTTGTATCCCAACACACTTCTTTTGGAGAGAGACACGCTCCGTTTTTATTGCCTAGAACACTCTAGTTTTCATTCTTATTGTTCTGTGAGTGTTCTCTTTTGCTAGCACCGTGTTTAGCCTTAGTTTTCTCGTGCTTTCAGCTTAGAACTTTTTAGTTCTTCTTTGTGGATTTGTGAGACAATCTCACTGATCTTTATTTATAATCATCTTTGTGAGTTGTTCCAAATAGTTTGGTTTGGATTGGAAAAGAGTAGGAAAGCTCATGCTTATGTGGTAAAAAGAGCTCGTTTTTGACTGTGGCCTATGCTTTGTCATGCCATGCTTGATATTGTTTTGGCTTTATGCTTAGTATTCTTTGCTGTAGCATGACTTGTTATAAACAATTGAGATTGCTTAATGTGCCTTGGATGAATCATGCGTTGTTTTAGCATATTAAAGCATAGCATAGTGGTATTCTCCTTTGATGCTTTATTTGGGTTGACTTGGCGCATGCTCACACCATGTTATGACTATTTAAAGTCACCATAGCCTTTATTATCCTTTAGTTTTCAACTTGTAGTATCACTTTATGCTTTGATCAATGATGTTTTGTCGCTCTACATGATTATGGCCATTATTGCTCTCTTAGTTTGTCGCTCCCAGTCTTTTGCTAGCCTCCACAACCAAGTATGAGTTCCACTCATGCATCCAACTCCCTAAACCAAGTTATTCCAAAGAGTCCACCATACCTACCTACTAGCTTATGCTATTCCAAGTATATTCATGCTTTTGTTTACCTTCCAAATTAAACTTGTTATGAGAAAACTAGTGATTAAAGCTCTCACGAACTTGATGGCACACCTTACTTTACTTGCCCTTAATAAACTTGAACCATTGTCTCTTCTACGTTGTATATGCTTGCACTTATTTGTCAGGAATTAGCAGAACCATGCTTTCATGGGGAACGCTTTCAACATTGCACTTGGTACTTGTACCTAGTTGATATCATGCTCTTTTGTATATGGATGTCGTCGGTGTGAAATGAAAGGGGAGCTTGTAAGTCCATGGAGTTATGTACATGTGTTAGAGAAACGCCTGGGCCGCTGGTCTAATCCATGCTGACATGGTGGAAACCTGCAGCGTAACCATAATGAGTTGTCTATGAAGCATTCTTCTTATAAAAAAAAGAGTCCTATATTGATAAAAAAGAGAAAAAGAGAAAAAAGAGATACTATGAAAAGAGGAAAGAGAGAAAAAAGCACCATATTCCCATGGTAAATAAGAAGAATGTTGAGATGCTCGTTGTCTTCTTGCCTTGTCATTTTGATATGGGGTTTCTTCCGTATCATCGGGCAAGGGGTACCCCGTTGGCGGTTCTCTATGATACACATATACTTACAATGACAAGAACTTATTGGTGACTAAACTTGAGTAGCATGAGGAGCGACCCTCGTATACAAGGGACATGAGATTTCTGACTTATACTTCGTCAAGCATGTACACCATAGTCTGTTCACTTTAACCTTAATCACTTCAAGATGCTTATGATAGGGGCAATGAGAGCTGAAAGCTATAAGTACCATAATTTTTGGAAGCTCTTTATGAAACTTGAATCCCTACTTCCTTCTATGAAGGCATTTCTTCCACATATATATTGAGTCTCCACCTTCTATCTTTATGCACCTACTTTGAGAGCATAGTGGCCATTCTTAGTTCTATGTGCATTGTCCCAAGACTAGTTGATTTATGCATAACTTGTTATTGCTTGTTTTAAACTATTGTATCTAGTCACTCTTATGAACTTTGAAGGTGTCCTATGCATTTATATTTGCTACTCTATTGAGGGACAAGCTGAATACTATTACGCTATGTTTTCTTTATGTGAAACAAACAAACGTCTTGCAAAGCATTGTTATTCATGAATCTTTTATTTGTGCCTTTTCATGTTGCATCATAGTTTCTTTGCTTATTGCTAGAACTTTGCCTTTCATGTTATGATTGAAGTACTATGATCCCAGCTTTGAATGTTTTGCAAATACTTTGATCAAGTCTTTGATGGTGCATGTCACCTCAAAAAATATTCTTTATTTTTATCACTTACCTACTCGAGGACGAGCAGGAGTTAAGCTTGGGGATGTTGATACATTGCAAATGTATCTAGAATTTTTGATGTTCCATGCTTGGTTTTATCTACTTTCTTGTGTTTTGTCCACACTTTGGAGTAATTTTCATAGACTTTCTTGGACTAAGCTATTAACAAGATGCCACAGTGCCAGTTGCCTGTTTTCTGCTGTTTTTGGTCCCAGGAAAGTCAGAAAATCAATATTCGCGGAATTGGACCGGACAAAAGCCAAAGTCGATATTTTACCGAAGACTCACGGAACCAGAAGACGAGACGGAGAGGGGCCACAGGGCGCCCACATCATGTGGTGGCGTGGGCTAGCCCTGGCCGCGCCACCAGGTGGTGTGAGCCCCCTGGCACTCCACCGACCTTGCCTCCTTCGCCTATAAGAGCCTCCCGATACCAAAACCCTAAATCATCAAGCCTCCAGCCACGAAAAGTTCCGCAGCGCCGCCACCACCAAAGGGGAGATTCGGGGGACAGAAAGTCTCTGTTCCGGCACCCTGCCGGGACGGGGAAGTGCCCCGGTGCCATCTCCATCGATCTCCACCACCATCTCCATCACCGTTGCTGATTCCCATGATGAGGAGGGAGTAGATCTCTCTCGAGGCTAAGGGTTCTACCGGTAGCTATGTGTTCATCTCTCTCTCTATGCATGATGATATTGTGATCATGAGCTTTGTAATCAAGTAGATCTACCTTGCTACTCAAGTGCTTTATTAGATCTCTGCTCTCCCCATGTGTGTGAAAGTGACAGCATGCTCACCATGGTGGCACTTAGGCTAGAGATTACAAATACTTGTTATGAGTTATATTTGGAGTTGGATGTCTTTATGAAATTGTGGTGTTTGTTGGAACCGTCTAGTGCTCAAGGTGACAGTGTGGGGTTTTCTAGATGGGAAAGGCTTACTTTGAGGTGTGTTGTTATAGCCCTACCAATGATTAGAGTGTACAACCAGAGAGTAGTTAAGAGTAGTATCATAAAGAAAGATATCTTTATATGAGAGTGTTCACTAGTGAAAGTATGATCCCTAGGCCTTGTTTCTAAGCACCGAAACACCGTTTGCTACTAGATCTGTTACATGTTTGCTTGCTGCCATCTTTATTTAAGTTTGCTTTTAGTATCTTCCACGCCATCAAGTTATCTTCTATCACTGTTACCACTTATATTTCACTATCTCTTCGCCGAACTAGTGCACCTATACACCTGACAAGTGTATTGGGTGTGTTGGGGACACAAGAGACTTCTTGTATCTTGATTGCAGGGTTGCTTGAGAGGGAATACCTTTGACCACTTTCTCCCTGAGTTCGATAAACCTTGGGTGATCCACTTAAGGGAAAACTTGCTGCTGTTCTACAAACCTCTGCACCCTGAGGCCCAACAACTGTCTACAAGAATAGAAGTGCGTAGACATCAGTAATCCCTCTGCATCATCGTCAGCATCTGCATACTTGCTCGCTATTTCTATCATCTCTCCCAAATCAGTTACCTTGTCGCACTTCAAGTGATGATGTAGTAAACCAATTGGGAGTCCTGCAATGAAAGCTTCAATCGCAGTTTAGTCATTTACCCCTTCACAGGAGTTCTTAGTGTCGATCCATCGTCCGAGATAATCTTGGAAAGTTTCTCCGGCTTTCTAGGTGCAATGTTGTAGGTCTCCTACCGTACAGGGCCTCCGATATGTGCCTTCGAAATTCTGAAAGAACGCGCTTTGCATGTCATACCAGTTGTGGATGGTGTTCTCCGGAAGTTCATTGAGCCATGATCATGCCGTATTCCACAACATGAGTGGGAGATATCATGTTGCGACTAGGCTGTTTCTGCCTTTGGCGATGTAGCAAGCTTGGAAAAAATCCTGGAGCCAAGTATCTGGCCGAGCTATGCCATCGTAGGCTTGGATGTGTCTTGAGATAGCGAATCCTTTCGGGAATTTTTTTGCTCTTATGCATGGTCTGAAGCATTTTGGGCCCACGTATATATAATCGTTTTCATAGTGTCGCGCCTCTATGTTCGAGTTAATCCTGTGCCTCGCGTCACTTGGGGACAGAGATCGTCCTGATTGACGGCTATGGCTGCGGTGCCTTGGAGCCAGAATTCGGCTTCTGCCACCACCTCCTCCGCCACGACGCCCTCCTTGGCCTCTATGGGAGTCGTTGTGATGGCTACTTGGTGGAGAGGGTGGAGCACCTGGATTGTTTCCGGCTGAACGCCAGACTCCATCCAGAGCGTCATTATTCCGGCTCCGAGGAGGGTCTTCATTACGACGAGCCCCCTGCCGGCTTGACTCGGCATGGTGTCCATCGTTCCTTCGTCCGTCATTCCCATTGTGGTGATGTTCAGCTGGACGGCTTGTATGCCTGGGAGGTGGCATTCTTTGTCGGTCCTCTTCCCGATGCTTCTCTTTGTCTTCTTCCGTGCAATCGTTCGACTCTCGCCAGGGAGGATTCTTCGGATATAGGGCAGCGATCGCCTCCTTCTCCACGGCTGGAGAAACGTTGCGCCAATCACGTGCAACTCTGTGATGCTGTCCTGAAGATCCGGCTCTTGAGTAATTGTCTTCCTGATGGTCGGAACGGTGATGCTGTTCCGGAGCCCGCTGGGGTCTTATGTCATTCCAGGCCGGATCCGTGCGACATTGCTCGGATTGAGAGATCAGTCTTCCGCTTCCAGATTTCGTGGCCTTCTGCTGTTCCAGACCCTTGGTGAGTAGCTTGATGCCCAATCGAACCTGTTTCGGGCCTGGATTATTTGCCAGGATGTCTCGAGCAGCGGTAGTGTTTTGGACTGGTGTTGGGTACACTAGATCTCCCTTGCTATCGAGTCGAGGCATCCCCGGATCTCCCTCAAAGATAACCTTACGTACTTCTAGAAATTGACTATCATGTGTATGTCGTTTCCGGTTCTTATGATGTTGCAGAGAGATGAGCTTCTCTGCCTTGGCCATGCGCTTTTTATCTTCCTCGATGTTTTTAGCTTCATCCAGGAGTACTTGGCGGCGTGCTTCTAGAGCTTGGGCCCTTTCGTCCAATTCCACATCAGTTAGTTCTGATGCAGTAGGGATATGTATGGTTAATGCAGCATCGATGACTTTACGGGCACCTGCGGTGACCACGTGTCCATCCATCGACTCTTCTTTGGGCCCGTCTGGGATAAGTGCTCCATCCGAGTCTTCCTCATATTTCTCGGCAATCACCTCCTCTGCCAGAAGTTCTTTTGCCGGGGTCTTGTTCTCCTCTTCTTTGCCTTCTTGGCGGTGCCAGTAGCAAATACGGCTTTAGGTCCATTTCCCGGAGTCAAGCTCTGATTGGTACTTTCGGACATCTGGACCTCGGGATTATCTCTGATATCCATGTCATCCTGTGCTTTGGGAGAGTTTTCCCTGGATCCTTCATCCATGGCTTCTCCTTCTTCTACAGCTTTGGAGTTATACTCCTCTTCATATTCTGCGGAGAACTTTCGGAAATCCGCCGACGTCATTGAGTCATCCGAGGATGCGGGTAAGTCGGTGTTTGTTCCAATCGCCTCCAACACCGAGTCAGTGTTGTCTCTAGCATCGGCTGAGCCGGATCTGGATCCAACATATCCGACGAAGTGCGATGTGTGGGTCCTAAGGTAGTTGCGGCTTTTCCATGGGCTTCCTCGAAGATCTTGATGGTTTTGAGAACCTCATCCATGCTTGCGTCTTGCATCATCATGCGCCTCAACGTGTGCCTCAGGAACGGTTGATCTGTTCTGGCGTTGGTAGAGCCGGACCAAGGTTGTTGTTGTGATGCTCTTGGATTTCGATCTCAGCGGGTGGATCAATCTGGGATTCGACCTCGCTAGGGAGATCCACTCCAGACTCGACTTGTACCGCAAGATCTGCTTCAAGCTCGGATTTCTCCACTATCTCCGCAATGGGTGCGGGCTGGGTGGGAATAGGGTTTTCTGAGATCCAGAACTCTGCCGCCTCCGCGGACAAAGGGGACCTAGAAATTTCTTCTGCCTCTATCATCACCGATGGGGTGGGTGGGACAGGTTTAGCGAATCCGATGTACACATCGATCTTGCCGAAAGACATAATGGTGTAAGCAGTCACGACCTCCCTAGCTGGAATCCAGGTCTCGTCGAGAATGATGAGAGGGACGTCACTAGCGTAGAGGATGCGACCGATAGCGATAGTCTCGCCGATTCCGATTATTGCAGATTCCGCTCAGAACGCAGATCCGAAGCTCACTTGCCCCACGGTGGGCGCCAATTATCGTCGGATTGATGACAAGTACGCCATGAGGGGGTCCTCGAGGTGTGTGGAAGAGAGGGGTGTGATACGTACAGTGTTCCAGGACGGTGAGCACACAAGTTTACCCAGTTTCGAATCCGTCGGCTTTGGACGGATCCTACTCCTGCTAGCAATCCAGTAATACGGCAGAGCCGGAATATGGATTATAAGGGTTTCGCCTGTGCGAGTTGTGATTGTAGACTATTGTGAGGGTGCCCTAAAGGCTCTCCCTAGGACGGCTTATATAGATATCCGGCCTAGGGTTTACAGGAGAGATCTATCCGGCTACGACTAAGAGTCGGTTACAGTGTACATCTTGGACTACAAGTAACACTACGGGCCTATGTCGGTAAGTCTTCTAGGCCTTCTCGTAGCCGGACTGGACTCCATCTCTTCTCCCTGACTGGGCCGCCTGTGAAGCAAAGCTCTAACCCAAAGTGGGCCACCCTGGTCAATGAGGCACAATGAAGATACCTGGAAAGTATATCCCCAACAACAGGGAGTTACACACATACGATGTTTGGCGATGACTCAACGGTTGCGGAAGTAGAGCTCCTGGTTCCGAATCTCGCAGCGTGATGGTGCTCCGCGGTGAAGAAGACTCTCGTTCGCGCAAGCCTTACAGTGGGGCCGCACTCACAAGAGAGAGGGATAGGAGAGGACTTGGAGGGAAAAGCCTCAAGTTTAGGATTTATTGGTGTGTTTAAATCCCTCCATATGCCCTCCTTTATATAGGGGAAGGGGAGACACTCCCTCCCTCAAAGTCCCGGGGTGGGACTAATCAAGGGAGGAGGTGGGGGAGGCGCCACCGGCAAGCCCCACCATGGGCCCCACGTGGCGGGCAAGCCCACTAGGGTCGCCGGCCTCCCCTTGGCCCCTCCTAGGGATGTGGCCCCCTCTTGGGTTTGGCCCATTAGGTGGGATGCCCCATTAAATCATATTTAAATATTAAATAAATATAAATACATGTATAATTCAATAATTAACATATATTTACATATTATTCAATCCCCCGTTGCACCGGAACTCCTTCCAGACAACTCCGGACACCCTCCGGACTTTCCCGGAACCCTTTTGGTTTTCCCTTCTTCCTTCTTCGGTGATTCTACTGATCCTAAAAACACTCTCTGAGCATCATCAAGCACTTAAGAGTGATACCCCATGGTTCGGGAACACTCTAGACATGGTCGGGACCCTCCCGCACCAATGATCAAGAGAGGGACCTGGATGGCCATGTGACCCCTGTGCATTCCACAAAATATTTCATCGTTTGAACCATGAACGTCGTGTCTTATTCCTTTTGTCTCTCGATACTTGCATTCCGAGGTCTGATCAATGCTATCATCATGTCGTGTTCAATCTCGTTACCAACAAATGCTACTTGACTCGTTTCGACAAGTGATATCCCCGTGATCAAATCACACGTTGCGCAACTATTGGATATAACTTCTCTGAGTGGGCCCTCGAGTATCTTTCCGTCATGCGGATGGACAAATCCCGCTCTTGACGCATATTGCCTCAAATATCCCTCCGAATACCTGAACACACCTTTATGATCATTGTTTAACCGTGTGACGTTTGATGCTATCAAAGTACCCTCGAGTAACAGTGATTGATATGGCCTCACGGTCTAAGAAATAGTACACTAGGTCTATTCTAATCATCGTAACTTGAAATTCGTGACATGATCGGGTCACGATGCTTAGGTTGGGTATAGTTCATCATCTCATTCTCATAATGAGGTGAGTCCATTTCCAACTGGCATAAATGCCACATGCTTAGGAAACCTTGATCATCTGTTGACCAATGAACAAGTGACTAGAGTTTCACCGGAAACTCCTGGTTGTTTATATATCATACGTGTATTGAAGTTTCCTTTCAATACATTTATAGCATGATATAAAACTTAATCATAAACTTTATAAAATATGATAATAATCCTTATTACTATTTGTCTCTAGGGCATATTTCCAACACCACCATCGGCGCCGTCCTTCGACGTTGTTACGTGCCGACGGCGGGCCTCCCCCCGGTGGTAGGCTAGCTGGAACTCCTTACGGTCGACGAAGAACTGGTTCCAGTAGGCCTTGTTCTCAGGGTGCTCAGCCTGCTCGGGGTCGTCCATGGCGGCGATGGCTGCCTGGATCTCGTCGCCCCTCTTGTGCCCCTCCGGCACCAGCGTCATGGGCACGCCGCCCGCGCTCAACTTCCAGGTTGGCGGGCACCGAAAATCTGATGGTGCCGGGTAGCCGACCTCGTGAAGAAGCCGTGCCTCCCACGACTGGAGAAAACAACGGCCAAAGCCGTTGGCCGCCACAGGATCACCGGGAACCTCTCCGCCATCGCTTCCGCCGAGCTTCTCTTCCCCTAGAACTTGGTGGCCTGGGGAGGGAATGGAGGAGTGAAGTGTGCTCCGAAAGACAGCGAGGATGCTGGCATTTATAGCCATTTGGGGAAAGCGCGACGAGGGTGGGAGGGGTGTAGCGGCGATGGTGGGAAGGCGGACGAGCGGTGGCGCGCCATTACACCGCGGCGTGGACGATTGGATAGTCGGCAGATGCGGGAGCCGAAGCGAAGCGATGAGAATGTATCGTCCTCTCTTGTTGACAGGCAGGGCCACCAGCGCAGATTTTTTTCCCGCCATTTCCGCTTCATTTGGCATTCCCACTCGCAGTGGGTGTAGGGTCTATGCCAAAGGCGCTACACTACATAGTGTGAAGCCTTGGCGTTAGTGCTACACAAAAGGATTAGTCGAGTGAAATTGTTTTGCCGTGAATTTATTTTATGAATTCCTTTCAAACTTAGGATAATTTTGTCCATTCTGCCGCAAGGGTTAGGTCCAACAAATATCTCTCCCCTCCCTTGGCCCCGTCCTTATAACGCTCCACTCTTCAAAAGTGCGCATCATCAACCATCCATTTGCTCCTGCATTTCCCTTATCGCGGTGGATTGGCCTCTCGTTGGCCGCCCATCTCTGCAAACTCTCAGCTCACTCCCACACCCAGCTGTTCTGGAATGGCAGCGACCTCCGGCCTCACGGCCACCGTCTCCTCCCCTCCGGCCGCCCTAAGAACCTCTCCTCCTCCCGTTATCTTCCTCCGCCCCATCTCTCGCTGCTCCGGGCTCCATTCCGTCAAGGCCAAGGTCTGCACCTCTGCCTTGCCTTCCCCACCGTGGCGCAAGTTGTGTGTGTTCTTTGATTTTGTTCTCTGCCGTGGGGTAGTAGAGCTTGACGGATGTATAGGTTTTACTTTTACTACTTGTGCCACCACGGTGCCAGTATTCTTGAATTGCTTTCGTGTCTATTGAACTGCCTATGGCCAGTAGGAGTTCATCTACAGTTGGGTGCAGTATGGTTGGGTGCGGTGCCTCTTTTTTTTCTTGCAGCAACGTTGTAGCTTGAATTCATGGACGGCTGCTCGGTCTCGTAAGTCATAACGCGTGAGAGGTTAATTGTGTTTCTATATGAATGTGCAGGCGCTACCGTGCTAAATTAAACAACGAGTAGGCATTGTTATGTTTGTATTATTTTTCTTTTCGAGAAAACGTCTCAGAACATTGTCTTTAAAGATTATGATAGCCCCTGAGACTTGAGTAAAACTTTTTAGATGTATCTATGGTTTTCTTGTGGGGTTCTTGGAGAGGTCTTAGTGCAAAAACTTTGAGAAATGGATAGATCAAATTATTCCACCCTTTAGGGCTTGTTTGATTCAAAGGAATCACGTAGGAATTTTGGAGGATTTTGATCGTTGGGAATTTTTTGTATGTGCATCGTTTGATTCATAGGATTGGACCCTTAGGAATTTTTCGCATAGGATTGCATTGCACTATGTTTTGGAGGAAATATTCCATCCACCTCAACCTCCTGTTACAATTCCTTTGCTTTTCATGTGAATCAAACACTTTTTTAAGAAAAAATCTCGTAGGCTCCAAATCATGTAGGATTCAACTGGACATGACATTCTAATCATGCGTTTTTCCTATTCCTACATTTTTCATATCCCGCGAATCAAACAGGCCCTTAGTTTATATAGTACTACAGAGTAAGCGAACAATTTCTATTTTCAAGCATATTTGATATTTTATATGTGAATATAATATATGCATTGTAGACGAAAATCACATGAAATTCCACAGCAACCTTTTAGTTTAAATTGAATAGAGTTATGTATCTGCCTTTTTCGAAAATGGAAAAAGACAGAACTTGATTTATATGAAACGGCATAACTGTCTTTTTGTTTGGAAACTAGTAAATACTACTCCCTATATTCCTAAATATAAGATGTTTCGGTAAGC
The DNA here is from genome assembly GCA_910589775.1 of Avena eriantha. Classification (NCBI taxonomy): domain Eukaryota; kingdom Viridiplantae; phylum Streptophyta; class Magnoliopsida; order Poales; family Poaceae; genus Avena; species Avena eriantha. Next base: position 198,416,837 of record OU342746.1, read on the forward strand.
CAAATTGACTTACCAAAACATCTTATATTTAGGAACAGTGGGATTATTAGAACTTAACAGTTGATAACATGCATAGTCTGTAGAACTATACCATTTAAAGAAACAATAGTTTAGTCGATGGCATGCGGAATAATCACATGAATCAGCTCCCCTATTAGGTCCGGATGCAGAAAGAACATGTTACATTTTTTTCTCTGGATAAGGAAAGAAACTTATAAAATGCCTTCCCCTTTTGTTGTCCTCTCTTGTAATGTTTGAAATCGTTCCATGTACACAGGCAACAAAAAAGGACCAGGGGGAAAAGAAGCCTGTAAAGGCACAGAGTCTTGTTTGCAGTGAGTGTGAAGGAAATGGTAAGCCTTCTTTTGCTTAAACTATAGAAGGTACCCAACGCATAACTACCATATAGAACAATCTGGAACAACCATTATGTATGGTACAGCTAGAAATATTTGACATGATGTTGCATCAGAGAAAACATTAGTAGTACTGAACTACTAATTTCATTAATAGGAGGGATAGCTTGGTAGATACATAGGGTATAACATCTGTAGCATTGAATACTCATCCAAATTCCTCTATGTAACTCACTGTCTGAACAAGTAAATTCAGAGACCATAACAACTGGAAAGAAAATTTGTTAAGAGTCCCTTGATTTTGTTTGGACCCTTTCACTGTTGGGGTTTCTTCGTGCTGGGTTCTTAGACTGTCCCAGACAGCAAGACTTTGTTTGGTGTTAAATAGAGGGTGGTGGTACATAGCTATAATAAGTGCTCAGGCAAATACAATATCAAATCCTCACTTCATAAGCATGGAGCTGATAGTGGATTTCCAAGTTTTGTGAGAGCACAGAATATCAAACCAAGAATCACTGTTTGATTATTTTGTTTGTTTAACTTGAGATTTCACAAACAAATCCATGGAGTATACCTGTGAGTTGTTTGATTATCCTTTGAACTGACTTTTGTTGAAATCTTGGAAGTGCAATAATGTGGATTTTACTTCAGTACACTACTCAGAAAACAGTATCTCTCTTGAAACATTTTATATGCCTGTGCACTTTTAGTATGTTCAGAAATCTTACCTATGGCAAGGATAATTTGGTGCTGGCGCAAATTATATGCCGTGCCAATCATCTTGCAATGTTTCAAAGTGGATCAGAGAGCCTTAATTGCATTTTGGTGGAGCTCATCTCCATACAAGATGATCATTTTTGTGCATTTGATGCCCTGAGAGCTCATTCCAAATGGTTGTAACAATCGTATGGCCAAATTACAGGCGCAATCTCATGCACCCAGTGCAAGGGAGGCGGGGAGAATTTGGAAGACCATTTCGGTGGCCGATTCAAAGCTGGGGGATTATGCTGGCTTTGCAGGTAAAACTAAGACTTGGTTGAACTGAAAATGGTCCTCTAGGCATACATCTCTAGTACAAGTAATTTAACTAAGTGTACAATCTTCTTTTTTCTGTCGATTCACTTAAACTTCGGCAGAGGAAAGCGTGAGATTCTTTGCGGGAGCTGCAATGGCGCTGGTTTCTTGGGTGGATTTATGAGCACTGCCGACGACACTTCTGAATGAGTGGTCTATGTTCCTATTTCTGTTTATGTTGTATTTGACAAATTTTGGGAGATCTGTAGCATTTTTACTTGTATCCCCTCGAAGAAAATTATCCCTTAGAAGTGGGACATTTATCGCATTTAATAAGTGTATAAATTTTGTATTCGAGACAAAGCATGTCAGTGAGGCTTCTCGCAGAAATTATATGTTGTTGATATATGGCGTCAAACTCGCCCTTTTTGTTTTCAAGAACATTTAGGATTCTGCATATCTTTTCATTATAATTGGGAGCAAAGGTTATTTACCAGAGTTATCACGTACCCTCCAATGGCCGCCAGGAAAACAAAGGCTAACTATTCCTCACTTCTCTCTGCTTGTTCTGTCGCCAGACTCCACTGACTAAGACCCATTCAAAGCTGAAGCAGCTACAATCCATGACACGCCAGGCGATCTCCAGTGCAATACCTGTCAAACCCACCTTGGGAACTCACGATCTGTGTTGTGCGAATGAAGTTTTGACACTAAAACTACGTCTACAGATTTGTATCTGCGAATGAACTCTAGATGTCTGAATGTCGAAAGTTTTTCAGCTGTTGATCTTTAAAGTATTACAACATGGTGAAGGTGTGATCTATTCATCGTTTGCCCAAGGTAAATTTCTCTATTTTCTTTTTTACCAATGATCTGGCATTGGTTACCCATGGATGGAAGACCAACGGATGGGATTTGTACAGAACGAATTTTGAAAGTTTTGGTGAAAAATCTCACGGTAATATCCAAACTAACTTCCACCAGCTCAAATGTAAGTAAAAAAGATAAGGAAGAACTGAATTTCCGCTTTTACTCTCTACCTTTATACGAGTATTTTTTACATGACTTACTTTGTTTAGCAGATTTTCATGTGGATTTCTATTTAGTGAAAATTTTGACATCTTCTCCATTCTAAAATTTTGGTAACAATCTGCCATGAGGGGTTTATCTATCGGGTTAATTGGTTTTATGCCACTCTCCAATTCACAAGTTGCACATATATCATTACAAAAACACAACTTGTGAATATGCCACTCTAACTTTCCAATACCTCCTCATATGCTATTTTCTTCAATACAAGAGGAAACCGGTTCAAAAAATAGGTGTATTTCAGTGTATACTTTAGTATTGACCATAATAACCCTGTATTCAGATTTTGGTGGCCCTTTTGGGTGTTTGGGGCGCCAAAAAATTCGAAATTTTCAAATTTTGGCAAAATTTTGAACTTCTCAAAAAAATCTGAAAGATTTACAGAAAATCGAAAACACTAAAACGAGTGTACTGTTCTAATTTGAGACATTTTTGGAAAGATCTGCATCGATAAACGGACATTTTCCATTTTATCCAGAAATTTGTCAAATTTTAGCCAAAAATTCAAACTTCTCAGAAAAATCTATTTTTTTTACAGAATGTTAAGAACACTAATATGAGTCTACTGATATAATTTGAGCCATTTGCTGGGCATATATAGTCCGTTAAACAAAGGTGCGAAGTACTGTCCAGATTTTTCAACACCAAGTATAGAAAATTTCAGCAGCATTTCCCCACAATTTGTCACAGATTTCCAAGCAAAATTTGTGTGCGCTGGATCTGTACAAAAACTGTACGTATATGGTAAAAATATTGGTACATAGACAGTATACATTGTTGTATTGAAGAAAATGGCATATGAGGAGGGATTGGAAAGTTAGAGTGGCATACTCACAAGTTATGTTTTTATAATGGTATATGTGCAACCTATGAATTAGGGAGTAGCATAAAACCAATTAACCCCAGCTCGGGATTTATTTATTACTACCTCTGTATCATAGCCTACCAAAACGTCTTATATCATAATTAAGAGGTAGTAGATATTTTTCCACGACTGACCCATTTCACTCCCACCAACCCGAGTCTGCCCAGACGAACTTCGAACCAGTTTTGAGGCGAAAAAATGCTAGGACTTACGCCAGTTCATCCAGGCTTGCAACCAGTTTGGAGGAGAGTAAATTTCAATTCTTACCCCCTAGTTTGATTTTTTTTGAGAGTGTAGTTTGATATGTTTATGATACCCTATTTAGCATTTTTTTTCATCTGTATTACCCTCAGCAAAAGTTTTGCTAATTTTTACTCTCCCTAAGATTTTTTCACGTGATTTGTCATATGGGTCAGTCAGAAAATTTTCTCCATTATTTCCTTTACCTGTAGAAACCATGAACGTAGATTTTTTTTGTCCATAACCACCCTTGAGTGAAAATAACCACTGACACCCACCATGTCGCATGTCAACGTAGGTGTAATTGTGTATCAGAGCGCCGAGTTAGATTACATACAGAGTAGTAGCACTGTCATATTGTACCTTGGCCTCTCCGCGTACGTGTATAATGGCATATGCTGGTCACATAATTTTGATACAGGCAAAAATACAAAGTAAGCGGCACACATTTTTTATGTTGTATAAGTGGCTAATTTTGCTAGCTGGCGTACGGTACTAGATTTCAATTGCGACAACATCATAAATGCTGCTATTGGATAAACGCACGGCTCCAACATTTAAAAAAAAAAGATCACTTGGTCTCGAATCGCTGCCACTAGCTATGAGATCGCTAGCCATCACCTCGACGAGTCCTCTACCATCAATTACTGTATCAGCCCATGTACAATGCAAGGTGCTTATACTGGTGCTTAGCAAAATAAACCAAGCAGTTTTTTAGCACCAGTGGTTATCTAAACAGAGAGGTGTCTAGTTAGGCATCTACCTAGTATAAATAAGCACCCGTGCTTAGTAAAAAAACCGGTTTATTTCTTTAAGCACCTGCCTAAGCACCTTGCATTGTAGATGGCCTCAGATAGTGTGTACGTATATCCTAACTACCGTCTGTAAAAATCAACTGACTGTGTGTAAAAATTGAGGGTGGTTCAGCTATCAAACCAATTTGGCTATGTGTATCTAACAGACGGACTCACCTAGCAGATGACTCTCGGTTTATTAAAAGGGGTAAAAATTGATAAATAAATACTCCCTCTGATCCATATTACTTGTCGCTCAAATGGATATATCTAGCACTAAAACATGTCTAGATACATCTATTTCAACGACGATTAATATGGATCAGAGGGAGTAGGATAATACAGATGAAAAGAATGTTAAACGGGGTAATTGGTGTCAGAAATATCTAGCTGTGGGGTAAAAGCTGGAATTTACTCTTTGGGAAAAAAACTAGGACTCACGCTGTTTCATCTAGATTGGTATGGCTATCATGTTGATCAAAGAGGGCTGATCCTTTTCTTGGCTATCCGTTGTTAGGTAAAAGATGAGACTATCTAGCAACGGATTTGTGCACGCTAGATATCATCCATTTAATTTGGCCGTGTGAAATTATGTTGAATATGTGTATAGGACATACAAACGCTCTAAAGCAAAATTTATTCTTAAAGGAGATGTCAATACAAGATACTTTCATGTTGTTATCAATGACAAGCATAAAAAGAAACTTATTCACTCTTTAATTCAGGATGAAGGTACGATTGAGGGTTAGGAGCAACTAAAATTTTATATTACTAATTATTACAAATCCTTGTTTGGGGCAATGCCAGAGAATTCATTTGTGATGGATGAGTCCCAAACAATGGATATTTCTGAGATTTCTGTTGAGGAGAACAACTTTCTAACCGCTCCTTATACGGAGGAGGAGGTTAAAAAAGCTGTTTTCCAAATGGAACATAACAAAGCACCAGGGCCTGATGGCTTTTCAATGGAATTCTATCAAAAATTCTAGGAAGTTATTAAGGAGGATCTGATGCATCTTTTTGAGTTCTTACATGTTGGTCGGCTTGGCACTTTTAGTCTCAATTTTGGCAATGTTATTTTATTACCTAAGGTAATGATGTAGAACGTATACAATAGTATCGTCCAATCTGTCTTTTCAACGATTAGTTTTAAAATCTTCACAAAAGTTGCTACGATTATATTAAATTCGGTAGCTGATCATGTCGTACGCTCATCTCAAACTGCTTTTATGCAAGAAAGAAACATCCTAGATGGTATAGTAATCATGCATGAAACAATCCACAAACTACACTCAAAGAAACTAAATGATATACTGTTCAAGATTGATTTTGAAAAGGCTTATGACAAGGTTAATTGGTCTTTCCTTTAGCAAACATTCCGAATAAAAGGTTTTTCGGAGGAGTGGTGTGCTCTCATGCAGTCTTTTGTTTCTGGTAGTAGTGTTGCCATTAATGTCAATGACGACACTTGCAAATACTTCCAAACCAAAAAATAGCCGAGACAAGAGGATCCACTATCACCTATACTATTTAACATAGTGGCAAATATATTGGCTATCCTGAGTGAGAGAGCCAAGGCTGATGGCAAGTTGAAGGATTAGTTCCCCATCTGGTTGATGGTGGTCTCTCCATTTTTCAATAGTTGACGATACAATTTTATTTATGGAACACAATCTAGAGAAGGCTAAGAATCTGAAATTAATTTTATCAGTATTTGAGCAACTCTCTGGATTAAAAATTAACTTCCATAAATTGTGTTGGCGAGGCTAATAACGATGCCCACCTATATGCTGAACTTTTTGGTTGTGATCAGGGGAAATTTTCAATCAACTATCTAGGAATACCGATACATTATCGACGTCTCATGATTGCTGAATGGAAACTCGTTGAGGAAAGACTACAGAAACGTCTTAATAGTTGGAAGGGTAAACTGCTATCCCTTGGTGGAAGACTTGTTCTCATAAATTCAGTACTCACCAATATGGTACTGTATATGATCTCGTTTTTCCAAATACCAAAAGGTGTCTTAAAGAAAGTGGATTATTTCTGACAAGATTCTTTTGGCAAGGGGATAGTGAAAAAAGAAATATCAACTGGCGAGATGGAATGTGGTTTGCCAACCAAAAGAGAATGGTGGACTGGGCATATATGATTTGCAAGTCAAAAACACCGCCCTTTTGGATAAATGGTTATTTAAACTACTTACAAAAGATGGTATCTGGCAAACCATTCTATGGAGAAAGTATGTTGGCTCCAAAGCTGTGTCTCAAGTGGTTTGGAAACCCGGTGATTCACTTTTTTTGGCGGGACTAATGGCATCCAAAAAGAATTTCTTCCGCTTTGGTATTTTTAATATTAAGGATGGTTCACAAATTAGGTTCTGGAAAGATATATGGCTTGGCCAAACTACATTTCGTGAACAATATCCAACTATATATTTGATTGTTAGACACAAAGAGGATACACTTTCCATAGTGTTGGAAACTAATCCACATAATGTGTCTTTCAGAATAAGTCTCATAGGTCCTAGACTGGTGTCGTGGAACAATCTTTTATTACGATTATCCACGATACAACTGTCGGAGGGTCTGGACAAGTTCAAATGGAAATTACTAGAGAGTGGTAAATTTTCTGTGAACTCAATGTATAGAGCTTTGATCCGACCTGATATTCCAGTCGATGATAATAGTAAAATTTGGAAGATGAAATTACCCTTTAAAACAAAGATATTTGCGTGGTATCTCCATAAAGGGGTAATTCTTACAAAAGATAATCTTGCTAAGAGGAATTGGCATGGAAGTACACAATGCGTTTTTTTTCATCATAACGAGACATTTATTCTTCTAGTGTAAATTTGCTCGTGCTATATGGTCAATTACTCAAATGGCCTCCGGTTAATCTCCTCCTCGGTCGGTAACCAATGTTTTTAGTAACTGGTTACATGGAATACATGATAAATATGGGACTTTGTTTAGAATGGGAGCGCTTGACATTATTTGGTCGCTTTGCCTATGTAGAAATGACAAGATTTTTAATAATATTGTGTCTTCTTCTCTGCATATTATCTATCGAGCTACGGATATTCTCCAATCATGGACTACCCTTCAACGTATGGAGCTTCACGACTTATTTATGGAGGGGTGTACGCGATTGGAGGACACAGCGAGGGATTTTTTTCTCCCGACATGGATGACAGCGTGATCTCCGTATCGATCAACATTAGCTCGAGGCGCTTTACTTTCTAGCATGCTTTGTAATTTCTGTACTATTGAGTTGGACACTTGGTGTGTGGTTGATCGGCTGTGTGTATCCTAGCTATGTAGAGGTCAGGTGTAAACATTACTCTTAAGTAATATATGCGCCCATTTCCAAAAAAATGTGTATAGACCATAGGACTTAGATATGCGATAGGTTAGATGTTGGAATCAGACACTTGTAACCTAGCCTAATTTATAAAAGCACCGAGTAACCCAATAGACTAGGCGCAAGTTATAAGTTAGACATAAGATCCATTTTCAGGAACGGTCTGGCATACATGGCAGGGACGCTGGACGGATGTGGCACTTCAAGCTCTGATGTGTTTGTAAGACCTCAGCGATCTTGTCGTCGATGGTACAATGATATCATATATGGGAGGAGCGACTGTTAAGCATGCCCTATGGATGTAGGCATTATCGTTGAACTGTGTTACCAAACATCGTGTCCCGTCTACTTTTGCATTGATCTAAGTGCGTTATATGCTAACACGTGGTACATAGCGAGTTTGCAGATTGGTATGAAGTAAAAGATCTAGAAAAAGGTGAGGTGATAGTGGCCCCGAGGAAGGCGGTCTTATGTTGGTGCGAAGGACAAAGCAGAGTGAAGGGACAAGCGAAACACCATCAATACATGACATCATTGAACGTGAGAGTGACAACGTGATACGTACAAAACATATCTACTTTCCCGAACACTTTTGCTATTGTTTCTCCTCTAAACTTGTGTGATTTGGATGCAACTAACACGGACTGACACTGTTTTCAGCAGAATTACCTTGGTGTCTAGTTTTTGTGCAGAAAATAAACTATTAGGAAAAATCCCGGAAAATATGCCAAAAATCCTATTTCACCAGAAGACTCACGGAGCCAGAATACGAGACGGAGTGGGGCTGGGCCCAGGCCACACCACCTGGCCGCGCGGGCTAGGCCTGGCCGCGCCAGGGGGTGGTCTGGCCGCCCCCAGACACCCCCTCGGCCTCCCTCTTCGCCTATAAGTTGCCTCCTGACCTAAAAACCCAGGGGGGTCGACGTTTTTCCAGAAAGAGTTCCGCTCCGCCGCCACCACCAGATTTCGTGATTCGGAACCAGAAACTCCATTCTAGCATCCTGCCGGGACGGGAAATTGGAGGAGATCATTGCCATCATCATCACCATCGCTTCTCCATCGACCATCCATGTTTCCCCCATCTATGAGTGAGTAATCCCCCACTGTAGGCTATGGGGATGGTAGGGATTGGATGAGATCGTTCATGTAATGGCATCAGAAATTTAGGGCATGGTGCCTAGTATCTTCTATTAGTGCGTTTTGACTTTGTTGCGACTTGTTATGCTTAATGCTTGTTACTAGGGCCCGAGTGCCATGATTTCAGATCTGAACATGTTATTGATTCATTATGATAGTATTGTTTATGGGATAACCGGAGGGAATAGCTTTGATGTGAGGATCACATGTGTTCATGGAGTGTTAATGCTTTGCTCCGGTGCTCTATTAAAAGGAGCACCTTAATTTCCAATAGTTCCCTTGAGGCCCCGCTGCAAACGGGCTGGCAGGACAAAAGATGTTGTGCAAGTTCTCATTGTGAACACATATGACTATATATGGAACACATGCATAGGATTATCTAGTAGTTGGATGCTTTATCTTATTTATCTGCAATTGCCCTATGTTCTGATTGCCATGTGAATTGTCTTGTCCATGTAACGCATGTCCATCCATCCCTATCCCTACCGCGCTCTAATCCTACTGTTTACTGCAATTGTTACTACTGTCTTTACTTTTACTACTGTTGTTACTTTACTATTCCTACTACAAAACTGTTGCTACTGATAAACTATGTGAGCAAGATTGTTTCCAGGTGCAGCTGAATTGACAACTCAGTTGTTAAGGCTTATAAATATTCTTTGGCTCCCCTTGTGTCGAATCAATAAATTGGATTTCACTTCCATCGAAAATACTGCGATACACCCCCTATACTTGTGGGTCATCAAGACTATTTTTTAGCGCCGTTGCCGGGGAGCATAGCTTTATTTATCAAGTTCACTTGGAATCATTATTGTTTGCTGCTATTCAACCATCCACTACAAGAAGAGGTACGGTTCTGAACACCTCTATTGCTCTTGATTCACCATCTGTTATGAGTAAGTTCCTTACACCACCACATACACATGGTACACACACTGCTACTACTGCTGAATCTGAAACTTCTGATACTTATGATGCTGCTTCTACTGTGCTTGATAAGAGTGGTTCATTAGGTCCTTTCCTAGATGCTACGATTGCTAGAACTATAGCTGGAAATACTGAAACTCCTAATGAAGACACTACTACACCTATTAGTTCACCTGAGTCTAGAGAGAGCTATGATATTGAAGATGGTTATGTTGAGATGACTGATGAATTTATTAAAGAATGTCAAAACACCCATGATAGGAGTGTTGCTAAGAGTCTCCTTGAGAGGCGTACTATTAAACCCAAATTGTCTCCTAATGCTAAGTTTGTTGCGTCTCCCATAAACATTAAATATAAAGATTATGATTTATCTCTTGATCTATCCTATATAGCTATTGTTGAGAAAGAACCTTTTTGTGGGACTAAGAATGAAAGTGCGGTAGCACATATGACTGAGATTTCTACCATGAGTGGCCTATTTTCTGATGATATTAAGATGCGTACCTACTTTGTTGCTAAATTTTTCCCCTTTTCACTGAAAGGAGAAACTAAAACTTGGTTTAACAATTTACCTCCTGGATCTATTGATAGCCCTGATTGCTTGATTAGTACCTTCCTACAGAAATATTTTCCTCCTAGTGCTAGACATGCTATTTTTAGCAGGAACCTTTTGATTTTAAATAGGGAGAAAAAGAGATATTGCCTGAATCATGGGCAAGGTTTTGTGCTTTGATTCATGCACAGGATGAATGTCCATTACCTAAGAATGAGCTTCTTGATATATATTATAATGGACTAACTGAAGAATCTAGGACATACCTGGATAGTTGTGCTGATTGTGTTTTCAGGAATAGGACTCCCAAGGAAGCTGAGGAATTAATGGCTAAAATAAGCAAGAATTATGAAGATTGGACTCCTCCTGAACTAGCTATACCTGAAACAATTATACCTGAACTAGCTATACCGGTGCCTATAGCACCATCTAAGAAGAGGGGAGTTATTGAATTAAATGATGAAGTGATGAGGAAAGATAAGAAATGTCTTAAGGAGAAGGGAATTAAAGCCGCAGATGTCAAGAATTTACTTCCTATAAAAGAATTATGTAAGCCAATTCCCCATTCATCCACTGTTGAGGTACACTCTCTCCGACACTTTGATGAAGGTGATATTCCTTACCTTAAACCTCTTGATCAATGCTTAGACGAATTTGATATTTTTATTGTTAAGCAAGATAATTTTAATAAAAGGGTGCAAAATCATTTAATGGAAAACACTAGAGCTATTGTTGTGTTAAAAGATATTGTGGAAAGAACCTCTAATGATGTTAAAATGATTGTTAAACATTTTCAAATGGTTCAAACTCAAATAGATCAACCTATTAAAGTGCAAAAAGACTTGCTAGTTAATGCTGCCAATGAAAAACATGCTTATGAAATTAGAACTAGAAGTGGTGCTGCTACCTAGGATCCTCTATATCCTGAGGGGCATCCCAAAAGAATTGCGCAGGATTCTCAACAAGCTGAAAATAGTGGTACTACTCGTAAGAAAAGAAAAAAGAAACATAAAACTATTGTAGAACCCTCTAAACCTGCTAAAGATCCTAATAGTATATCTGTCTCTAATGCTGAAACTGAAAGTGGTAATGAAGAAAATGATGTTCCTGATAAAGAAAAAGTTGAAGAAGAACCTGAAAAGCACACTAAGAATACAAAATACACTAAAGAAGATTTTGTTACTAAGAAACATGGTAGTGAAAGAGAGCCTTGGGTCCAAAAACCTATGCCTTTCCGTGATAAGAAACACAAGTCAAAGGAAGATGAACACTATAATTAGTTTTGTGAGTGGATGAAACCTTTATTATTGCAAATTCCTTTGACTGATGCTATTAAATTGCCTCCTTATTCAAAGTATATGAAGGATATTGTCTCAAATAAAAGGAAGATCCCTAATGAAGAAATTTCTACTTTGCTTGCTAATTATTCCTTTAATGGTAAGGTTCCAAAGAAACTTGGAGACCTAGGGATTCCAACTATTCCTTGGGAGCAGGAGTTAGTGTCATGCCTTTTTCTCTCTACAAGATACTTCAACTAGAAAAACTGAGACCAACTGATATATCTTTGCAAATGGCTGATAAATCTACTACTATTCATGTGGGTATATGTGAGGATGTGCCTGTTCAAGTGGCTCATAATTGCTTGATATTAACTGATTGTTGTGCTTGAAATGCCCGAAGATGATAATATGTCTATTATTATTGGGAGACCTTTTTTTAATACTGCAGGAGCTGTTATTATTTGGAATCAAGGAAAGGTGACATTTAATGTTAATGACAAGGAGCATACTGTCTATTTCCCCAAGAAGATTGATAGGACCTATGGTTTAAATTCAATTGAACATGTTGAGGGCATTCAAGTTGGAGAAATATATTGTCCCATACCAAGAGAAAAATTTAAAACTATTATGATTGGGACCATTGCTATGAAGGTTGAGGTAACATAATAATTGGTGGAATACAAAGTTTTATTTCATATAAAATTGTTTTGGTAACAAGACTTGATCAACCTTGTTAATAAAAGGATTTCATTGAACAAAACAATGTTTTCACCATGATTATCTCCGCTTACTTCTATTCCATCCATTTTAGTTTTTGCTTTCGTTTAGTTTACTTTTCTGTTGTTAGTTTCTTGCATGTTAGAGTGTCTTAGAACTTCTAAAGTTCTAGCCTTGTTTTGTCATTGCATCATTCAAAAAAGATCTTTCTGTCAAAAAATCATTCTTTTATACCTGAAAATTTCTCAAAAATAAAGTGTCTCGAAAAATTCCAGAAAATTCATATTAAATTTTTACGTGAAAAAAAGGACAGAGAAGTGCCTGGAGAGTACCGGGGGTCCCACCAGGCAGGCACACCACCTGGTGGCGCGGCCAGCCTAGGGGCGCGCCTGCCCATGGTATGGGCCACCCTGGCCTTCCACTCACTCTCTCACTTCCCACTTTCTTCTCTCTCCCGAGAAAACACCAGTTCATTGCTCGAAATCGCGTTCTTGCTATTCTTGCCCTCGATTTTTCGATCTCCTTGCTCAGCCCATCTTTGCTGTTGAAATTTGGAGCATTTGTTCTCCGGTATGTGACTCCTCCGCTTGTCGAAGTAGATTTGTGTTTAGTGGTTTATATCTTGAGTATTTTGCTTCTGTAGGTGATAGGTTATGAGAGCTTGTAAGCTTGTTCAATGCTTAGAGATATAGTTTTGATGCATGTTTAGGCCTCTTACAAGTCCCTATGAGTAGTGCCCTTCATTATATATTCACTTTGCAATCACTTGTTTAATAGATGTTTAAATTTCAGAATATCAAACATGAACAACCATACCTTTGGAGAAATATTTGAGAGGGATACACCTAGGAGGTCAAGGCCCTCAAGATCAGCCTCTCAGTTTAGGCCATCATACAACAAAGATCTCATTGCACCTCGCATTGGTAATGAAGGAGATGATGGGGATTCTCACCCATCTACTTTTCCTTGTTTTACTTTCTTACAAGCTGTAGGGATTCTTGATGATTTCTTACTACTGATTCAGAGGGTTGGTTTGACCTCATATATGCAAGATGAGAGTGAGCAATACGCTATGCTCATAAAACTTTTGTTGAGAGCTTCGTTTTTACTAACACGCCCTATCAATCAACAGTTTCTTTTAGAATTTATAATCTGCCCTTTACCATGCCATTGGAAAGATTTTGCAGTATTATAGGTGTAGGCATGATGGGGACCGTGAAGAAGCTTCAAGGGCAACCCACTGATTTGATGGAGCTCTATCGGGGTGTGACCAATGACGACGACCGCGTAGCTCAGCGCAGGAAGATAAGAAATATCCAACTCCCTGCTCTTAGATATTTTGCCTATTATCTTGCTACTAGCGTTCTTGGTAGGGAGAATACGAGTAATATCTCCAATTATTATTTGGCCTTACTCGCTGCTGCGCTTAACAATGATACTCGGTACAATATTGGCTCTCTTATTGCTCGCCTCCTAGCTGCTAGGGGGCCTATTTATGAGGGCATCATCGCTTCATGTATGGTCAATGCATTAGAGCTTTCGGTGGATCCCAATTATACTATATTGGCACCACAAAGGCTTGACCTTGCTGCCATGAAAACACATCACTTTGTCGCTGCTGATTCTGATATGGACAGTTTAGTATATAGGATGTTGTTTACTGATGGGGATGAAAGGGAGATTCCTTTGCCGCAATCTACTTTGTTCAGTGTTCACAGGAGGCCGTGGTCGCGCTCCAAGGAGGACGTGGACGAGCAGCTCCGCTTGCTGGGTTTCCACAGGCAGCACCAGGAGGATGTGCCCTCCTACGACTACTCTGCGCACTATAGTGGGGCGTCGTCGAGCTCGCACCAGGACGAGGGTACCTCCTCACCATACTATGGAGGCGCTCCATCCTGGCTAGCTTGGGATTGACACCCACTTAGGCCAAAATCCTAAGCTTGGGGGGAGGTACACCGACATCACACTCATCTCCTTATCATGTTTCGTCAGTACTTTGTATATTCATGTTTCGTTCTCTTTTTAGCTTTCGTTCTTTCTTTGCTTTTGCTTTCTAAAACACAAAAAGACCAAAAATATTTCTGTTGTTTCTCTTTGTTTTCTTCTTGTTTTTGCCTTGGTTTTCTTTTCCCTTTTTGATTTGTTTGAACTATTCGAAAAACCCAAAAATATTTTGCTTTGCTTGTTCTTCCTTTTTGGTTCTTGCCTTTAAAACTCAAAAACACCAAAAATATTTGTTGTTCTTCTTTGGTTTTGTGGGTTTGTTGTAGGGTTTAGCAGTCCTCAGTGGAATTTGGTTTCATGTTATTATTCATGCCACACAAGTGAAGGACAATAATGAGGATTAATGACAACTTGAGGTGTGGTAAGAGGCTGGTAACGAACTCTATTTTTTTTTCATTTTTGTACATATACTCATCATTGTGGGAATGCTTAGTCTGTTCATGTAGGGTGTATGTTATTCATGGATGCTTAGTAGTTCTTGCTTTCATATGATTAGTTCCAGTTGCTAATAGTTTATAGCATGTCATATGAATGTTTGCTTGCATTACTCTATTCATAACTTGGTATGACACCGTGGTATCCTCCTCTAAATGTTTCACTTGAATTGACTTGGCACATGCTCACACATGCATATGACTGAAATAATCAGTTAAGCCTTGATGAATTATTTTGCCTTGAGGGTCTTGAATCACTTTCATGCCATGATTAGTCATGTTTTGTTGCAAGCATGATTATGACAGTTATTGCTCTCTCATTTGTCGCTCCTTACTATTGCTAGCCTCCACTTGCACCGAGTATGAGCTCTACTCGTGTTTCCAATTCCCCAAAACCAATATTGCCGAAAGTGTCCACCATACCTACCTATTAGCATCATTTGATGTTCCGTGCATATTCAATATGCCTTGTTTTCTTCCGAATAAAATGTTTGCTTGTTATGAGAAAGTTAGTTAGTAAAGCTCTCACGAACTTGATGGCACACTTTATTTCCTGCACTTAATAAACCTAAACAATTGTGACTGTCCATGAAAGTTATATGCTTGCAAATTATAGGCTGGGGATTAGCAGAACTGTGCTGTCACGGGGAACACTTTCAGCACCTGTAAATATATACCCAGTTGATATCATGCTCTTTTGTTTGCGGATGTCGTCGGTGTGAAATAAAAGGGGAGCTTGTAAGTCCATGGAGTTATGTATGTGTGTTAGAGAAATGCCTAGGCCGCCGGTCTAATCCATGCCTAATCATGGTGGAAACCTGCAGCATAACCATAATGAGTATCTATGAATCATTCTTCTTATAAAAAAGAGAGATAGCTATTGAAAAAAGAAAAAAAGAGATATGAGAAAAGAGGAAAGAGAGAAAAAAGCACCATTTCCCCATGGTAAATAAGAAGATTGCTAAGATACTCATTGTCTGCTTGCCTGTTCATTTTGATATGGGGATTCTTCCGTATCATCGGGCAAAGGGTATCCTGTTGGCGGTTCTCTATGATACGCACGTATTTACTAGGCCAAGAACTTACCGGTAACTAAAGTTGACTAGCATGACGAGCGACCCTCGTACTCAAGGGACATGCGATTTCCAGTTTATAGTCTGTCAAGCATATAATTCAGATTGGACCTCACTTTCACCTTAACCATATTAAAGATGCTCATGATAGGGGCAATGAGAGATCAAAGCTAATGAGTACCATACTTTCAGCATTTGGAAGCCTTTCAAACTATTCAAAACCTTTTCATTTCTTTGATGAGTCTCCACATATTCTATGAGCATTTTCTTGAGAGCATAGTTGTCATTCTTAGTATAATGTGCTTGTCTCAAAACTTGACTATTTGTGTTATGACTTTGATGCTTGTATCTTTGATATCTTTACTTCTAGTCTTCACCTGAACTTCAGAGGTGCCTTGGCATTCACAATAAAAAGGCTAGCGAGATACCACTCTATCATACCTTGTTATGAGCATTGTAATGTTGCTTATGTTTATGTTTCATGCTACTTATTATTTTTGAGTTGGAATCTCTTCATAGCTTGCAATGCCTATTAAGTAAACTTAGTTGCATACTCCTTATTATGAATTGTCTAAGTAGTGGATCACATGTTGAGAATATATACATCATATGAAGCAAATGTGTTCATGAAAGTTTCTTTTATCGCACTCAGTTTTCAACTCAATTGCTTGAGGACAAGCAATAAGCTAAGCTTGGGGGGAGTTGATACATCCAAAACGTATCTACTTTCCCGAACACTTTTGCTATTGTTTCTCCTCTAAACTTGTGTGATTTGGATGCAACTAACACAGACTGATGCTGTTTTTAGCAGAATTACCTTGGTGTCTAGTTTTTGTGCAGAAAATCAACTATTCGGAAAAATCCCGGAAAATATGCCAAAAATCCTATTTCACCAGAAGACTCATGGAGCCAGAATACGAGACGGAGTGGGGCTGGGCCCAGGCCACACCACCTGGCCACGCGGGCTAGGCCTGGCCGCGCCAGGGGTGGCCTGGCCGCCCCAGACACCCCCTCGGCCTCCCTCTTCGCCTATAAGTTACCTCCTGACCTAAAAACCTAGGGGAGTCGACGTTTTTCCAAAAAGAGTTCTGCTCCGCCGCCACCACCAGATTTCGTGATTCGGAACCAGAAACTCCGTTCTAGCACCCTGCCAGGATGGGGAATTGGAGGAGATCATCGCCATCATCATCACCATTGCTTATCCATCGACCATCCATGTTTCCCCCATCTATGAGTGAGTAATCCCTCGCTGTAGGCTATGTGGATGGTAGGGTTTGGATGAGATCGTTCATGTAATGGCATCAGATTGTTAGGGCATGGTGCCTAGTATCTTCTATTAGTGCTTTTTGACTTTGTTGCGACTTGTTATGCTTAATGCTTGTCACTAGGGCCCGAGTGCCATGATTTCAGATCTGAACATGTTATTGATTCATTATGATAGTATTGTTTATGGTCTTACCTGCAAATTGTATACACACGTTATTGTCCGGAACCAATGGCCCCGAAGTGACAGAAATCAGGATAACTAGAGGGAATGGCTTTGATGTGAGGATCACATGTGTTCACGGAGTGTTAATGCTTTGCTCCGGTGCTCTATTAAAAGGATCACCTTAATTGCCAGTAGTTCCTTGAGGCCTCGCTGCAAACGGGCTGGCAGGACAAATGATGTTGTGAAAGTTCTCATTGCGAGCACGTATGACTATATATGGAACACACGCCTACGATTATCTAGTACTTAGATGCTTTATCTTATTTATCTGCAATTGCCCTATGTTCTAATTGCCATGTGAATTGTCTTGTCCATGAAACGCCCGTCCATCCATCCCTATGCCTACCGCGCTCTAATCCTACTATTTGCTGCAATTGTTACTACTGTTTTTACTTTTACTACTGTTGTTACTTTACTATTCCTACTACAAAACTGTTGCTACTGATAAACTGCTGTGAGCAAGATTGTTTCCAGGTGCAGCTGAATTGACAACTCAATTGTTAAGGCTTATAAATATTCTTTGGCTCCTCTTGTGTCGAATCAATAAATTGGGTTTCACTTCTCTCGAAAATACTACGATACATCCCCTATACTTGTGGGTCCATCACAATGCAAGGCCGCGACATCATTAAAGTAGATCATATCGACAAGCTCTGTTGGGTTGATGTCTTGGCGTGCTTGTGGAGCTCATACTGACCGATGGTGGCACATTAGTTTCGAGCGGCCAGACCGGTCGGTTTAACCGGAGAGGTCGGTCCATCACATCATTCACTCAATGACATGATTCCAATGTCAATTGACATAAATGTCCATGATCAGGAAACCTCGATCATCACTTGAACAGTGAGCTAGTTGACTAGAGACTTTTAGAGACTTGGTTTGTTTAGATACCACACGTTTATTAATGTTTCCACTTAATACAATTATAGCATGGTATAAAATTTATTTTAAACATTTGAGATGTGACAACAAACAACTTTATTATTTGCTTCTAGGGCATATCTCCAACATAAATAACAAAGGAGATTTTCACGTCTATGCAATAATTAGTGATTAGTGGCAGGTTTATATAGATAATCTCATCAAATGAATGAGAAATATCTGGTTTAAACGAAGATAAAATGAGTGTATTTTCCACTCATCACGCAACCATAGCACCATCTCCTACTCTAATCAGGGGACATCACGCGGCAACACTCCTCCTCTACGGCCGGGCTTGAGAGTCACCAACGCAATGATCACCGTGTCACTTCTCCTCTCCCCCTTGCCACCACGACCAGACACGAGAAGCTTCACCACGTGGAGCCACAAATTTATTTAGGGATACGGCATCCCTAAGCCCCTTGCTCTGCTTAGATGATAGGACCAATAGCTTTGAAAGAAGGAAACCTAGAAATCGCAAGATCTGGTCACAAGGATCCCGAGAACTGCTCCATCTATTAGGAGAATATCCCACTACTAGCATAAATACAAACACACTACCACTATGTACACTATGGAGAGTGGTGCCTCGCCTTAGCCATTCTTTGGCGGCATCGCCGCCAGTGTAGGCCTTGGCTCAGCCTAGAACAGAGGAGGTAACTCTAAACTATTGTAGAAATGATAAATTAAAGGTTGTCTTGCAACATGTTTGGAGTACTTCTTTTTTATAGCTTGATGGATAACCATAGCCAGCTCCTCCTTGAACTTGATTGTTCATTGTCAATACTTGCACATTGGAGCGTAAATTTCTTCTGGATCTCCACCTTTTATCTATATTACCCCTTTTGTGAAAAAAATCTCGGATTTTACCCCTATCAGGAGGAATCTACCGAGTCGGTCCTAGGTGTTAGGTTCAAGTGGTTTATGTTGTCGCATTGTATATCCTAGTATTTTTATTGCGGCAGAACAGATTCACCTCTAGATACCCAGACCAACCTGAGAACCAACCATTGGCTTGGTGGCTTGACCTCACGGTGGTGAGTTCGAGTTGCGGGTGCAATTTTTTAGGATATAACTCGATTATATCATAGCACAAAGTATACGGGAGACGATGTTTAGTAGCGTAGTTCAATGATAATGCCTACATCTACTAGGCTTCTTAAGGGCGCCCCTCCCCATGTACTATATCTAGTATCGTTGATGACAACCCCTCGAGGTATGACACATCAAATCTTGAAATGCCACGCTGGTCTAGTGCCTCTACCACAGACATCAGACTATCGCCAAAAATGGATGTGCCATGGGCATAGGACCGTCCCCAAAAATGGATGTTATGTCAAACCTACAACTTGTGTCTAGTCTATTTTGGCTACTCTTTGTGTCTTAATATATTAGGCTAGGTTACAAGTGTTCGAATCCAACACCTAACCTACCGCATATCCAAGTCCATATGTAGACTACACAAGTATTTGACACAATTCCAATAATCTCTACCTTGGCGAATATATCATCAATTTGAAACCATATTATTCGCGTGAACACATGTGTATGTTGAACTTGGTTTTTATTGCTTCTCACATGCATGATATGTTGTTTGAATCCTCATCGGACTTGGTTTCCTAGGTTGATCCTGCTGCCTCGGCTTGCTCATCTTCAGATCTGCTTGGAATGATGCTCACATGCACTTTGTATAGGTTATTCTTAGTCCTCCTGCCCTTTATCACCAGCTTTCTATCCTTCTTGATTCACATGGTCAACTTGTCATAGTCCACATAGTAGACATAATTTTTTTCATGTAGTTCCCCAAGTGAAATTAGATTTTATCAAAACCTTAGCACATATCTAACATCCCGGAGCAGCAGTTCATCGTCTTCTTAGTCTTGATCTTGACATCTCCAATGCCCACAATGCGCTGAGGTGCACCATCAACTTGATAGACAGCTCCAAAATCATAAGGCTAGTAGGTAGAGAACCACTCCTTGTTAGACATAACATGATAAGAGATCCCTAAATCTAATACCCACACTTCATCGAACAATTCGCTTGATAATGCCAAAACTTCACTATAAAAAATGGTTGCAGAGGTAACAACAATATTTGCAGCTCCATTGGTATTATTGTTGTAAGTTGGAAAAGGCTTCCTATATGACGCCACTCCTTACAATTAAAGCACCACGGGTCTTTCTTTCCCTTTTTCTTGCCAGATTTCCCACTTTTATTATTTCTGACCATCAGCCCTGACCACCAGCTGCACCAACAGAAGTACCTTTCTTGAATGTTTTGTTTTCTCTATGATCATAAGATAATCTTGCAGTGATCATTATCTTGCCGTACATCAGACTCATATCTGATCTATTGTAGGATTTAGTCAATGAAGTAAGCATAAGTAAGGCCATGTACTCGTCCTCTCAGTACATGTGAGGTCTGAAATCGCACGGTTGAATGCATTGGCATGCTCAGTAAGATCTGCCCCTTCTTGCATCTTTAGGCTGCAAAGCTCCTACTTTAGAAACAACTTATTTGGTGCATTGTTGTCTAGGAACTGTGCTTTCAACTTCCTCCAGATTTTTCTTGAAAACTTCTCATCTACATGATCTGATCAGCTAGGCTCAGCCGTATAGTTATAGTTGTCCTAATTTGCATCTCAACCTAATCTTTAGCATCCATCTGGCATGCCTCACCGCATCAGGTTGGATTATCTTCAAGAGTCCCTACTACCCCAGCAAATCCTTGACTCTCGACTGCCATAGCGGGAAGTTTCTAGTACCATTGAACTTCGTCACCTCAGACCTAGTTGCTGTAGACATCTTGTCCACCCGCTGCTCTCCCACAAATAGTGATCAAACAGGTCGTTTAGGTCAGAGCGATCGAACCAACCCGAGGATCTGGTTTAGCAAAGCCTTGTTGCGTGCGCCGCTTCGCTTCTGAAAATCCCATGTTCAAGATTTAGGGTTCAACAACTGATAACCCCCAAGTGTAGGGGATCACCGTAGTACAATTCGATAAGTCTTGGTGTGTCGAACCCACGAGGAGCTTAAGGTAAACTATCTATTATCTAAAGCCCTATAACCCTCTTATATGGCCTTCTATGCAAAGCTAGGATCTAAGTGTGTGTTTTATTTTGGTACTAGGTAGAAAATAAATAAAGTATGTGTTAGTGGAAACTACAGGTAAAGTAGCGCAAGTTAAATTGATCTAATGAAGTGGAGTGGAGTGGTGGCAAGTTTTCTCAAGTAGCAAGTTTCTCTAAGGGAGTAAATGTTTAGGAAATTTTTATTTCATTCGTTTGTTTGGTTGTTTATTCTTTCTTCCATGACAGAGCCTTAATTAGGTACAGCCAAATAAATGTGCATACACAACTCTTATGATGGATCCTAAGGCCATGTTACTAAGCAAACATAGGAATTACTAAGACATAATTGTCCCACCATAGCTATAAACTCTAGGGTCCCCGATATATATCCCCCTAATGTAACTTTATGGATTGGACGACGGTTTTCTGTCCTCCACGGTCCTCCCCACTCCATTACATCAAGGTGATCACCTTACATGCATTCCCCAACATATGCATGCACTCATATATTGTACAAGAAGACAATGATAAAAGATAACACTGAATGCAACCACTAAACGAACTATTTTACTTTTGTCATAATAATTCACTACTCAAACAAAGACATGGAGACACAATAGACCAAGGGAAAATAATATATTGCTTCACACATCATGTTTGCCAAGAGATTACAATAGGGAGATGGAGAGGATCTTTGCTGTAGGTGTTGACGATGAACACTCCGGAGGGGGGTGGATCCCTCCAAAGGCGATTCTAGCGGCATTTCCCCCTCCTATCTTCTCCGACAACATCCTCCTGACTCTCTGTTTCTATGTTTTCGATCTCCGCCTCCATCTCTCTCGAGGATCGTCGAAAGGGAGTATATATAGTAGGTTTCAGGTCAAGACAAGTCGTTTGGCAAAAGGATCGATGGCATCGGAGACTCGAGGGAGGAAAGTGCATACCAGCCATGGCTAGGGGGTGGGCCGCGGCAGCTGTGCTCGTTCCCTCCTTGGTCTTCTTTTCTCGCAGATCTTTGGCCCATTGTTCTTCATTCTGATAAATGCTGGGTCTCGTGAAGTTTCAGGTCAATTGGATGTCGTTTGGGTACCTGAAAGCCAAAAACATTGAAATAGGGGTTTTCTGCCTCGCAGGGATAATTCAAAAGCAATATGGGAAGTGTGAATTATTCCCAATAATCATTATAAAACAGGAATATAACCCATATATGATGCGAATATGTTGGAATATCAAGTAATAAAGTGCAAAGTTCATGTATGCATTTTACATGCATTAGCAACCCGTGAGCTCTTTGATCCGTTGCCCCATCCCCTCCTTTTATTGACCTTGTGGTCCCTACCCAACTTTGACTAGAAGTCGTAATCTAAGTAGGTCTTCGACCACCAACTAGAAACATATCATAGTCCAAGATAGTTTGGATCTATCTGCACCTTCGACCCCACGTGACTATCCTAAGCTACAAGTGATGCCTTGTGTCATCCGCTCGGTCTTTCTTTGTTCGCTTGTGTGCACTAAATAAATGAGTCGGTTGATACCTTCGATCCGGATTATGGATGTAGTATAGCTCTTTTTCCCTAGTAGACCTAGGTTATCAAATCATCGGGAAGTAGAAAGCGTAGTGAAGTTACTTTAACGGACCTTCGGGATTTTTAGAATTCTTTTTGTGTTTTACCGGACCAAGAGTTTGCTGTCTTTTTTGTTGTCAATGATGGAGAGAGAGGGACTAGGTCTTTCGGTTTCACCTGTAGCTGTGCAAAACATCTGATGGGAATAAAATATAATAATAAAGTATGCATGTAATTGTTAGAGCAAGATAATTATATACAGCAGTGCATCAATAATTGCTATTGCCTTCGCAACCGCTTATAGAAATAATCTATTAGTCTCATCCATAGAAGAAAGAGAACTAATGATATGCATAGTGACGTCACCTTTAATCCCAAGTAAATCACTCACATACAGTCGTACTACCCCTTCTTTCACTGGGGTTCCCAACCTGCATATTAGTCATTACTCATAATCCCTATACCTAGCTCAATCCTTAGGGTCTTGGGTACCTGACAAGTCCTTGGATTGAGACAAGATAGGATACAATAATCATCATGTCATACAAAGTAATACATGATCCCATCTATGATACATAACATGCACAAAAGCTACATGGCTAGGCCAAAGCCCTTAGCCCAAAGAGAATTACTCATACATAGAGATGAAATCAACGATCATAAACATTGCAATGGAAATCATGAGATTGGTAGCAAATATTCTTACAATGTCGCCAATCGAAGATGATATCTACTATTACAAGTGATGGCATATGGCTATGGTGGTGGAGAAGGGTTTGGAGATTAGATCTAAGTCTATTCCTCTAGCGGCTCTTCGGTGTTGTGGATGGAGTTCTGGAGGGAGAGAGACGATCTGGCGACGGGTGTTTCTTGTTGCTCGAAGCCTCTTTATATAGGGATCCCTTCACAAAAGTTGTTCTGTTTGACCTACTGGTGTCGATGGCAACTATACGACCGGAACTATATGGCTAGAATTTTATTCCCACCGTATAGTTGGTCGTTAAAGCATCTGTCTGCACTTCATAACCCCTGGTTTCTTCTGGTTGTTGGAAATCTCGTATCTTTTACTTCAATGTTGTGATTCCCATCATCAAACATCATTATCTGCGCAGGGAAAAATAGAAAGAAAGGATTGCATACCCCTTTGATCATTAGGCATTAGTGGCAGGGTTTAGAGAGATATTTCATCAAAAATATGAATAATATCCAGTTTAAATGTGGACGTAGATGGCTATATTTCACATCCATCAACCTCCCCAAGCTTAAACTTGATCGTCCTCGAGGAAGAAAAACAAAAGAAAAAAGGAACTCAGCATTTAAACTGAAATAACGAGATGATGATCTTACTCATGATCGGTAGTCTCATGTTTCCTCCACTTTATAAATCTGAAAAACTTCAGCATAGATAGATTAATGGAAAGCATATCATACGGGGTTTTATGCATCTGCGCAGCAAAATTATTGTTAAGTAATAGCTGTGAGATTCGACACATTTTTATGGCTTTTATTGATGGTTTTCTCTCGGATTTGATCGTTTTCTATCTTTACCTAACGCTAACATTTCGGTAGTGAAGAAAACTTGGTTTTAATGTGTGTTTTAGGTTCTGAGTGTCAACAGAAGTTTTTAACTAGATAAACACAATATTTAGGAGAAAACAAGCAAGTCTCTCTTTGTAAGCACTCGAGGGGAGCATACAGAGGCTTTAGCGAGCAACTATACCACGGGAATATTTTTTCGGCCATATAGTTCCCGCCATATAGCTGTCTTCGCCTCTGTCTTGTCAAAGGGGACAACTTCCGTGAAGAGACCATATGCAAAAACACAACACATCAGCCGCCCTCACATTTAGAAGGGAGAAAGAAGAGATCCAGAGAATAAGGGGAAGACGTTCTTCATCTCGCTCCACGATCTTTGACCTCCTATCCAATACACCCCCATAGCCACTACTTGTACTTGAGAGAGAGAGAGGGATCTTCACCTTGCAAGACTAGGGTTTGAGATTGTTTCTTCCTATCTTGAATTGTGTTGGATATTTTTCTATTCTTATTATGGATCTCTGTAACATCCCAATTTCAGCAACCCTGATTAGTTGTCCAGAATGCAAAAACCAGGGGAACAAAAACTTTTTCTTGTTAAGTGTTGCAGTGTTTGCTTGCTGATTGTCTGTGCTCATGCTTCTGATTGTATAGCTTATGACATACTCCTTACCTCACCATCAGTTGACAAAAGCTATTTAACGAAACTATCCTGCCTCATTTTACATATTCTCAAATATTCTGGCATTTCAAAACCCGAGCCAAGATGCTTATGTAACCAAAACTATGTTAGTATCTTCTATTGACAAAACTATGGAGAGATATATAATATAATCTCTTTATGTTTTATAGACAGAACCTTCAACTACTCTTCTCTCTAGGTTTCCCAAAACACCTTTATTAAGCCTTTGAATTCTACTCTTGGTAGAGATACCAAGGACTCTTACCTTATTCAAACTCCAACCTTTCTAAATTTCCCATCCTTACCTCAAG
The DNA here is from genome assembly GCA_910589775.1 of Avena eriantha. Lineage (NCBI taxonomy): Eukaryota > Viridiplantae > Streptophyta > Magnoliopsida > Poales > Poaceae > Avena > Avena eriantha. The sequence continues at coordinate 198,442,260 of OU342746.1, forward strand.
CTAAGCTTGATGGTAACCCTAGTAGTAGTTGATTGGTTTAGAAGATGAGTTGCCTTGATCTGCTGTTTGATTTGTTTGTTTAGAAGTAGTATGAGCTACTCTAGGAGCTCATCCCCTAGAATCAAGAAAGCATAAAATCCCCAAACCCTAAGCAAGGATACAAGATGGATCTGACCTCTAGATACCAGGTGATCATCTAAAACCCTTAACCAGATCAATTCTGCAGTGATTCATTCTAGAAGCTTCCCAGTCAATGACGACCAATACCAAGCATGGATCCCTTCTACTCCCTCTACAATTCAACATCATCCACTTGATGATGCTTTGGTACCTTGCAAAACCTCAAAAACATCCCCTCTCATACTCTAGCCAAAATCCTCAAAACTGCCAAATTTGACCAAGTCTGGAAATGGTTTTAACCTCACCTTTTTGAATGCCTCCCTTTCTCAAACCATGTGCATTTTTGGAAATGCACTTGAACCATCTTGTTAACCATCCTAAGTACTACCAAGGCCCACTCTTGAACTTGGTTAGATCAACCTCCAACCCACTTGTTCTTGATGGTTTTGTAGGCAAGAAAATAACTATTCCTGCAAATCTAGTCAACATGCCTACTTTGATAGAAGCTCACACCAGCATCCAACCCTCTATGGACCAACTCTTTGCATGGTTGTGTTATACTCATATAGGTACATCAACATATACTTCCCTTGTTACAAGTGGATCTTTGTGCTTCTTAAACCCACATGGTTTATAAGGCATCATGACTCATCTGGTATGGCAGCCTTATTTTCAACAAAGTTTGCCATCACTTATAGACCACCTCAAATGTAACCAATCCAAACTCCTTCTGCCATGATCATCTTTATGACTTGGTCTAACTATCCATCTATCCCTTGCATCAAGGTGAGCTCTGAGCTCCAAGATCCAACAAGGTTTAGGTGGTATAAAAATAACATCACCCTAGATCCTCAATGCCTTGTGATCAAAGTTGCAAAACAAATAAACTTGAGCTAAACCAAGACCAAACCATCACCAAAGCTTGCCAAGCACTCCTCTCCAGCCACCATGACCCTCCTGGTCGTCACCACTATAGCACTACAATACCACCATCACACACCTACTTTTCCCTACCCTTGGACTAGTAGAGAGAGAGAGAGAGAGAGAGAGAGAACCACATCTTTCAAAGATATGCCCCAATTAAATTACCACAGCTTCCCCCTATCCTCTCTGCTGGACTAGAGCCCCACACTCCCTCTCTCCACCGCCCCCAGCACCCAATGAGGAGGCCATGGACCTGCCCCTGCCCTCCCATGGACATGTTCCATCATACACCCTCCCCCTCTAGTTAAAGTGGCCAGAGGCTGGCCAGCCCCCTCTCAGCCTCTCATTTTCTCATTCCCACTCCCACTCACTTCCCCCGAGCACCACTCCCTCTCCCCTGCCTGGCCCTGCCCAAGAAGAGGAGAGAAAGAGCTCTCGGCTCCCTCCATAGATTCGAGCAAGGCTCCCTCCTCCCCCTCTTTCCTCCTCTGCATGTCACTCTACCGTGATCCCCTCTTCCTCCTCTGTCTAACCTTGTGCGTGTTTTGGCCTAGGACCGCCTCCTCTGACCTCACCGGCGAGGCTCCGACGAGCTTGCCTCGGCCTACACTGCGTGAGCCACCCTAGTCGCGGAACCGGCCTCTATCGCCCCTCGTCGGGACTGCTGTCGCGCGCTGCTTCACCCCCACCCCTCCTCGGTGCCTCTCCGGCCCGCAGGTAAGCTCCCCACGCTGCCTCGTCACTCTCCTAGGGTTTCCTCTCGCCGCCGCCGCGACTAAGGAGGACGACGAGCCCCCACCGTCGATCTACTTCTAATCGGACGGCGCAGGGATGCCGATACCCCTTCGAGCCCCCTTGCCCACTAACGGACGGGCCCCGCCTGTCAGTTTCACAATCGCCTCTTGCGCGTGCACTGCCCCGGTGGGCCGATTTCCCCTACGCAGCCCGTTTCCCCTCCAGATCTGGCCCGCAAAGCCCCTTTATCTTTTTCTTTTCCTATATATCTAGATCTGTTATTTAGCATGCTGGTTTAAATCGTTTGGAAAATGGAAAATGGGGTATTTAGTCCAAATAATTTTTTTATTAGGTTCATGTGTGTTTTGTGCAACATGCAGAACCAGTCTTTTGCCAAAAATAATTTTTATTATTGATTGGCAATTAATCCACCAAAAGTGGTCTTTTGCACTAGATAAATTCCTCAGTGAGCTATGCATGCTCAAATAGGATGGAAAAAACTTCCCTTGAAAGGTTATTACTGTACCTATCAGTTAGCATGTATCCCCTATCAAGGTGAACCCTAGTTTTACCCCAATAAAAATAGAAAAATCCATCCATACCAGCCTTTAGAAAATTCCCTAGGCATATCTACAACACCTATGAGGCTAATTCCAAATCCCAGAGAAGTGGCACATCAATACCTATCTAAAACCAGGAGATAAAGATTTATTGACCCTATGTTGGATTTTAGTGATTTAAATACTTTTGTAAGTGGTATTATCACTAAATAAATCACTCCAGGAGTTTGACAAGTCCAAAAAGAGTGCATACAATTCATACAGAAAGGTATTCTAAATGCCTATCACTTTCCCTTGGAATTAATGCAAAAGCTTCTGTAGAATTAATTTGGTGAGAAAGAGAAAAACCCCACAGAACTGCCTTTGGGAATTTCCCGAGGGCATTCTGGTAATTATTTTGACTTGATTACAACTCTCAGTGAACAAGTATATCAAACACTACCTAAACACCTAAGGAAATAATTTTTGGGCCTCTAGATAAGTTCTGGTGAATTATTTCCTCAAACTAGAGTTTATTCCACTATAAAACGCATAACTAAATCTGGGTGAGTGATAATCTATTGAAACCACTTGTGTTGGTCTTGTTTTTTCAAGACCTATCTGAGGATATCATTGTTGCACATTGGTATCCTACAGACCTCAGACCCCCACCCCATGTTCTTGGTAAATAGCCTTGACAACTATCTTCCATGGGAAACCCTTCTATGGCAATCTAGTAATTCCATTACTAGTACCCAACTTCTCCAAAACCTACCAAATTAAGTTATATGCCATATGTTTGTTTGCTGTATGGCTTGACGCCTGTATGACTTGTTTTGATTGTGGTATTGTCTGCTTGCATGTATACTCGATGACGGCGGTAGTGTGATTGTTTGACGACGAGAAGAAAGGGACTTATTAATTATTTATCGGGTATTCTTGGTTATGTCCGGAAGTCCAGGGACTTATTACTGATCAGGCAAGCCACCATTCTCGAATTCCGATACTTGTCCTACTCTTTCTATTACCTCTTTTGTATCTCCTTTATAAATTGCATTATTTATCCGCATGTCTTGTTTTTCAAATACTGCGATATAACTTGGCTCCTCCAAGTTATGACTTGGTGTCCCCCGTGGCATCCACCCTGATGTAAGCCTACCCCTTACCCCTTTTGATCGAGGTTATGATGATTAGCATCCTACCCCATTGAGAAACCATGGATTTTTGTTGAATAAATTGTTTTGGGAGTTACCCTACTACAGTTGCTTAAAAACTGCTTTGTAAAACCCTTGGGAAGAGGCATCGTTCCAAGCGGATGTTCTAAAGAAGTGGTGATGATGAGAAATGAGAAAATCGACAAGAGAAAGAGAAGGGATGTTCTACGCCTTTACCGGAACAAATTATCAAGTGCAACCACATTACCCCAGGTGCTGGGGCTTAGCTCGTAGTTTGTCTTCTTTAGCCGAGGCAGCTTGTACAATACTTATTGGGAGAAATCCCTTGAATTCCGGGCAGGCGCTAACAGTTCTACGGATCTGGAGCATGTAGCTTGCTTTGGCAAGTGTGAGCCTTTCTTGGCAGGAGTGCCGGTGCAACAATTGGGTCTCCCGCGGACAGTATGACTTAGGTAGTACAGAAGGAAGTGGAGTCACCAAGTTAAGGTATACGCCAAGCTGCGGTTTTGGTATACGCGTGTACGGAAGGCAAGACTATGGCCGGGGGCCACATACTCATTGCCGGGGAGAACAAACCCAAAAGGAAAAGCAGCCTTTGCTAGGGTCGAAAAACGGAAGGTTAGGTTTGATTATCCGAACCCCCGTGTACCATGTGTATCGGGCCGTGGTTGTATCCCGGTGGATGTATTGATTCTTGTGGGGAAAGTGTGCAAACTCTACAGAGTATAATCTATTCGAATAGCCGTGTCCACGGTCAAGGACGGTTGGAAAGGTGATGGCTAGGAGTACCCCAAATGGTGGTGTTTGGATTAATGAATGAAAGTATGGAGGTTTCCGAGGGAACCTGAGTTTAAAGTTTTGATTTGACCATAGGTGGTCAAAGATGTTTAAAAAGGGTTTCTCTCCAAAACTATTTTCAAAAAGGTTTTCTCAAGGATAGGCAGATATCCTGATTTATAAAATGGAAGCATGTTTCAAAACTCTTTTTCAACAAAGGTGTGGAGATGCCATAACTTCAAGGGTTAGTCTAGGCTTTTCAAAAACAACCCTAGATAGAGCTATCTCGCCACAGCCGGAGATGCATTTCCTTATTCAACTTATCTTGGTGGTTTGCGAGTACATTCAAAGTACTCACTGGCATTGCCCTTGGCTATTTACTTGGCCAGTTTTACAGATGCTAAGGAAGGGGGTGTTGACGTCTATGCGAGCTAGGTCGTCTTCCCAGCCAGTTGCCTGTAGGTTAAGGCACGATTGGGATCCGTGTTTGATGAAGATCCACTGCTGAAGACTATGTAGCCATAATGGTGATAATGTAAGTCTTGTATTCATTAAGTTCTGGATGTTGTAATGATACTTGTCGGTTATGTTCTACGGCTCAATAATCATGGGAACGTGGATATGTGCATAACAGGGATTTCCCGGAGGATAAATCTGGGGACCCCACAATCTCCACGGTAATATCAAGAAGATTTTTCTTTATTTATTTATATCAATGATCCGTTCTTCTCTCATGTGTGAGTAAGTTCCTTAGGCGTGGGAGATGTAGGGGATTGGTGAGATGTGATGTGCCTTCATATATTTTCCATTAGTTTGTGATTGATTCTAATTACTATATTATGTGTGATTGACTATTTATGGGATACCTAATGCTTGTTGTCCAATTAAGGGCCCAGACAACATGATGCTTTGTTCTACATAGATAGGATCTTGTTCGCTAGCTGACCCGCGACCCCCCGAGTGACACGGGGATATCAATGGAAAACTAGTAGACTCGAGGATAACGAGGAACCACTGTGCTTATTGCATTAGTCTGATCCAAGGAGCTTAATTGCTAAGAAACCTGAAGGGTCTTAATCGTCTAGTGTCTGACCATGGTTTCTGTAACATACTAGTAGGATTATTGAAGTTGGGATGAAATCTACCAAGAGGAGTTCCGTCTAATTATGGGTTTCTCTCCTACACATATACTTATAAGATTATAATTGATACATTTATCATTCATCCACCTGGCACAATCATTATCACCATGAACTGAATCTCCTCGCGTCTTCTGTTGCCATCTGCAGGAAACAACAAACAACCACATCGTTCTTTACTTTCATGTTTTTTATTTCAGAAGTTTACATTTTAGTTCTATTTAAATACATCTCATTTAATCAAAACCCCATTCTTATTTCAACACTTGCAGTCAATTCACTCGAAGACCTATGACAACTTCGGGTGTGACAGAGACTTCACTCATAAACACTTAACTTTGGGCTTCCTGTGGGATCGATATCTATACTTTGAAACTGGCTACAAATGATCTATGCACTTACAGACATCATTAACATGGATGATTCAAATGAGTAAACCTTATTCCATGTCATGTAATCAAGTCATAGGCTTACCTTTGTACAATAAAATATAATCATGTAAAATTGAGAGTGTGAGAGTTTTCATGAAAAACATATATACTAGAGTATCTCAATTCTCCCACATCAATAAGTCAAGACTTTTGAAGCACTACCTTTCTATTCATTGTCCTTCAAGAATTTCAGTTCTTAAGTAATTGAGAGCATGCCAAATATTTTAATTAGTTTATGGGGCTGTAATGGACACTCGTGGCATCACCAAGGTTTTTCTTCCTTTTGCATAATGATTACTCATTTCAGCCAGAGGAGTGATTCCATCATGAACACAGCTACCCGAGTTTGCCAAGAATCTTACCCATTATAGAATTGGTGCTACATATGTTTAATCAACTCATAGCCGAAATCTAGGAGTTTCCTCCATGAAGATCGTTCGTAGGCTAGCGGAGTTGTTGGCATCCCATGAAGTTTGACACGCATAAAGGTATATCATTCTTATGATTAACAAGTGAAACTTTGGCATGCTCACAAAAACCGCTAAACATTAATTCAATTGAACAAATCCTTTTAAAGAGAGCTATTAAGTCAATCATTATTTTCTGTGGTGTTGAGTGTCTCTAGAAATAAGCCTTCAAGACTAAACACTACAACACCCAAGCCTTCAATTGTGAGACTTTTTCTTATTACAATTGTTTAGCAATTTTTTAGGCAAGACTTAGTTAACTATAAGAGCTGGAACAAAATGTACCCAACTAAATACCCATGTAAACAAAATTTTACTACAATATAACGACTCACTCCACCAATATAATATCTTAACATTTACTACTAACTAGCATGGGTTTATCAAACTTCAAAAGTGGGGAGTCCTAGAAATACCTCTCATGATTGGTTCCACTTCTCTCTTCCCTTTTGATTTGCTTCTTGGAAACTTGAAGTCGATCACTCTCCTGCAAATATGTGAAAGCCACAAGGATAATAGAAAGGAACGAATAGGGAAAATAAAGATAAATGGAGAAATATGTTTGTTGTTTCTGAGATTGGGAATTAAAGAATAGAAAATTGGAGGCAAAGCTCTGCTAGGAAATCTTGAAAACAAATAGAAATAACAAAAGATAAAGTGTTGGGGAAACCAAAACGAGTGCTTATAAACTCAAATTAAAACATAACCTCGAAATAAAAACAAATGAACGCCAAATAAAGATAATGAGGAAACTTCCCCAAGCTTAGGATTTTGCAAGCCCTTCAAATCATTGTGGTGGCGAGAAAAAGTCGTAACTCCAGTTTGCAAATTGAGTTGATAAATTACTAGTTGTTTCTCAGAGGTTCCAAGAGAGGTTTTGCATTCTCTCCAAAGTTCCTCCAAGTTCTTGGAAGTCTTGGTATGTAGCGAACTGGGTTGGTGGCTGCTCCTCTTGATAAGGAACTTTTTGCTCATCTTCTTGGTCCTCATCCTCATACAGAATATCCTCTTAGGGTTGGTGTTTCTCAACCTGCAAGTCATATAGCGAACGTCCTTCCTCGATAGTGAAAAGACAATTAGGCAAAGGAGCGGGGTAGAGACGCCTAGCTCCAGCAATATGCAAGTAATAAACACCACCTCTCCAAGTGAGCATTCCATAAGCTTTTAAAGTAGAGAAAACAACACGTCACTCACCTAGCACTGGTTGCAACTCACCTAGGTCGATGCCTAGGGCAATGGCAAGCACGGTGATGACGCCTCCACCTGTGATTGGTCCTTGGCTTTGGGAGGATTGGTACTCCAGGTAGCGCACAAGAATTTCTCCCAAGTTGAGTGAAAAGTTGATGTTGTTGAAAGCATCTTTTCCGAGAACTAAGATGTCCTCCTCATTGAGTCTCGTGAACTCATTTCGTGCCTGCAAGGTGTTAGCAATAACATAGAACAAATAGCAAATTGCTGGATGTTGAATATTCTTCCCCTTGCTCACTCTAGAAGTTAAGCTCATTCCATTATAATATTGTTTCGGGGAAGGGTCTAAGCCAGTAAAGGATGCACGTAATTCATTATCATTATTGTTTGGAAAATTAAAACATGTGCACCATTCATCTAGTGATAAAGCATAATTTTTGTTCATAAGTCGGAAAGAAATCATTTCCTCTCCACTCCATGCTTTAACGGTGCTTTGCAAAGAACTTAGAAATTCAAGAGTTAACAGGCGATAAGTAGACACATCATTGAATACAAAGTTTTGCAGGCCAACCCTATTGCAAAGTAAATTGAAGTCATTAGAAATACCGAGTTGATTCAATGTAATGGGACAAGCCCACTTGGTTGTCTTGACTTCTCGGTTCTTGATCCTGTTGAAGCGATCACGTTGGAGCTCATCCCTGAATCGTATCCCCATGTGTTCCTGAGCGATAGCCCGAGAAGCACTAGCGGCGGCACGAGCACGAGTTTGGCTCCTTGTGTTCATCATCTAAAATAATAAGAAAAGAAAAAAAACCTTTTGATCCAACAATAATAAGCATAACATATTCCTCATCATAGCACACTAAAAAGTCCCCTCAAAATAATAATCTAGGCAAGAGAATCATAGAAATTAGTTCATAGTAGGTATCGCCCTATATTGATAATGACAACAGATCAAAGATGATTTTGCAAAAAGTAATTGGAGGATCGGAGGAGAAACATACCGTAGGTAACTTGTGTGCGAGGAAATCGAACAAAATTAAGTAGAGATGAAGATCTCTTGAGGTTTTGAGAGAGTTTGGAGGTAGAAGAGAGAAAAAAGATTGAAGTTTTGGTGTTGGGGGTACCCTCCCCGTGGTGATTTTGTGGTCGGACACAACTATATGGTCAAACTATATGGTCGGAACAATTTGTTCCCGCCGTATAGTTGGTTTGCTATAAAAAATTTAGGCTTTTGACCTGACGGCGCAACTATACGGCCATAACTATACGGCCGGATTTTTCATCCCTGCCGTATAGTTAGTCGTCAAACTTTTTGTACATGGAAAAGAAATTTTATGAAGGCATCGATATCTATACGGCCAGAATTTTTATCCCGCCGTATAGTTGGCCGTTAAACCTTCAGTACCTTAGAAATAAAAATTGTCGATGGCAAAGATATATATACAGCCAAACTATACAGCCGGGATTTTTATTCCCGCTGTATAGTTGGTCGTTAAACCTTCAGTAGTCATCAAAAAAAAAATCTTCGAGAATTATTTCTTATCCCGAGCCTTAGCGAAACACCTTGTTTTTGACAGAAAGATGACAGTAAAAATTGTCGACCAACATCAGCATGTATAGAGCATGATTTTTAGTACTACCAAACTTGCTCTCCTCAACTGGAGCTTTCTAGACTCTTTATTAAACATAAAACTTAAAAACTTTACTCAAACATTTCTTTCACATGGGTTGCCTCCCATGCAACACTCTTTTATGGTCAATAGCTTGACCTTGATGTTGCTCACTTAGGCCAGATGAGTGGACCACCCACTCCAAAATAGTTGGCCTTCAAAGTGATGGCCTCCTTTTCATCATGCTTGCCTTTCTTCTTCTTGGTAAAAAGAATAACAAAAGGATCCCGCGAAGGCAATTGAAGCTTCACGTTCCCTTCATGTGGATTAATCAAAGCCTTAATAGTTCTTAACAATGGACGGCCTAATATAATAGGAGAAGTAGCATCTTCAGGCATGTCAACAATAACAAAATCAATAAGAGCAGGACAACCTTTAATGTATACTAAAGTATTTTCTTTAATCCATATAGCGTGTTTGTAGGTAGAATATGCTAGATGTAATTTTAACTCAGTGATTTCAAATGGTCCAAAATTTAACTTATTAAAAAGAGTTTTTGGAATTGTTGAAACACTTGCACCTAGATAACAAAGTGCAACTATCTCATTGGTCCCAATCTTAATCTTAATAGTAGGCTCAAATATATTATCAAGCTTTACAGGTAATTTTTTAGCAATTTTCTTATATTCTTCCTCAAGACCACGTACCTTTATTGCTAACTAATTAACGAAGTGTTAATACATAGCTTCCTCATTTCCTTCACTTACCGGAATCTTGATATTGATCCTTTTTACAAGATCTTCAACGGTGCAATTTGGTGAAGGAGCATTACTATAATCAAGTTCTTCGGGCTCCTCCCTTTGGATTCTTATCATCTTGAGGTCTTCAACATGATTGGACTCAGCTTTACCTACAAATTTAGCTAGAATGAGAGTTTGACTCTTGGTTATCTTACCTAGCTATGCCTCAACAATCCTTGTTCTTTCTTGGAGGGCCTGCAAATCATTCCTAAAACTTACAACTTGGTTAGATAATTTACCAAGCATAACATCATGGTTCTCCGTTATTTTAACAAGGATATTGTTTTGCTCACTTTGTGAGTCTATGAAGGACTTAAGTGTTTCTTGGAGACTACCATTACATGTTCCCATACTATTGTTAGAGTTACCTGCAGGACTAGAATAATGTTTCTGAAAATTGGGATTATAATTCTTCTTCCAAGCAGGGTTATAATCATTATGAGCTATGAAGTCTTTTTCTTCAATATTTGATTCTGGGATAGCTCTTACCTAGTTTACCTTACCTTTTACGGCTAATATGAGCTCATCAAGCTTAGCATTGAGTTATTCATTTTCTTGTGGTGAGACGGAGTTCACCTTCTTTGTGTTTGATCTATCCACATGCCACTAGGCATGATTGTCTTGTATATTGTTTAGCAATTGCTTTGCTTCGGTAATATGTTTACCCATAAATGTTCCTCCAGCTGGAGTATCAAGCATAGACTTAGAAACAGGGTTAAGAGCATTATAAAATAAATGGAGAATTAACAAATCTTCCATTCCATGTCTGGGACATTTTCTCACGTATTCTTTCATCCTCTCCCATGCAAGCGCTAGTGGCTCACGCTCTTCTGTCTAAAACCAGTAATATTAGATCTTAGTTGCATAGTCTTTGTAGGTGGGAAAATTTGGGTCATAAATAAAAAAGTACACTCCACCCATGATGCAATAGTATTTCTAGGCAAAGATAGCAACCATTATTTTGCTCTTCCTCTAAGAGAGAAAGGAAATAAGCGCAATTTGACCGCATCGGGGTCAACATCTTTTATGCGCACCATATCACATATTTCAGTGAAAGTATTCAAGTGCATACCTGTGTTCTCAACAGTAGAGCCTCCAAATTGATTTTATTGAACCAAACTTAAATAGTGGGGCTTAATTTTATAATCATCAGCAGCAATATTACTGGCTGGGTAATTGGAGTACGCAAATAATCGTTGTTGGGAGTTGTAAACTCCCCAAGCTTCTTTTCAGCCATATTTCCTATTTTTTTGTGTTTTCTTTAAACGAAGACTTATGATAATAAAAAACAAGAAATTAAATACTAACTATTTTTTTTGGTTTTTCAAATAAAGACTAAAATCAAACTAACAAAATTAAAAGCAAGAATTAAAACTAGCAAGGTTCCTACTAACCTCACCTGGGTAGCTATTGCTTCCCCGGCAACGGCGCCAAAAAAAGGGTTGATACCTTTGATCCGGATTATGGATGTAGTATAACTCCTTTTCCCTAGTAGACCTAGGTTATCGAATCCTCGGGAAGCAGAAAGCATAGTGAAGTTACTTCAATGGACCTTCGGGAGTTTTAGAATTCTTTTTGTGTTTTACCAGACCAAAAGTTTGATGTCTTTTGTTGTTGTCGATGATGGAGAGAGAGGGCCTAGGTCTTTCGATTTCACCTGTAGCTGTGCAAAACATCCGATGGGAATAAAATATAATAATAAAGTATGCATGTAATTATTAGATCAAGATAATTATATATGGGCAGTGCATCCATAATTGCTATTGCCTCTGCAATCGCTTATAGCAATAACCTATTAGTCTCATCCATAGAAGAAAGAGAACTAATGATATGCATAGTGATGTCACCATTAATCCCAAGTAAATCCCTCAGATGCAGCCGTACTACCCCTTCTATCGCTGGGGTTCCCGACCTGCAGATTAGTCATTACACATACTCCTTATACCTGGCTCAATCCTTGGGGTGTTGGGTACCTGACAAATCCTTGGATTGAGGCAATATAGGATACAATAATCATCATGTCATACAAACTAATACATGATCCCATCTATGATAAATAACATGCACAAAATCTACATGGCTAGGCCGAAGCCCTTAGCCCAAAGAGAATTACTCACGCATAAAGATGAAATCAACGATCATAAACATTGCAATTGAAATCATGACATTGATAGAAAATAGTCTGACAATATCGCCAATCGAAGATGATATCTACTATTACAAGTGGTGGAATATGGCTATGGTGGTGGAGAAGGGTTTGGAGATTAGATCTAAGTCTATTCCTCTGGCGGATCTTCGGTGTTTTGGATGAAGTTCTAGAGGGAGAGAGGAGATCTGGCGAGGGGTGTTTCTCATCACCGAAGCCTCTTTATATAGGGGTCCCTTCACGGAAGTTGTTCTGTTTGACCTAGCAGTGTCTATGGCAACTATACAACCGGAACTATACAACCGGAATTTTATTCCCACCGTATAGTTGGTCATTAAAGCGTCTGTCTCCACTTCACGCCCCTGGTTTCTTCGGGTTGTTGGAAATCTCGTATCCTTGACTTTAATGTTGTGATTCCCATCATCAAACGTCATTATCTGCGCAGGAAAAAAATAGAAAGAAAGGATTGCATACCCTCTTTGATCATTAGGCATTAGTGGCAAGGTTTAGAGAGATATTTTATAAAAAAAATGAATAATATCCAGTTTAAATATGGACGTAGATGGCTATATTTGACAGCCATCATCGGTCAACATCTTTATCGAATCAAACTCGTATGGCTCTACCAGATGTACCCAAATCTTAGAGTCAATACGCACACATACCATGCATCATAGACCCAACTTTGACAATGTCACAACTTTTTGAGTCCTTGTCTTACTGCACCTAGCATCTCCTCATCGAGCACACTCATAACTCTAGTATTGCAATGAGATCCAGTCACAAATTTCAACAATGCTATAATTAGGAAAATGTAGTAACTCAATCCTTTCACTATGAGCTCATATATAATCACTATCACTAGAGGCCTCATGACTATATCAACCGTCACACCATAACAGAGTGATCATAAAGGTGTCTCTCAGGTATTCCAAAGGGGTAGGTTGAGGCGTATACATCAATAAGGATGCAAATGGGTAACCTTTAGGATACCCTTTACCCTCTTTAGTACAAAAAACAAACTAGGTTTTCACAAATCATCACTTTTTTTGCAAAAACTAGTTCACTTGTTTGGGTTAGACTAAAATGAAGGGTACCCTAAAGGTTCCAAAGTTCCATCTCTATGCATCAAGATTGGTATTTTCCCATCTGCGTGACGAATAGATACTCTGGGCACACCCGGTGAGATTATATCTACAAAGTTTGCAACATGTGACTAGATCATGGGGATGTAAGATCACGGGAACGAGTAAATGTGTTTGTTTGTAACAATATTGAACTAGGTATAGAGATACCAAAGATTGGTTCTTGCACAAACCAGGTATCGTGTAGCAAAGAGAATTAGACTAGAAGTTTAAGGTTCAAGCGATCAAGTAATTCATGGAATGCATGGGTTTCCAAATCCTATTGTTAGTCATTAATCAGAGAGGTGTCTCGATCATGTCTGCGGATTTACGAACCGTAAGGTGGCACGCTTAAGGGTATATGATGCTTAGGGATTGATCCAAGCTCATAAGAGAAAAGATAAGAGAGAATCAGAGAGGTTCTATGAGAATCCAAAAGATGTTCAGAGGGATTCAAAAGGTGTTTCGGAGTAAGAGGAATTAAATAATGTGTATTTAGCAATAACTAAATGAATTAATATTAATATATATATATATTAATTGATTTAAGGAGCAACCCACCTATATGGCCCCCCTCCTAGAGGGGAGGCCCCTGTAGGGGCACCGCCCCAAGGAGCATATGGGGGCCGACCGACCTAGGGCTAGGCGTGCGCAGGGGGGCCACCCCGGCCGCCGCCATCCCTTTAGTCCCACCTTGGCTGCTGTCGCCCCTTTCCTCCTACCTTGGCCGCCTCCCCATGGGGGTGCTCCCCTCCCCCTATATAAAGTGAGGAGGACCCCTCCTCCTCATTCATACCAATTGGCCTTTTCCTCCTCTCCCCCTCTCCCTCTCCCTCTCTCCCTCATGTGTGGTTCCTCTATTGGAACATGCATACAAGGATATAGGTTTCTCGACCATACGCACATCATCGTGTTGCTGGACGCTTGGTCTGGATAAATATTCTTCTTTTACTTTGCTAGACCAGAACCCAGGGGACATCGTCTACACCGGATGCGGGTAGAACCCCGGGGGTGCTACCAATTCTGGCACTCATCACTTTTATGCCTACCTGACCTTGAGGCCGGTGTTGTCATATGACTACATCATCAATATTCAATAAAATGTAATGCCTTTTGGTCTTCAAAGGTATGAACACCGAATCCCTCTGTTACCTTCCATCTGTATAGAGTAGATCTTGGCTATATAGTTCTTGTTGCTTGGAATTTTTTATTTTCTTCTACGGAATGCTTTAGTCACAACAGAGTTGATCTATGTGTAGATGTGTTGGTACAGTTAGAACACATAGTGAAATATGGGCATTGATTTTCTAGTTCTTACCTCCCATGTGTACTAGTTCATGTTGCGACAATGTTTGGTGAAGCGGCCCAAATCAAACTTACGCATAATCTTATATTAGTTGATATGGCATTTACAAAGGGTTCAGGGCCTAACACATGGCTTGTACCATAAATGTGGTTGGCGGATATCTTTCTCTCTTATATTAGTTGATATGGCATTTACAAAGGGTGATCCTCAAAAGGGATTTAAAGCGATAACTAGTCAATCCATGTTGTGGTTGAAAGTTCGTAGGTAAGAGATGGTTCTTTTGCGAAAGACCTAACAACCACGTAAAACTTTCAAAGATAAAGTAGAGGCATCTAACTTTATTTTGTAGGGCATGTCATATGATATAGTCATAGTAACTATTTATGAAATGTTCGGCCACAGGCATGGAGGCACCGTGGACCTGGTGTCCTGCCGGGAGCACTCGATGGAGATCAAGGCGCAAGGACCATGTCATGTCACATACATATGATGTTAAATTCTATATGAATCCTATTCTGTTTTGTATTAGACATACGAAGGTAACATTATAAGATGATCCTTCAAATTCAATTCCAATAAACGTGTTCTCCCTTAGTGTGTACCACTAAGAAAGTTCTACGTTATGAAGCACGCCATGATGATCGGGTGTTAGACATATCGACATTCGCACACGGTGTAAGCCATGTTGCACAGTAATACACTAAGGTTAATGTTGGCGAGCCTAGCATGTACGAATATAGCCTCAGAACACAAGTGACCAAAAGGTTAAGCATGAGTCACATTGTTGATGTGATTGACATTTTAATGTCTACCTTTAAAACTATGCTATCGACCGTGATGATTGGGGTTGTTATAGCGAATTAGGATCATGTAGTCACTAAAAAACAATGAGGGATGTTTGTTTTAGTGGTAGTTCCTATAATTTAGTTTAACATGAACTCATATTATGAACTAAAAATCTAAGTGAATTTTCATAGTTCATTGTAGTTGGCATCTGGGAGACTACCTTGCGCTTAGTTGTAATTGAGATAAAAGAACTATAGTATTCTAGATACTTAATTTACGAACTAGTAACGTATTGTTTGAGTGGAAAATTAAAGATAAAAGTCTCGAAGAAAACTTTCAAGTAAACATCACTTACTCCATAAGGCTTAATAAACTGTATTAATCCTAGAGTAACTGGTTCTAAAACTAGTGTCTAAAAGATCATGTTTGCCTCTATGATACTTGATATTGGAAAGAAAGTTTTTAGTATCAAAACTATCTGCAAGATGAAAGAATCATTTTATAAATCATCTGGTGTAAAAGATATCCTGATATCTAAAAAACTGTTTGATTGCAATATGATAAAATATAATTGAGTCAGAAACAAATTCTCATATTGGAAGAACATTTGTGAAGGATGGTAACGCTAGGCATACCTATCACCCAATAGGTTTGGGAACTAAAGCTATATAAACATTCATCCTTATAAACTATAGTAGTTTTATCATGAAAGTTTTCATGATAAGATGGATAAAAGGTATAGTTAAAATGTTTACTATACTAAAAGATCACTAAAAGTAGAATCCAGAAGAACACGAAACATATGATATGGTGAACAACCTCAAAGTGTAAGTTTAAGGGTATTAGTGTTTGACTAATATGCTTAGACCAAGTACCATGTGATTGGTGCCATTATTGATGTTGCTTGATTCTTCTGAAGGAGAGGAAAATGTTGAAAGAGAATCCACAAAATGTAATTGGTAGAAATTAATGGACTGGAATTTTCCAGCTCGGGTATATAAAAGATATACATGTTATGAATATATATTCTTTGCTCGTTAAGCCAATGTAATTCCTTAGTATTAGATGCTATATTGGTTGGTATGAAATATCATACAAAGCAACTCAATATAAGAAATCTAATGGCCCAAGTAACTGGCAAGAGAATATGGCAATTATTTTCATTGATAAACAAATAAATTGTTATTATGTATGCAAGCCGTAGAGATTTATTCCTATAATTTTTATTAGGTTCCAGTAATATGAGAACAATTTGTTGTTCAAATAATTACTGCATTCCATATATTAAGGATAAACAATTATAAATATTGTTGGTGAAATAATATTCATAAAACTAAATGCTAAAAACATCACAAGACAAAAAGATTTCGATTTTCACCCTAAGTGTGACACCACCATTTAAGTTGTATTCTAAAGAAAGACATGAAGAAACTATGTGTTGATAGAATTTTGAGTCAAGTAGTTTTAGAATGAAGTGACACAAGTAAGACTTTCCTATAGATAACTGAAACTCTATTCATGGGCCAAAGTTGAATGGGCGGGTAACTTATTGGAAGACACACATGTTGATGTATGTGGTCCATTATGTGAAACCTTGTTCATGGGCCAAATATGAGCGGATGACTAATGATGAGTGCACATTTACATCATGTTTTATATTATTATTTTGTATTATAGATGTAGGATCTTGGTATTTTATGGCGCTCGCGTGCACATTTTATGTCTATTTTCACCAGGATCAGGACATATGATGGATACAATGGAGACAATTCTTGGAGTAGTTGTACTAAGGAGAAAAGGAGGCAAAAACAACGTAAATCGCTTATTTGGGAAATATCAATAATACCAGAAGAAAACCCGAAGCGAACAAGACATACAGAAGGTTCAACGACCAACTATACGGCGGGAATAAATTTTCCGGCCGTATAGTTCCCGCCATATAGTTGGCGCTGCCACCCCCTCCTCAAATAGTTTCACTCCGTGCAACTGGATCAGAGAGACGACACACAGAACACCCAGAAATCACCGAAACCTCACCTCTGGAAGGCATCTAGAGAGGGAACTCGTCCACCGGGGATCCTTCTTCGCCCTGCGCAGATCCGGGAGGCTAAGGCATCGATCTTCATCATCAACCGCTGCATCACCACCATGTCCATCCATCCCACCTACATCTTGTCTAGATCTTGTTGTAATTTCTTTACTCGTTGTGGATTTATACAAGAACTATTCATCTATGATAGATTCCATTGTTATTGCCATGATGTTGATTGCCTCCATGTCTGAGTAGATCATTAGTTCTTGGGGAGATGGAGAAACCCTAGTATGAGATTGAAATAAGATAAAGTTTATTATGATATTCATCGCTATGACCATGTGTTAGATTGTCCTCATCTTGATGTTGAGAGAAGTCAACCTCTCAATATTTGCCTCTCATGGGGACTTGATGGAGGGAACTACTTGTTGGTAGACGGAGGTGTGTTAGCACTTACAGTGACTATAAAGTTGTTGGAACTTGATGACCCACAAGTATAGGAGGTGTATCGTAGTATTTTCGAGGAAAGTGAAACCCAATTTATTGATTCGATACAAGGGGAGCCAAAAAATATTTATAAGCCTTAACAACTGAGTTGTCAATTCAGCTGCACCTGGAAATAATCTTGCTCACAACAGTTTATCAGCAGCATCAATTGCAGTAAACAGTAGGATTAAAGCGCGGTAGGCATAGGGATGGATGGACGGACGTTGCATGGACAAGACAATTCACATGGAAATCAGAACATAGGGCATTTGCAAATAAATAAGATAAAGCATCCAAGTACTAGATAATCATAGGCATATGTTCCATATATAGTCATACGTGCTCGCAATGAGAACTTGCACACCATCTTTTGTCCTGCCAGCCCGTTTGCAGCGGGGTCTCAAGGGAACTACTGGCAATTAAGGTGCTCCTTTTAATAGAGCACCGGAGCAAAGAATTAACACTCCGTGAACTCATGTGATCCTCACATCAAAGCCATCCCCTCCGGTTATCCCGATTTCTATCACTTCGGGGCCATTGGTTCCGGACAACAACGCGTGTATACAACTTGCAGGTAAGACCATAAACAATACTAGAATAATGAATCAATAACATGTTCAGATCTAAAATCATGGCACTCAGGCCCTAGTGACAAGCATTAAGCATAACAAGTCGCAACAAAGTCAAAAAGCACTAATAGTAGATACTAGGCACCATGCCCTAACAATCCAATGCCATTACATGAACAATCTCATCCAATCCCTACCATCTCCATAGCCTACATCGGAGGATTACTCACTCATAGATGGGGGAAATATGGATGGTCGATGGAGAAGCGATGGTGATGATGATGGCGATGATCTCCTCCAATTCCCCGTCCCGGCAGGGTGCCAGAACGGAGTTTCTGGTTCCGAATCGCGGAATCTGATGGTGGCGGCGGAGCGGAACTCTTTCTGGAAAAACGTCGAACCTCCCTGAGTTTTTAGGTCACAAGGCAACTTATAGGCGAAGGGGGAGACCGAGGGAGTGCCTGGGGCGACCAGGCCTGGCCCGCGCGGCCAGGTGGTGTGGCCAGGTCCCAGCCCCACTTCGTCTCGTATTTTGGCTCCATGAGTCATCTGGTGAAATAGGATTTTTGGCATATTTTCCGAGATTTTTCCTGATAGTTGATTTTCTACACAAAAACTAGACACGAAGGTAATTATGCAAAAAACATCGTCAGTCCGTGTTAGTTGCATCCAAATCACACAAGTTTAGAGGAGAAACAATAGCGAAAGTGTTCGGGAAAGTAGATACGTTTTGGACGTATTGACTCCCCCCAAGCTTAGCTTATTGCTTGTCCTCAAGCAATTCTGTTGAAAACTGACTGCGACAAAAGAAACTTTTATGAACACATTTGCTTCATATGATGTATATATTCTCAGCATGTGATCAACTATTTAGACAATCATAATAAGGAGTATGCAACTAAGTTTATTTAATAGGCATTGCAAGCTATGAAGAGATTCCAACTCAAAAATAATAAGTAGCATGAAACATAAACATAAGCAACATTACAATACTCATAACAAGGTATGATAGAGTGGTATCTCGTTTGCCTTTGATTGTGAATGCTAAGGCACCTCTGAAGTTCAAGTGAATACTAGAAGTAAAGATATCAAAGATACAAGGATCAAAGTCATAACACAATTAATCCAGTAATAAGACAAGCATATCTATTATATATTAAAAGTACATTACGGACTAACCAAAAATTAGAGAATTAAACTAGAAAATCCCACAATAATTAGAAACATCTGGCCATCTGGTTATTGAAAAGGGGATGGTAGCCGATGGATCTTAAGGGTTTTTTATTGACATGAAAGTATTAAATTACCCACCACTGCCCTAGATAAGTTTCTGGTACCCCTTGTTAGGAATAAGCACGACGCACCGAAGCGACACTGTGTGCGGTGCGCTCTGTCGTATACAAGTAGTATACGAGTACGTGTAGGTTTGTGTAGCGCGGTTGATGTAGGAATTAGGAGTCCTAATCCTACTAGAATAGCTACACTAGATCTACTACATATACACGTGTAGTACCCCTGTAATCAAGTGAGCGATTAAGAAATAAAGAAGAGAAAGACACGCACGATACGCGCGTGTGGCGATCAATCGTTTCCGTATGTGAGTTCCAGTGAGCTAGCAAGACGCAATCGATCTAGTACCTGTGTTTGCATTGTACGTGAGCTAGCTACTAGTTGATCGATCGGTTTGCTTAGCTACAACGTGCGTGCTTGCTTGTCACGCCGGAAATCGTCTCGCCGGATCAATTTCATCGTCTACGTCGGAAAGTACTCGGCGTGTAGCATCCCGGCGAAAGTATTGTCGGGCCTGGGCCAACAATTGGTATCAGAGCCTCGTGAAGGATCTCCTCGTAACGGGAGGTCACAGCGACGATGGATGTGGGCGAGTATTCCAGTGCGGCTAAAGGATTTGCCGCGCAGGTGATGACGCAGTATCCACGGTACAACCGCGACAACTACACGATGTGGGTGACCCAGATGGAGTGGGCGCTGGAGTCCAACGATCTATGGGAGGCTGTCGATCTCCGCGGCGACGAGTTCAAGAAGGGCGCGTCGAAGTACCGCAAGGACCGGCAGGCACTCACGGCCATCGGCTCGGTGATGCCGGCGGATGTGATGCAACACCTGATCTCGAAGAAATCTGCAAAGGAGGCGTGGGAGGCGGTCAAGACGCTAAATCTTGGGCACGAGCGTGTCCGCGAGGCAACCCTACAAACCTTGCAGAAGAAGTACGAGAATCTGGAGATGGGAGGAGACGAGACGCTGGACGCGTTTGCCTTGAGGGTAGCCACTTTGGTCAATGGGATTTGCGCGCTCGGCAAGAAGCTCGAAGAGATCTCAGTCGTTCGGCGTTTTCTTCGCGCGGCGCCACCGCGTTACTTGTCCGTTGTGTCGGTGATCGAGCAGTGCGTTGATCTCAAGACTCTCACGACGGATGATCTGGTTGGACGATTGAATGCTCATGACGAGCGGATGAAGATCTCCTACGGTGATGCGGTACCGGAAGAGCACGTGATGCTTACCCGTGCCCAGTGGCAGGCGGTGGTCGCCAAAGAAAATGGCGATCAAGGATCCGGAAGCAGGAGTGATAAAGAAGCTTCTCGCCCAGCGAAAAAGTATATCGTAGGGGAGGACGAGGACGACGCTCCGCTGCGGAGGAAGTTTGACATTAAGAAAGTAAGATGTCATAACTGCGGCGAGCTCGGTCACTTCAAGAAGGATTGCAAGAAACCGCTGAAGGAGAGGGCTCTCATCGCCTAGGAAGGAGATGATGGACCGATGATGCTGATGCTCGAAGTAACTGAGCTGAAGGATGAGGAGGATCCTCCATCACCGGCTACGGAGATTGTGGCGCAAGTGGATCACGATCTACCGTGTGTGGATCACGAGGAACGGAGTGCCCCGTTACCATGTGAAGCCACGTTTGAGGCAAGTGAAGCCTCGGGACTAGTTCATGGTGATCTATGCGTTGGAATTTCACCCGCAACTCCGTCCGACAATAAGTTATTCATGCTTGTGATGGATGATCTAGTAAATACATGTGGATTGTGTTGTTGAAAAGTAAGGATCAAGCTCAACAAGCATTCGAGAAGATCAAGGAAGCCGAAGAGTTCAAGGTGGAGGCGAAGATAAGAGCCCTACACATTGATCAAGGGGGTGAGCTGTATCAAATTGTGTTGACCATGGCACGGAGCATGATGAAGAGTAAAGGCTTGCCAGGAAAATTCTGGGGTGAGGCAGTCAATATGACTGTGTATTTGTTGAACATGGAGCCAACTGAGAGTGGCGTTGGTATAACACCGTACGAAGCATGGTACGGATGGAAACACTCGGTTGATCATCTTCGCACTTTTGGGTGCGTGGCGCATGTCAAGACGGAGTCCGACCATAAGAGTAAATTGGCGGAGCAGAGGACTCCAATGATCATGACGGGCTATGAAAGTTCAAAGGAATACCGCTTGTGCAATCCTTATACCAATAAGGTGGTTGTCAGGGGCGACGTAATCTTTGAGAAAGACGAGTCATGGAATTGGGGCTCCAACGAACCGGGATATCCAACTTTTCACGTCACGTGGGATCTTGAGTATGAAGAAAATATGGATCAACCAAGCTTATCCTTGTCGGCAATTTCGGGCCCAGAAGGCGTTGAAGGCCTAGGGGGAGCTCCAGGCATGGACACCAGGCCAGAAGCACTAGAGATTCTCCCAGAAGACAAAGAGTTTGAAGAAAAGGCTAGTCCGTGGCCAGAAGATACGGAACTAGAAGGGCACGCAGATGCATGTGCAGCGATACCTGTACTTGTTTGCCCAACAATTATAAGAGGAGGGGGAGCTGAAGCGATCCTAGCAAATAGGCCAGCAAGGCCAGAAGGCGATGGTCCAAGAGTGTGGACTGGTGGCCAGACAGATGGAGGAGACCCAACAATAGGGGGTGCAGATCCATCAAGAGGCTTTTCACGTGATATAGAGAAGCTAGAAGAAAACATGCCAGAAAGAGATTCAAAAAGAAAAGACGAATCGCTACAGGTAGGCAACCTGTGCATTGCTACTCCGGACGAGCCAGAAGACAACATTAGTCAGGAGCAGGTAGAAGTCAGAATTGCTAGTCACGAGCTAGCTTTGCTAGTTAACCAACGTGAGCTAGCTCCTACGTATTTGTTCTATTGCATCCAAGAGTATCGGCAAGCAGAAGATCAAATATGTGAAGCATCGATGAGAAAGTACTTCATCGAACCAAGTATAATGTCTCAAGGCGCGGACAAAAAGGACAGTCGGCGTGAAGGCGTGGAGAAGGGTGCAGACAAAAAGGGTTGTCGGCGTGAAGCCACGGAGAAGCCGACGAAAGCAAAGTCGGTGACATGGGTGCTGAGAAAGGAAGCGGCGAAAGCAATGCCGTGGATGACGCCCGTGAGGAGCAGCTGGCGTATCTGGGATTCCGGTGGAGGTGAAGTGCACGTCGTGTTTAGAGGGTGATTGTTAGGAATAAGCACGACGGACACCGAAGCGACACTGTGTTTGGTGCGCTCTGTCGTATACAAGTAGTATACGAGTACGTGTAGGTTTGTTTAGCGCAGTTGATGTAGGAATTAGGAGTCCTAATCCTACTAGAATAGCTACACTAGATCTACTACATATACACGTGTATTACCCCTGTAATCAAGTGAGCGATTGAGAAATAAAGAAGAGAAAGACACGCACGATACGTGGGTGTGGCGATCAATCGTTTTCGTATGTGAGTTCCAGCGAGCTAGCAAGACGCAATCGATCTAGTCCCTGTGTTTGCATTGTACGTGAGCTAGCTACTAGTTGATCGATCGGTTTGCTTAGCTACAACGTGCGTGCTTGCTTGTCACGCCGAAAATCGTCTTGCCGGATCAATTTCATCGTCTACGCCGGAAAGTACTCGGCGTGTAGCATCTAGGCGAAAGTATTGTCGGGTATGGACCAACACCCCTACGTTGATGCGCTAATATTTTCACCTAGACCTAATCTTCCATCCAAAGGAAAAGAAAGTCATATCCACATGCAACCGCAGCCGCAGCCGTGCAATCACCTCGGTGCCCTAAACCAGGTACATGCAAATCAATTTTGATTGACAGCCGAGTTTGATTTGCAGCGGATGGTTTTAATTTCGGTTGCCTCATGCACATACCATATCACTAGCGCAGATGCAAGATCGCTTGAAGATTTGCCTTATGGTGAAGGGAAGAGCTAGCTCCGATCAAATACTTGTGTCATGGAGATACGGAATGACTGAAAAACCCGCGATGCTACCCTAACGATCGCCACGGCGATTGCGCGTCTGATGCCGCATGCTTCCAGTCGGGTGTCCTTCTCTTGGTAACAGTGACGGGCCATCTCTTGGTAATAGCGCAGATGTAATGGATGGAAACAAGCCAAGCAGATGAGGCTAGGTAGCTCAAACGCACCATCTACCCGCTATCAGGTTGCTCACATGGTGGATTCAAGTATGAACTTGGTCCGCCCTACTTGCCTACTTCACATATGATGTTGTAGCTATGACCGATCAAGACATCAATGACTACCTGAGAAAAGAAAAGGCAGCATCATGACTAGAAGAACTAGATGGGTGAGTTTGACTGGTCGGTAAGTTTGATCTGATCAATTTTAATCTACTCCAGCTAAGCTCACATGATTTCTATTTAGAATTGTGCATCCTCAAATCAAGTATTTCCTCTGTTCCAATTACATGTCACAGATTTGTCTATATACTCATATATCTATGCACGTTTTTGTGTATAAAATTTCTACTTAGACAAATCTGTTACTCTCTCTATTCCTAATTAGATGTCACGGATTTGTCTAGATTTGCCTATATGCTTTTCATATATAGATAGATATGAATCTCGACAAACTCGTGTGACATCTAATTCAGGACGGTACATATAATTTTTTTCTACGGGTATACACTGAAGTTGCCCATCTTGAAAGTTGTCTTTGCAGACATGTGACTGCCAGTCCACTGTTTATAGAATTATTATTTTATTTTTACTTTTGTAAACGTTACGTTGATCTCAATGTAGTATGGGATCGACTTTATATTGTCATACACGTCAAAATCACCTGACCGAAGTTACATCGATTTTGAACCTGCAATTCCTAATCAATTTGCTCCACACCGATCGAACCTGCAATTGCTAATCAATTTCTTACTAATGCTTACAGCCCTTCAAAGCTCGCCTGACGCAAAGCCTGCTAGCTAGCATAATTGTTGTGGTGCTGCTAGATGCAACTCAACAAGCGAGGCCAATCTGAACAAGATTCGCTAGGTGAAACAATGGATCTATTTTGTGTGTGAAGCCAGCTAGCTAACATAATAGCGGGAGAACTACTATATGTTCATTCATTAGTGGAAAAAAGGCTTTGGTTCCTACCTGTGTCTTGGCCTAAAGCACTTCGACATCGCGACCTCATGGAGAGCCGCCGAACACTCTTTAACTCCAATAATCGATCCTATTCTGTATTACATCTACATACTATTGTCTGAGTAGATTACTACAGTATGGTTTTGCAATGCTGTGTTCGCGGCTCACTGGGTTGATAGTGAGTCCGAAGTGAATGGTTTGTATGTGTTCGCTATAAGAGCTAAGTGCTACAAGAAGTACCAGAACTAATCTGGGAAGTACATTATTCCTACAGATTTTGGCTTACGGTTGTGATCACTAAGGTTTGAGCATACTTCAATCTTCTTAGAAGTTCCATCGTTAATTCCATCATCTCAAGATATGCTCTTATTTTGATAATTCATCCTATACTGGTATAGCACTTCACTAACCGTTCATATTGTATCTTGCAAGCTATTCAACAGCTATTCAACGCTGCTAAATGCATAGAAGAAAGGAGACATTCATGGCCTGGTAATTTTTTTACGAGTTTATGACGCATTTAATTTGTAGTTTATCATATAAGAACGTATTATTTTTATGTAAATTATCATTTGATTTGTTTCACATATTCATAGGAAAATATGACCCAGAGCTCGAATAGGAACAAACTGTTCAACGAGTGTTTACACCAAAAAAATAGAGAGGACGTCATCTACATATTTTACCTTCAAACTTTGTCGATACAATAACTATCTATTGTTGAAGTACAATCAGATATTATTAGTTCCTTTTTGTATTTATGAACAAGAACTAATTCTTTTCAAGTACAACTTCGTATTTTCTGATAGTGGTACCTTAGATAGTAGGGTAAAATATAAATATAGAGTATATCGATCATCTAAATCTAAATCAATGATAATGCTCTGCAATTATATTTTGCATATGTGTAGTTAACATGCTTACTCATATGGCCAAAAAAGGGCACTGACAAGGAGTGAGTACATGATTGGATGGATAGATAATTAACTACCTTAGCTATATTTGATTAGTTTTTCTTTGGTACTAACGACTAATAAGTGGATTATAGAGCATTTAAGAAACATACAATTAAACAATAGCCTCGAGTGATCCAAGACAATGATATCTGATTGGTGCATGGAGTTAGAGCTTGAACTACCAAGCCAATTGTTGATCAAGATTTATTTAAACCTCTATCCAGATATGAGATATTGGATCTACATCTTGGATTTTTTTTAAAGGTGAAAATACGTTTACATGCGGCGTAAAAGTGTGTGAAGCACACGACAAAAAAAGACAAAAGTCGACCGGTCGAGCCATTTCTTTAGCTAACTAAGAAATATGAAATGCATTTCTAGAAATGATTTGATTTTATGTCTTAATTATATTTTTCCTAAATCAGAGAAAATATTTCACGAACAAAAATAAAAAATATATTTACTTCATGTACAGTGGTACCTTAGATAGTATGGTAAAATACAAATATAGAGTATATCGATCATCTAAATCTAAATCAATTATGATGCCCTGCAATTATATTTTGCATATGTGTAGTTGACATGCTTACCCATATGGCCAAAAAAAGGGCACTGACAAGGATTGATTACATGATTGGATGGATGAATAATTAACTACGGTAGCTATATTTGATTAGTTTTTCTTTGGTACTAACAACTAATAAGTGGATTATAGAGCATTTACGAAACATACAATTAAAGAATGGCCTCGAGTGATCCAAGACAATGATATCTGATTGGTGCATGGAGTTAGAGCTTGAACTACCAAGCCGATTGTTGATCAAGATTTATTTAAACCTCTATCCAGATATGAGATATTGGATCTACATCTTGGATTTTTAAACAAAAAGGTGAAAATAAGTTTACATGCGGTGTAAAAGTGTGTGAAGCACATGGTAAAAAAAAGACAAAAGTCGGTCGGTCGAGCCATTTCTTTAGCTAACTAAGAAATATGAAATGCATTTCTAGAAATGATTTGATTTTATGTCTTAATTATATTTTTCCTAAATCAGAGAAATTATTTCACGAACAAAAATAGCAAAATATTTACTTCATGTACATTTGGGATTGCTTAAGTTTACATGTACATCTTTTATTTGGTGGCTAGCACATTCTTTTGATTTTTTTATTGTGAGAAAAGATTGTATTATGCATGTAATTATATTATAACAATAAACATAATTATAATTGTGTTAACATTTGTATTTTAACTTTGTGCAAGAATTTTTAAACACAACAATACTTCTCGTTAGATTCTCTAGGAGTCTCTAGGATTGGCTATATTTATCATAGAGAGCATAACAATATTAAATTTAAATATTATAATCACAATTAGATATATTAAATAATTTTAAAGTTCAAATATCAATTATAAAGATTTTAATTTACTTTATTAGTACCTCAAATCTAAAAGGAGAAACTAAGACCTCGCCCGCGCATGTGCGCATGCCACCGTGCTAGTTATACTAAGAATGACAACTATGCTCTCAAGAAAGTGCTCATAGAATATGTGGAGACTCAACAAAGAAATAAAAAAGGTTTTGCATAATTTAAAAGGCTTCCAAATGCTGAAAGTATGGTACTCATTAGTTTTGAGCTCTCATTGCCCCTATCATGAGCATATTTAATATGGTTAAAGTGAAAGTGAGGTACAATCTGAGTTATATGCTTGACAGACTATAAACCGGAAATCACATGTCCCTTGAGTACGAGGGACGCTCCTCATGCTACTCAACTTTAGTTACCGGTAAGTTCTTGTCATAGTAAATATGTGCGTATCATAGAGAACCGCCAACGGGGTACCCCTTGTCCGATGATACAGAAGAATCCCCATATCAAAATGACAAGGCAAGCAGACAATGAGTATCTCAGCAATCTTCTTATTTACCATGGGAAAATGGTGCTTTTTTCTCTCTTTCCTATTTTTTCATATCTCTTTTTTTAGCTATCTCTTTTTTTATAAGAAGAATGCTTCATAGATACTTATTATGGTTACGCTGCAGGTTTCCACCATGATTATGCATGGATTAGACCGACGGCCCAGGCGTTTCTCTAACACACATACATAACTCCATGGACTTACAAGCTCCCTTTTTTATTTCACACCGACGACATCCGCAAACAAATGAGCATGATATCAACTGGGTTTATATTTACAGGTGTTGAAAGCGTTCCCCGTGACAACACGGTTCTTCTAATCCCCAGCCTATAATTTGCAAGCATATAACTTTCATGGACAATCACAATGGTTTAGGTTTATTAAGTGTAGGAAATAAAGTATGCCATCAAGTTCGTGAGAGCTTTACTAACTAACTTTCTCATAACAAGCAAACATTTTATTCGGAAGAAAACAAGGCATATTGAATATGCACGGAACAACAAATGATGCTAATAGGTAGATATGGTGGACACTTTTGGCAATATTGGTTTTAGGGAGTTGGAAACACGAGTAGAACTTATACTCAGTGCAAGTGAAGGCTAGCAATAGTAAGGGAGCGACAAACGAGAGAGCAATAGCTGTCATAATCATGCTTGCAACAGAACAAGACTAATCATGGAATAATTCATCGAGGCTTGACTGATTATTTCAGTCATATGCATGCGTGAGCATGTGCCAAGTCAATTCAAGTGAAACATTCAGAGGAGGATACCACGGTGTCATACCAAGTTATGAATAGAGCAATGCAAGCAAACATTCATATGGCATGCTACAAATTATTAGCGAGCTGGAGCTAATCATATGAAAGCAAGAACTACTAAGCATCCTTAAATAACATACACCCTACACGAACAGGCTAAGCATGCCCACAATGATGAGTATATGTACAAAAATGAAAACAAATAGAGTTCGTTACCAGCCTCTTACCACACCTCAAGTTGTCATTAATCCTCATTATTGTCCTTCACTTGTGTGGCATGAATAATAACATGAAACCAATTTCCACTGAGGACTGCTAAACCCTGCAACAAACCCACAAAACCAAAGAAGAACAACAAATATTTTTGGTGTTTTTTAGTTTTAAAGGCAAGAACCAAAAAGGAAGAACAAGGAAAGCAAAATCTTTTTGGGTTTTTCAAATAGTTCAAACAAAGCAAAAAGGGAAAAGCAAACCAAGGCAAAAAGGAGAAGAAGCAAACAAAGAGAAACAACATAAATATTTTTGGTCTTTTTGTGTTTTAGAAAGCAAAAGCAAAGAAAGAATGAAAACTAAAAAGAGAACGAAACATGAATATACAAAGTATCGACGAAAAATGATATGGAGATGAGTGCAATGTCGGTGTACCTCCCCCCAAGCTTAGGCTTTTGTCCTAAGTGGGTATCTATCCCAAGCTGGCCAAGAAGGAGCGCCTCCGTAGTACGGTGAGGAGGTACCCTCGTCCTGGTGCGAGCTCGAGGACGCCCCACCATAGTGCGCGGAGTAATCGTAGGAGGGCACATCCTCCTGATGGTGCCTGTGGAAACCCAGCAAGCGGAGCTTCTCGTCCACCTCCTCCTTGGAGCGCGACCACGGCCTCGTGTGAGCACTGAACAAAGTAGATTGAGGCAAAGGAATCTCCCTTTCATCCCCGTCAGTAAACAACATCCTGTATACTAGATTGTCCATAATAGAGTTAGCAGTGACGAAGTGATGTGTTTTCATGGCAGCGAGGTCAAGCCTTTGTGGTGCCAATATAGTATCATTTGGATCCACCGAAAGCTCTAATGCATTGACCATTCGTGAAGCGATGATGCCCCCATAAATAGGTCCCCTAGCAGCTAGGCGGCGAGCAATAAAAGAGCCAAGATTGTACCGAGTATCATTATTAAGTGCAGCAGTGAGGAAGGCTAAATGATAATTGGAAATATTACTCGTATTCTCCCTACCAAGAATGCTAGTAGCAAGATAATAGGCAAAGTATCTAAGAGCTGGGAGTTGGATGTTTCTTATCTTCCCGCGCTGATCTATGCGGTCATCGTCATTGGTCACCCCTCGATAGAGCTCCAGCAAATCAGCGGGTCGCCCTTGAATCTTCTTCACGGTCCCTACCAAGCCTATACCTATAATACTCCAAAATCTTTCCAATGGCATGGTAAAAGGCAGATTATAAATTCTGAAAGAGACAGTTGACTGATAGGGGGTGTTAGTGAAAACAAAACTCTCAACAAAAGTTTTGGTGAGCATAGCGTATTGCTCACTCTCATCTTGCATATATGAGGTCAAACCAACCCTCTGAATCAATAGTAAGAAATCATCAAGAATCCCTGCAGCTTGTAAGAAGGTAAAACAAGGAAAAGTAGATGGGTGGGCATCCCCATCATCTCCTTCATTACCAATGTGAGGTGCAATGATATCTTCTTTCTATGATGGCCTAAACTAAGAGACTGATCTTGAGGGCCTTGACCTCCTAGGTGTGTCCCTCTCAAATATTTCTCCAAAGGTATGGTTGTTCATCTTTGATATTCTGAAATTTAAACATCTATTTCATAAGTGATTACAACGTGAATATATAATGAAGGGCACCTTTCATAGGTACTTGTAGAGGCCTAAACATGCATCACAACTATATCTCTAAGCATTGAACAAGCTTACAAGCTCTCATAACCTGTCACCTATAGCAGCAAAATACTCAATATATAAACCACTAAACACAAATCTACTTGGACAAGCGGAGGAGTCACATACCGGAGAACAATTGCTCCAAATTTCAGCAGTAAAGATGGGCTGAGCAAGGAGATCGAAAATCGAGGCAAGAACAGCAAGAACGCGATTTCTAGCAATGAACTGGTGTTTTCTCGGGAGAGAGAGAGTAGCGGCAAGTGAGAGAGTGAGTGGAGGGCCAGGGGTGGCCCACACCATGGCCAGGCGCGCCACCAGGTGGTGTGCTTGCCTGGTGGGCCCCCTGGTGCCTTCCAGGCACTTCTCTGCTCCTTTTTTCACATAAAACTTTAATATGAATTTTCTGGAATTTTTCGAGACACTATATTTTTGAGCAAGTTTCAGGTATAGATGAATGATTTTCTAACAGAAAAAGGTTTTTGGAATGATGCAATGACAAAACAAGGCTATAACTTCAGAAGTTCTAAGACACTCTAACAAGCAAGCAAACAACAATAGAAAAGTAAACTAAATGAAAGTAAAAACTAAAATGGATAGAATAGAAGTAAGCGGAGATAATAATGGTGAAAACATTGTTTTGTTCAATTGAATCCTTTTGTTAACAAGGTTGATCAGGTCTTGTTAGCAAAAAAATTGTATACGACACAAAACTTTGTATTCCACTAATGATTATGTTACCTCAACCTTGATAGCAATGGTCCCAATCATGATAGTTTCAAAATTTTCTCTTGGTATGGGACAATATATTTCTCCAACTTGAATGCCCTCAACATGTTCAATTAAATTTAAACCATAAGTCCTATCAATCTTCTTGGGGAAATAGACAGTATGCTCCTTGTCATTAACATTAAAGGTCACCTTTCCTTGATTACAATTAATAACAGCTCCTGTAGTATTAAGAAAAGGTCTCCCAAGAATAATAGACATATTATCATCTTCAGGCATTTCAAGCACAACAAAATCAGTTAATATCAAGAAATTATGAGCCACTTGAACAGGTACATCCTCACATATACCAACATGAATAGTGGTAGATTTATCAGCCATTTGCAAAGTTATATCAGTTGGTATTAATTTTTCAAGTTGAAGTCTCTTATAGAGAGAGAAAGGCATGACACTAACTCCTGCTCCCAAATCACACAAAGCAGTTCTAACATAACTATTTTAATAGAGCAAGGAATAGTTGGAATCCCTGGGTCTCCAAGTTTCTTTGGAACCTTACCATTAAAGGAATAATTAGCAAGCAAAGTAGAAATTTCTTCATTAGGGATCTTCCTTTTATTACAGTATCCTTCATATACTTTGAATAAGGAGGAAATTTAATAGCATCAGTCAAAGGAATTTGCAATAATAAAGGTTTCATCCACTCACAAAACTAATTATAGTGTTCATATTCCTTTGACTTGTGTTTCTTATCACGGAAAGGCATAGGTTTTTGGACCCAAGGCTCTCTTTCACTAGCATGTTTCTTAGTAACAAAATCTTCGTTAGTGTATTTTGTATTCTTAGTGTGCTTTTCAGGTTCTTCTTCAACTTTTTCTTTATCAGGAACATCATTTTCTTCATTACCACTTTCAGTTTCAGCATCAGAGACAGATATACTATTAGGATCTTTAGCAGGTTCAGAGGGTTCTACAATAGTTTTATGTTTCTTTTTTCTTTTCTTACGAGTAGTACCACTATTTTCAGCTTGTTGAGAATCCTGCGCAATTCTTTTGGGATGCCCCTCAAGATATAGAGGATCCTAGGTAGCAGCACCACTTCTAGTTCTAATTTCATAAGCATGTTTTTCATTGGCAGCATTAACTAGCAAGTCTTTTTGCACTTTAATAGGTTGATCTATTTGAGTTTGAACCATCTGAAAATGTTTAACAATCATTTTAACATCATTAGAGGTTCTTTCCACCATATCTTTTAACACAACAATAGCTCTAGTGTTTTCCATTAAATGATTTTGCACCCTTTTATTAAAATTATCTTGCTTAACAATAAAAATATCAAATTCGTCTAAGCATTGATCAAGAGGTTTAAGGTAAGGAATATCACCTTCATCAAAGTGTTGGAGAGAGTGTACCTCAATAGTGGATGAATGGGGAATTGGCTTACATAATTCTTTTATAGGAAGTAAATTCTTGACATCTACGGCTTTAATTCCCTTCTCCTTAAGACATTTCTTATCTTCCCTCATCACTTCATCATTTAATTCAATAACTCCCCTCTTCTTAGATGGTGCTATAGGCACCGGTATAGCTCGTTCAGGTATAATTGTTTCAGGTATAACTAGTTCAGGAGGAGTCCAATCTTCATAATTCTTGCTTATTTTAGCCATTAATTCCTCAGCTTCCTTGGGAGTCCTATTCGTGAAAACATAATCATCACAACTATCCAGGTATGTCCTATATTCTTCAGTTAGTCCATTATAAAATATATCAAGAAGCTCATTCTTAGGTAATGGACATCCAGCCTGTGCATGAACTAAAACACAAAACCTTGCCCATGATTCAGGCAATATCTCTTTTTGTCCCTGTTTAAAATCAAAAAGTTCCTGCAAAATAGCATGTCTAGCACTAGGAGGAAAATATTTCTGAAGAAAAGTACTAATCAAGGAATCACGGCTCTGAATAGATCTAGGCGGTAAATTACTAAACCAAGTTTTAGCTTCTCCTGTTAGTGAAAAAGGGAAAATTTTAGCAACAAAGTAGGTGCGCATCTTAATATCATCAGAAAACAGGCCACTCACGGTAGAAAGCTCAGTCATATGTGCTACCGCACTTTCATTCTTAGTCCCAGAAAAAGGTTCTTTCTCAACAATAGTTATGTAAGATAAATCAAGAGATAAATCATAATCCTTATCTTTAATGTTTATGGGAGATGCAGAAAACTTAGCATTAGGTGACAATTTGGGTTTAATAGTACGCCTCTCAAGGAGACTCTTAGCAGCACTCCTATCATGGGTGTTTTGACATTCTTTAATAAATTCATCGGTCATCTCAATATAACCGTCTTCAATATCATAGCTCTCTCTAGACTCAGATGAACTAACGGGTGTAGTAGTGTCTTCATTAGGAGTTTCAGTATTTCCAGCTATAGTTCTAGCAATTTTAGCATCTAGGAAAGGACCTAATGAACCACTCTTATCAATCATAGTAGGAGCAGCATCATAAGTATCAGAAGTTTCAGATTCAACAGTAGTAGCAGTGTGTGTAGCATGTGTATGTGGTGGTGTAAGGAACTTACTCATAACAGATGGTGAATCAAGAGCAACAGAGGTGTTTAGAACCGTACCTCTTCTTGTAGTGGATGGTAAAATAGGAACCTTGCCATCACGAGACTTACCCATGATGGATGGATGGCAGCGAACAATAGTGAATCCAAGTAGACTTGATAAATAAAACTATGCTCCCCGGCAACGTCGCCAGAAAATAGTCTTGATGACCCACAAGTATAGGGGGTGTATCGCAGTACTTTCGAGGGAAGTGAAACCCAATTTATTGATTCCACATAAGGGGAGCCAAAGAATATTTATAAGCCTTAACAACTGAGTTGTCAATTCAGCTGCACCTGGAAACAATCTTGCTCACAACAGTTTATTAGTAGCAACAATTGCAGTAAACAGTAGGATTAAAGCGCGGTAGGCATAGGGATGGATGGAAGGGCGTTGCATGGACAAGACAATTCACATGGCAATCATAACATAGGGCATTTGCAGATAAATAACATAAAGCATCCAAGTACTAGATAATCATTAGTATGTGTTCCATATATAGTCATACGCGCTCGCAATGAGAACTTGCACAACATCTTTTGTCCTGCCAGCCCGTTTGTAGCGGGGCCTCAAGGGAACTACTGGTAATTAAGGTGCTCCTTTTAATAGAGCACTAGAGCAAAGCATTAACACTCCGTTAACTCATGTGATCCTCACATCAAAGCCATTCCCTCCGGTTATCCCGATTTCTGTCACTTCGGGGCCATTGGTTCCGGACAACAACGTGTGTATACAACTTGCAGGTAAGACCTTAAACAATACTATCATAATGAATCAATAACATGTTTAGATCTGAAATCATGGCACTCAGGCCCTAGTGACAAGCATTAAGCATAACAAGTCGCAACAAAGTCAAAAAGCACTAATAGTAGATACTAGGCACCATGCCCTAACAATCCGATGCCATTACATGAACGATCTCATCCAATCCCTACCATCCCCATAGCCTACATCGGGGGATTACTCACTCATGGATGGGGGAAACATGGATGGTCGATGGAGAAGTGATGGGGATAATGATGGCGATGATCTCCTCCAATTCCCTGTCCCGGCAGGGTGCCAGAATGGAGTTTCTGGTTCCAAATCGCGGAATCTGGTGGCGGCGGCGGAGCGGAAATCTTTCTCGAAAAACGTCGAACCCCCCTGAGTTTTTAGGTCAGAAAGCAACTTATAGGCGATGGGGGAGATCGAGGGGGTGCCTGGGGCGGCCAGACCACCCCCTGGCGCAGTCAGGCCTAGCCTACGTGGTCAGGTGGTGTGGCTAGGCCCCAGCCCCACTCCGTCTCGTATTCTGGCTCCGTGAGTCTTCTGGTGAAATAGGATTTTTGGCATACTTTCTGGGATTTTTCCTGATAGTTGATTTTCTGCACAAAAACTAGACACCAAGGTAATTCTGCTGAAAATAGTGTTAGTCCGTGTTAGTTGCATCCAAATCACACAAGGTTAGAGGAGAAACAATAGCAAAAGTGTTCGGGAAAGTAGATATGTTTTGGACGTATCAACACTCCTTACATATCAACTTGGGAAATCGAGGAAACTCACGGAAAACTATCCATGCTATGGGATACGTCCTATGGGATTAAGTCCCTTAATAGCGCAGTAACTCGATTGATATCGATTGCTAACTGTTGTGGTTATGAGGATGATGTGAGCAGCGGTTGCTACATATTTGTCCAAATATGGAGTTCCTCCCGCACATACATAGTTGAGAATGTTCATGATAATAATCTTAATCTTAGCTCATTATAATGCTAGTGGTGTATCCGCTACTCCCTGAGAATGCTTTTTTCCCTATTGCAGTTCCAATATCTCTTACATACGCAACACTTACTTTCCGTGTTCAGTTGTTTTACTTTATTTATTGTTGCTCTTATACCAAAAACCCCAAAACACCTTTTTACACAATACTCACATTTTATCTTGTCACTTAGAACTTTATTTAGAATTTCTATTGTACTATTGATTTCAAGAGTTATTAGACTTCAGACTCCTGCTCCCTGTGGGATCGATATATTTATTTTGAAACTAGCTACAAACGATCTGTGCACTTGCAATCATCAAGCTATTTTCTAGCGTCGTTGCCGGGGAGCTAAGCGATGTAGCTCTTTTAGTTTTTGCTTATTTATATTTGTCTTGCTAAGTTTTGTTTTGAGTTACAGGTTTTGACCAACATGATGGAGTTTGAGCATATGACTAGTGCTAACCTACTCAGCCATTTTGGGAAGCCCTATGATATTTATAAAAGAGACAATTCCAATAAGAAGACAAGGGGTTTTTAAATAAATCCTCTATTACTCTGTATTCTACACGAGAAGCAATTTACTAGAGATGAAGAAGATCCTGATCCATATGAGCAAATTGCATCTTTAAAATATATATGTGGCACTTTTCAGTTGACGGGATATACTGCTAATGAGGTAAGGGTTAAACTTTTTAGTCAGACTTTTACTAGTACAACTCTCTCATGGTATAGATCTCTACCCCCTGAAGCCACTACTACTTGGGATAATTTAGCTTGTGAATTTCTAACAAAATATTATCCATTATCAAAATCTTTTGGAATTAGGCATCTTATAATGACTTGGAGGAACCGTTCTAATCAAGGACTAGTAAGAGCTTATATCAGATTTAAAGATTTACTACGTCTATGTCCTCATCATGATTTGCCTGAATGGTATTTATTGCATATCTTTTATGGTGGTTTAATTGAACCTAATAAAATTGAACTAGACTCTTTCATGGAAGGAGCCTTTATGAATCTTCCTATTACTAAAGCTTGGGCTTTAATTAATAGAATTCGCGAACATAGAGTTTCATGGTATTTTGGTCTAGGAAGTGAAGGAGGCGTAGAAATAGACCATGATTGTATTCATGACTATAATAAAAAGGGCTGTGTTAAAGAATTATCTAAAGAACTTTATTTGGATTCAGATCTTGTGTTGCAAGTTGTTAAAGCTTTTACAGAACATATCAAAGATCAAAAACAAGGTTTGGTCAAGTATGATCTACCACCCAAACCTGAGAAGAAAAGAGAAGTTAAAGCAACACTGGCCTCCCTAGAACCAACATATGAGATACCTTTCCCTAACACTGCACAAAAGCATATTCCTGAATATGAACACGTGATACGTCCATAACGTATCTATAATTTTTGATGGTTTTATGCTAATAATATGCTTTTGACACTCCTTTTTGTCTAAAGTTTATGATTTATTTGGACTAACCTACTAATAGTTGCAAAAGTGCACAATGTTCTTGTTTTACACTTTCATGTGTAGGAATTACCAAGAATAAAAGTGGCAACCTTGCTGAAGTCAAATTAGGATTTTTCTAGAAATCTGTCTTAGAACTCTTTTTGAAGATGGTCACGTTTCGGGTAGAAGACGGCATGAAACGGAAAACTCTTCAACTACAAAGTTGTTGAAATTTCACGCCAAACGTTCTAGACATAAAATTTAGCCGATGCCGCGTCCGGACGGGGCCTTATAGGCCCGATTTACTGCAGCCCAAGATGGGGTGACAGGAATCCGAGAAGCTATATAAAGGGAGGAAACCTAATTCGCCCAGGGTATCTCCACCCACTCGGTTTGAGCTGTAATTTTTGTGCTTTTGCCCCAGGTTGTTATCCAACTTTCATTAGTTCAACACTTTTAGATTTGAGCAACATAAGGTCTTCGAAAAAATTGGTCTCTATCTGCTGGTCTGTTTTGATAGATTTCTGCCATTATTTGCATTTACTTCTTGTTGATTCCTTTTTGGTTCTATTTGGGGAATTGAGTTTTTTAATGGAAGTGCTACAGTAGCTTGTGTTTTAATGGAAGTTTTATTGGTGTTGAAAATGAACCCAAAGACTTATTATCTTGAGTACACTAATGTTGCTAATGAAGATTATGTGAAGTTTTGTATAAAGGAAAATTTTCAGGTGTTAAGGAAAGAATGATGTAATGAGATGAAGAATGGACTAAATCTCAAGCTTGGAGATTCCACCCCGTGTCACCCCAAGAAATATCCAAGAAGTACAAGCGTCCAAGCTTGGGGATGCCCAAGGAATCCCCTTCTTCATCAATAAAAATCTCAGATTCTTCCAAACACTTCATTTTTATTGTTTCATGCACAGTTGAGTTGTTCTTGGAGCGTATTCGTTTTTGTTTTTGGTTTTTGTTTGCTTAGTTTTCTTAGTTTTCTTGCATAAATTGGTTGGACCCCCTCTTTCATACATTAGTTTTCAAATAAGTGTGGTTTGGATTGGAAAAGAGTAGGAAAAGTTCATGCTTAAGTGGTAAAAGGAGCTCATTTTTGACGGTGGCCTATGCTTTGTCATGTCATGCTTGATATTGTTTTGGCTTTATGCTTAGTGATTTTTGCTGTACCATGACATGTTATAAACAATTGAGATTGCTTAATGTGCCTTGAAAGAATCATGCGTTGTTTTAGCATATTAAAGCATAGTATTGTGGTATTCTCCTTTGATGCTTTATTTGGGTTGACTTGGCGCATGCTCACACCATGTTATGACTATCTCAAGTCACCATAGCCTTTATGATCCTTTAGTTTTTGACTTATAATATCACTTTATGCTTTCATTTATGATGTTTTGTCGCTTTGCATGATTATGGCCATTATTGCTCTTTTAGTTGGTCGCTCCTAGTATTTTGCTAGCCTCCATAACCAAGTATGAGTTCCACTCATGCATCCAACTCCAAATAAAACCAAGTTATCCCAAAGAGTCCACCATAACTACCTATGATCATTTGCTATTCCAAGTATATTCATGCTTTTATCTACCTTCCGAATTAAACTTGTTATGAGAAAACTAGTGATTAAAGCTCTCACGAATTTGATGGCACACTTAACTTTTCTTGCCCTTAATAAACTTCAACCAATGTGTCATCTATGTTATATATGCTTGCACTTATATGTTGGGGATTAGCAGAACCATGATGCCATGGGGAATGCTTTCAACATTGCACTTGTACATTGTACCCAGTTGATATCATGCTCTTTTGTTTATGGATGTCGTCGATGTGTAATGAAAGGGGAACTTGTAAGTCCATGGAGTTATGTATGTGAGTTAGAGAAACGCCTAGGTCGCTGGTCTAATACATGCCTAATCTTGGTGGAAACCTGCAGCGTAACCATAATAAGCAATCTATGAAGCATTCTTCTTATAAAAAAGAGATAGAGATTGAGAAAAAAAGAAAAAAAGAGATGATAAAAGAGGAAAGAGAGAAAAAACACTATTTTCCCATGGTAAATAAGAAGATTGCTGAGATGCTCGTTATCTGCTTACCTTGTCATTTTGATATGGGTATTCTTCCGTATCATCGGGCAAGGGGTACCGAGTTGGCGGTTCTCTATGATACACATGTACTTATTATGATAAGAACTTACCCGTAACTAAACTTGAGTAGCATGAGGAGCGGCCCTCGTATTCAAGGGACATGAGATTTCCAACTTATACTTTGTCAAGCATATACTCCATAGTTTGTTCACTTTAACCTTAATCACTTCAATATGATTATGATAGGGGCAATGAGAGCTGAAAGCTAATAAGTACCATAATTTTTGAAAGCTCTTTATGAGACTTGAATCCCTGCTTCCTTCTATGAAGGCCTTTCTTCCACTTTTATATCGAGTCTCCACCTTCTATATTTATGCACCAATTAAGAGAGCACAGTTCTCATTCTTAATTCTATGTGCATTGTCCCAAGCCTTGTTGATTGATGCATAACTTTGATATTTCTTGTTCCTAAACTATTTGTATCTAGTCATCCTTATGAACATTGAAGGTGTCCCATGCATTTTTGTTTTGCTACTCTATGAGGGATAAGCTGAATACCATTCTTATTATGCTTTATTTATGTGAAACAAACAAAAGTCTTGCAAAGCATTATTATTCATGAATCTTTTGTTTGTTCCTTTTCATGTTACAACATAGTTGCTATGTCTTATTGTTAAAACTCTATCTTTCATGATTCATGTTTAGAGTACCTTAATCCCAGCTATCAATGCTTTTACAATAATGATGATCAAGATTGTATTGTCTGCATGTCACCTCAAATATTATATTGCTTTGATCGTTTACCTACTCGAGGACGAGCATGAACTAAGCTTGGGGATGTTGATACGTCCATAACGTATTTATAATTTTTGATGGTTTTATGCTAATAATATGCTTTTGACACTCCTTTTTTATAAAGTTTATGATTTATTTAGACTAACCTACTAATAGTTGCAAAAGTGCACAATATTCTTGTTTTACACTTTGATGTGTAGGAATTACCAAGAATACAAGTGGAAACCTTGTTGAAGTCAAATTGAGATTTTTCCAGAAATCTGTCTGATAACTCTTTTTGAAGATGATCACGTTTGTCTAAGATGGCGTCAAACGGAAAACTCTTCAACTACAACGTTGTTGGAACTTTCGCGGCAAACGTTCTGGACATAAAATTTAGCTGATTCCGAGTCCAGACAGGCCTTATAGGCCCAATTTACTGCAGCCCAAGATGGAGTGACGTGAATCCGAGAAGCTATATAAAGGGAAGAAACCTAATTCGCCCAGGGTATCTCCACCCACGAATTTGCAGCCACCAAAGCCACGTTTTTGCCTCCCGCGTGGATCCCATCTCCATGGGGGAGGGCTCCCAAGAAGCCATGAGGGAAGGAGGCTAAGGGGCGGTGCTCCCCCATGATACCGGCGGCAGGGAAGGAGTCCTGCGTGCCGCCGCCTTCGTCGCCGCCGCCCTCTTCGCCATATTCACCGTCATCTCCATCACCTAATCCTCCTAGTATACAGTGGTTTATCCTCCCACACATCTCTGTACCGTTCTATGTAAACATGGTGTTTGATGCTATAAGTTATAATCCTATGATCTATGTCATGTTTGTGTAGTTTCTTTGTTCTTAGATTGAATGGTTGAACGTCTTTGGTTCATTATAGTTGTATGTTGATATGGTACACTCCTTTGGTATCCATTATATTTGTGCGCTCACGGATTAAACATCATAGGGTTTGTAGTATGTGTAAGAGGAAGGGGAGTTCTGCCGGAGTGACAAAAACCTGAGAACGCGAACCGGAACGTTGCACGTATGGGAGTAAGAGGACCATTAAACTCAAGGCTATGGTTGGGGAAACCTTAATGCATGTTAGTAGCTATGGATGTTTGCTAACAATCCAATCATATAGTACATGTAATTCCAAGTAGTGAAGCGCATATATATTTAGCCTCTCCCAGATAGAAAACTGCATCGAAGACAATGAACCCGATCTATTCGCTATTTAAACTTGGACAAAGCCACCACAATTACCACCACTATTCCACACTCATGATTCTGTTAGTTTAGTGTATTTTATTGCTGCAGCAACTAGCTTTACTTTCTTGTTATTTATTATCATGCAAAGCTATCTCTATTACTCGTATTGTTGCTCTATTTTTATTTCCTAGATAATGCAAACATTTAGTGTGCGTAGAGTTGTATCAGTGGTTGATAGAACTTGAGAGAATATTTATCCTACCTTTAGCTCTTCGTTGGGTTCGACACTCTTACTTATCAAAAATGCTACACACGATCCCCTATACTTGTGGGTTATCAAGACCTTTTTTGGCGCCGTTGCCGGGGAACAATAGCGTGTGGGTGAATATTCTCGTGTGCACTTGTTTGCTTTATCTCTAAGTAGTTTTTACTTTCAGTTTTAAGTTGTTCTCTATCTTAGTATGGATAGGGAATGCGAATTACAAAAAAATTACTTGTACTTGTTACCTAAAAACGTTTTCAAAAAGGAAAGTGATTGGAAAGATGAGTAATGCTTAAGTGGGGGTCGACCTTGAACACTTGTGTTCATGCCTATGAAACCAAAACAAATCTTCCCATGGAAGCTTTTCAGTTAAAAACTTGTAGGAATGTATGAAGCCTTGAAAAGAAAGATATTTCTGGTATTGATCTTAATGCTTATTCATTCGAAAATACTTGAATCTTGCGCCTATGCCTAACTTAAAGGCATTAAAGAAAAGTACTTATTGGGAGATAACCCAAAAGTTTTAGTTGAGTCTTGGAAGTTATTGCTTCAGTAATAACCTCTCCTTTTTCTTTTTATTTGCTTTTTGTGCCAAGAGTAACCTCTAATGAGAGATAAGTAATGCTTGGAAAGTTGCTGTCCAGAAACAGATTTCTGTGCTTCGTTGTAAAAATTCGTGTAAAATCTCTGTACGTCGGTTTGAGCTGTAAATCTTGTGCTTCTGCCCCAGGTTGTTATCCAACTTTCGTTAGTTCAACACTCTTAGATTTGAGCAACAGAAGGTCTTCGAAAAAATTGGTTTCTATCTGCTGGTCTGTTTTGACAGATTTCTGCCATTATTTGCATTTGCTTCTTGTTGATTCCTTTTTGGGTTCTATTTGGGGAATTGAGCTTTTTAAGAGAAGTTCTACAGTAGCTTGTGTTTTAATGGAAGTTTTATTGGTGTTGAAAATGAACCCAAAGACTTATTATCTTGAGTACACTAATGTTGCTAATGAACATTATGTGAAGTTTTGTATGAAGGAAAAAATTTAGGTGTTAAGGAAAGAAAGATGTAATGAGATGAAGAATGGACTAAAGCTCAACCTTGGAGATGACACCCCGTGTCACCCCAAGAAATATCCAAGAAGTACAAGCGTCCAAGCTTGGGGATGCCCAAGGCACCCCCTTCTTCATCAATAAAAATCTCAGGTTTTTCCAAACACTTCATTTTTATTGTTGCATGCACAGTTGTGTTGTTCTTGGAGCGTCTTCGTTTTCGATTTTGGTTTTCGTTTGCTTGAATAAATTGGTTGGACCCCCTCTTTCATACATTAGTTTTCAAATAAGTGTGGTTTGGATTGGAAAAGAGTAGGAAATGTTCATGCTTAAGTGGTAAAAGGAGCTCGTTTTTTACGGTGGCCTATGCTTTCTCATGTCATGCTTGATATTGTTTTGGCTTTATGCTTAGTGATTTTTGCTGTAGCATGACATGTTATAAACAATTGAGATTGCTTAATGTGCCTTGAAAGAATCATGCGTGGTTTTAGCATATTAAAGCATAGTATTGTGGTATTCTCCTTTGATGCTTTATTTGGGTTGACTTGGCACATGCTCACACCATGTTATGACTATCTCAAGTCACCATAGCCTTTATGATCCTTTAGTTTTTGACTTGTAATATCACTTTATGTTTTAATTTATGATGTTTTGTCGCTTTGCATGATTATGGCATTTGCGAAGGTCCAAACCTTGAAATATTACGACCAATTTTGTCAAGAAGGTCATAGTTTCCTAACATGAAATGGTCACAGATGGATAACAACGGTTCAGTGCCTTGAATAAAGCTGAGATGCTTTGAGGGTCGTTGGATGAGAGAAGAATAGACGGACGAGATCGTGATCTGGGTCAGTTTTGGTGCGGATCGATGACATGGCATATTGGCCTCCACGTAGGATCCTAAAACACAGACACCGCCAACACTCCACTTAGGATCCCCAACCCAGCCCTCCAAACCCTAATTGCTCCTCCACTTCTTTCTCTCTCTCACAGACGCCGCCATTCTCAGATCCGAAGGAGCCATCCCCAACTCCCCATCCGCCAACCGCCGCTCACGCCCACGACGATCACTGCAGCACCACTGTCTGCGGCTATTCTTCTAGCCCACTGCCCCGCCGCTCGGCTACCCCTTTTACGCACCCCCCATCGGCCGCATCCACCTCCCGAACACCTCAACACCCCAAAACCTAGATCCCTAATGCCTCCTCATCCCTTCCTCCGCATCACCAACCATGGCGGTCGAGAACGTGTACGGGCCGCTAAGGAGGGTTCCAGGGCATGCAGGAGGTGAAGTGTGGGATCCACATCACCAAGGATTCGGTGAGGACTAGTACCTTAACCCAAATCTCTCCGTTCTGCATCCGGGGCTGGCGCGGTGACCCTTGACGGCGCCTCTAATTACACCA
The DNA here is from genome assembly GCA_910589775.1 of Avena eriantha. Taxonomy (NCBI): domain Eukaryota; kingdom Viridiplantae; phylum Streptophyta; class Magnoliopsida; order Poales; family Poaceae; genus Avena; species Avena eriantha. The sequence continues at coordinate 198,485,817 of OU342746.1, forward strand.
GCGACCACCACTAGGGCAGCTTCGCGGGAGACTTTCCTCATGAACCTGACCACCAAGAACGAGATAAGGTACGAAGGTCGTCCTCTTCGTCCTCCTGAAGAGGATGTTTGAGCCAAGCTTGCTGCACAGGGCAAGGCGAAATAATGTGCTTGCCTATGGGATTTAATGTTCTGTTTTCGTGGTATGTAGAAGCCGCAACATGTATTTTTCTGCAAAGACTTATTTTACCTCTTCTAGATTGTATGCCTGCCTGACTCAAAGTTGCTTTGGACCGCTGAGATACTGGTTTTAGTTTGAACATCTAGGAACTTTTGATATCCTAGTCTCTGTGAATAAACATTCTGGAGAATGCTTATTCGTGTTACATTTACATTTTTTTGGGATTTTGTGAGTGCGCTTAGTCGTCCTGTTTTAATGGTTATGATGATGCCTAGATGCTGCTCTCATGCGGGTTGTAATGATACAGACTTGACACTAAACAAATCAGATGATATAATTGAAGAACAAAATTCACAATAATCAAACATCATGAGCCTAGCTAACTATTTTCAACACATGAATAGATTTTCGAATCCCAACAAGATTTTGTGACTAAGAAGTTTATATAGTCCATCATAAAACTAGTGCCAGTACATTGAGATTTAACTCTTCATCTTACTTTCTAGAGTTACTAACACTATTTCAAAGGATAGGGAAGTTACTAACATGGTTGTGTTCCATGTGGTGGTTGCAGGAAGATGTTCTGGATGGTACGTGCTGAGCGAGGTTCCTATTCTTTTTTGCCTGAAGTAAGTACTCGTTTTCTTCTTTCTGTCGATAATGGAGTCACATTTAGGTAGGGATTAAGGTTTTGCTCGTCGGGGTCAATTTGGGGAAGGAAGTCTCAAATAAGGGTTTTTCTTGGTAGTTATTAGGGTCGATGTTGTATCAAATAGTTAGGGAATTCAGTACATTCAAATAGTGAGATGTTTCAGGTGCAAAGGATGCAAACGATTCTTTTGCTTGCTTATACTGTTAAAGTTGCAGCTCATACTATTACTACTTTTGGTTGCTTATACTCTTATAGTTGCGGTCTGAAACTGATGGAGATTGCTTCACATTCTGTACTAGTAGTCATCTCAATAGGAATTAATAATGGCATACTACGTTATTGTAAAAGGACATAGTAACAACTCATACCGCCAGGGAAAGGATTCGATTAGTAACTTCAGGACATGAGATACTAGTGCAGAAACAAGTGATAACACATTTCACTAGTCAGTATCTTCTATGCTTTGTTACATTTTACAACATTAGACCTTCTATGCTCTGTTATAAGAATCTGGTACCTTACACTTGTTTCTTATTTGCTTATACTTCCAACAATAGTAGCTATGCTACCATGTACCTTGCACTTGTTTCTTATTTGCTCACGCTTCCCGTGCAGATAACCTCTGACTAAGGCCAGCGTCCGGAGCTGCACGCCGCCGACGATGTGCAAGGGTGTGCCCTACCAGGAGGAGGGGGAGCTCGTGCAGCCCTACCCCGAACACAGAGACGACGCCCAACAACCAAGAAGGTCATCTATTTTTTCGTTCCCCTTTTCTAATGTGCTCTAGACCATGGTTGGTCATGCTACAAATCGAGTAGATCGCCTCCATCTACAAGTAGAGTATATTTCTCTCCTTGCTGTATCACGGTGAACCATTGAATGATGCTTAGGATGTGTGTGCCCTGGCTACTGATTAGTGCATCGAGCTAGCCTGAGGTGTTCCTGTAAGTATTTTCATTCAGTTCAAGGGTTTTATCATCTAGCAGGAACGATTGTAACCTTTTGTTGGCCAATGACATGTATCCATAATTTCATTCTTGTACATGTCTATAATTTCTATACTACAGGTTATGAACACCTTTATGGAAAACAGTTTCTGCAACTAAGATATTCCATTGTGCATTCTACCTGAAACTATATAGAAACTGTGTCCTGGATCCATTTTCCTTCTCTGTTTCATTGTGACCTTGTTGGTACAAGCACATTTTATAGTGGGTGTATTCTGTAATTAGTAGAACTGTAGTCCATAGTGCTTCCTTGGTTACTGATGTTACTATTCGACATGGAAATACTGTTAACTCTTGCTAGAGATGCTATGTTATAATTAACGAGTACTTCCTTGTCAACTCTTGCTTATATTGGTGTCTTTATAGTCCTGTCAAGCATGATCGAGCTATAGCGGCTTCATCTTGATTTATAGCATGGCATCTGCTACTTATTTAATCATGACATGCGTTGAATAATTCTTTTGCATGTTATACTTGAGCAATCTGATTCTGTATGTGACCAATACTGTTGGTCATAGAATTTGTGACCATCTGTATTGGTCAGAGATGTCTATGACCAATTCAGAAAAAAGGTCGTGGTGTTTAACTAGTGACGCTCAGCTTTCGACCATCTCTATTTGGTCACAAAAAGGTCACAAGTTAAAAAATATGACCTTTCAGTGACCAATATGGAGGGTCATGTATCACCAAATTTCTTGTAGTGAGAGTTCACCATACCTACCTATTAGCATTTACTATTCCAAGTATATTCATGCTTTTATCTACCTTTCGAATTAAACTTGTTATGAGAAAACTAGTGATTAAAGCTCTCACGAACTTGATGGCACACTTTACTTTTCTTGCCCCTAATAAACTTGAACCATTGTGTCATCTATGTTATATATGCTTGCACTTATATGTTGGGGATTAGCAGAACCATGCTGTCATGGGGAATGCTTTCAACATTGCACTTGTACATTGTACCTAGTTGATATTATGCTCTTTTGTTTATGGATGTCGTCGGTGTGAAATGAAAGGGGAGCTTGTAAGTCCATGGAGTTATGTATGTGTGTTAGAGAAACGCCTGGGCCGCCGGTCTAATCCATGCCTAATCATGGTGGAAACCTGCAGCGTAACTGTAATGAGCAATCTATGAAGCATTCTTCTTATAAAAAAGAGATAGAGATTGAAAAAAAAAGAAAAAGAAGATGAGAAAAGAGGAAAGAGAGAAAAAAGCACCATTTTCCCATGGTAAATAAGAAGATTGCTGAGATGCTCGTTGTGCTTGCCTTGTCATTTTGATATGGGGATTCTTCCGTATCATCGGGCAAGGGGTACCCTGTTGGCGGTTCTCTATGATACACATATACTTACCATGACAAGAACTTACCGGTAACTAAAATTGAGTAGCATGAGGAGCGGCCCTCGTATTCAAGGGACATGAGATTTCCAACTTATACTTTGTCAAGCATATACTCCATAGTTTGTTCACTTTAACCTTAATCAGTTCAAGATGCTTATGATACGGGCAATGAGAGCTGAAAGCTAATAAGTACCATAATTTTTGGAAGCTCTTTACGAGACTTCAATCCCTGCTTCCTTATATGAAGGCCTTTCTTCCACTTTTATGTTGAGTCTCCACCTTCTATCTTTATGCACCAATTAAGAGAGCATAGTTGTCATTCTTAGTTCTATGTGCATTGTCTCAAGACTTGTTGATTAATGCATAACTTTGATATTGCTTGTTCCTAAACTATTTTTATCTAGTCACCCTTATGAACTTTCAAGGTGTCCTATGCATTTATATTTTTCTACTCTATGAGAGATAAGCTGAATACCATTCTTATTATGCTTTCTTTATGTGAAACAAACAAACGTCTTGCAAAGCATTGTTATTCATGAATCTTTTGTTTGTGCCTTTTCATGTTACAATATAGTAGCTATGTATTATTGTTAGAACTCTATCGTTCATGATTCATGTTTAGAGTACCTTAATCCCAGCTATCAATGCTTTTACAATAATGATGATCAAGATTGTATTGTCTGCATGTCACCTCAAAAATTATATTGTTTTCATCATTTACCTACTCGAGGACGAGCAGGAACTAAGCTTGGGGATGTTGATACGTCCATAACGTATCTATAATTTTTGATGGTTTAATGCTAATAATATGCTTTTGACACTCCTTTTTGTACAAAGTTTATGATTTATTTGGACTAACCTACTAATAGTTGCAAAACTGCACAATGTTATTGTTTTACACTTTGATGTGTAGGAATTACCAAGAATACAAGTGGAAACCTTGCTGGAGTCAAATTGGGATTTTTCCAGAAATCTGTCTCAGAATTCTTTTTGATGATGGTTACGTTTCGGGTCGAAGACGGTGTCAAACGGAAAACTCTTCAATGACAAAGTTGTTGGAAATTTCACGACAAACGTTCTGGACATAAAATTTAGCTGATTCCGAGTCCGGATTTACTGCAGCCCAAGATGGGGTGACGGGAATCCGAGAAGCTATATAAAGGGAGGAAACCTAATTCACTCAGGGTATCTCCACCCACGAATTTGCAGCCACCAAAGCCACGTTTTTGCCTCCCGCATGGATCCCATCTCCATGGGGGAGGGCTCCCGAGAAGCCATGAAGGAAGGAGGCTAAGGGGCGGTGCTCCCCCATGATACCGGTGGCGGGGAAGGATTCCCCCGCGCCGCCGCCGGTGCCGCCGCCGCCCTCTTCACCATATTCACCGCTATATCCATCACCTAATCCTCCTAGTATGCAGTGGTTTATCCTCCCACACACCTCTGTACCGTCCTATGTAAACATGGTATTTGATGCTATAAGTTATAATCCTATGATCTATGTCATGTTTGTGTAGTTTCTTTGTTCTTAGATTGAATGGTTGAACGTCTTTGGTTCATTAGAGTTGTATGTTGATATGGTACACTCCTTTGGTGTCCATTATATTTGTGCGCTCATGGATTAAACATCATAGGGTTTGTAGTATGTGTAAGAGGAAGGGGGAGTTCTGCCGGAGTGACAGAAACCTAAGGACGTGAACCGGAACATTGCACGTATGGGAGTAAGAGGACCATTAAACTTAAGGCTGTGGTTGGGGAAACCTTAACGCATTTTTAGTAGTTACGGATGTTTGCTAACAATCCAGTCATATAGTACATGTAATTCCAAGTAGTGAAGCGCATGTATATTTAGCCTCTCCTAGATAGAAAACTGCATCAAAGACAATGAACCCGATCTATTCGCTATTTAAACTTGGACAAAGCCACCACAATTACCACCACTATTCCACACTCATGGTTCTGTTAGTTTAGTGTATTTTATTGCTGCAGCAACTAGCTTTACTTTCTTGTTATTTATTATCATGCAAAGCTATCTCTATTACTCGTATTGTTGCTCTAGTTTTATTTCCTAGATAAATGCAAACGTTTAGTGTGCATAGAGTTGTATCGGTGGTTGATAGAACTTGAGAGAATATTTATCCTACCTTTAGCTCCTCGTTGGGTTTGACACTCTTACTTATCCAAAAGGCTACACACGATCCCCTATACTTGTGGGTTATCAACAGGTTAACGCAGTACAGGAGAAGAAGGAAGAGGAAAGTATGCCAGAAGTCATGGAACATCTGGAAGAAACCTAAGATGAAGAGGTAACCAAGGAAGAAATTATGGCTATGTATGCGCATTGTAACATAGTTGAACTTGATGAAGAGACTTCTGTATTGGTTGAAGGTAAAACAAAGGTAAAAGATGTGGGTAAGCCTATTCTTCTCTGCATATTTGAGGAAACCTCACATTATGGTTCATGCGATCTTGGCACCGAAGTTAATGTTATATCTTATGATTTCTATTTAGAAATAAAAGAATAAATAGAACCGACTACAATTGAAAATACTGATATGACAATCATGTTAGCCAATAAAACTCTTAGAATTCCAATGGGAGTAGTTGAAGATGCAACTATCACAATTGGCAACAAAAACTTTCGTATCGATTTTGTAGTTGTTGATATGCCAGCTGACACTCTTTGCCCAATTATATTTCGAAGAAAGTTTTTGAGTGATGTAGGTGCCTATGTTGATTTCAAAAAGGAGATTATGTCTCTTAGGCTTGGTACAGCGGAAAAAGAATTCCACTTATCCAAAGTCAAAGACAAGCCTCCACAAATACAAGAAGAAGAGAAAGAGAAAACTATTGACGAAATGGCAGCTCTCTTCTTTAGTAATCAAGAAGAAGAAATAAATGAAGACTAAAATTATGAAGAAATAGTTATGGAGGACAAGTCCCTAGAAGAACTAGAAGATGAATTCGATTCACTTCCCATTATAGGGCCTCCAACTAATGAGGCTTTCGAAGAGCCAGAAAAGAGGGGGGACGAGGAATTACCACCCCTAGAATTGAAGACTCTACCAGATAATCGTAAATACATATTTTTAGATGATACAAATAAATTTCCTGTTATTATTAGTGCTAAACTTTCAGGGGAAGAAGAAGAACTCATGAAAATACTTAAGGAGCATCGCGAGGCCTCTGGGTACTCAATGGATGATTTGAAGGACATTAGTCCCATGATAACCGTCCATCGGATATTCATGGAAGAAGGTGCTAAACCAGTTGCGGAATTTAATAGAAGATTGAAGCCTGAAATGAAGGAAGTGGTAAGAAAAAAAATTATACGCCTACTAGATGCAAGTATAATCTATCCTGTTAAAGAAAGTGAATGGGTAAGTTATGTTCATTGTGTCCCAAAGAAGGGCGATTTTACTGTTGTTCCTAATGAAAACAATGAATTGATACCTACTAGAACTATTGTCGGGCATAGGATGTGCATAGACTTCAGGAAATTGAATAAAGAAACTAGGAAAGATCACTATCCTTTACGATCTTAGATCAAACTTTAGAAAGGTTAGCAAACCACACTCATTTTTTCTACTTGGACGGATACTCTGGTTTTTCTCAAATAGTTGTTCATCCAGATGACCAACTTAAAACAACTTTCCTTAGTCCTTATGGTTTACATGCTTACCGACGTATGCCTTTTAGTTTATGTAATGCTCTAGCTACTTTTCAAAGATGCATGACTACTATTTTGCGGATTTTATAGAACTAATAATGGAAGTATTTATGGATGACTTTTCTGTCTATAGAACTTTGTTTACTAGTTGCTTGGATAATCTCAAAAGAGTTTTGCAGCGTTGCGAAGAAACCAATCTTGTTCTAAACTGGGAGAAGTGCCATTTTATGGTTAAAGAAGGTATAGTCCTTGGACATAAGGTATCAGGTAAGGGAATTGAAGTGGATAGAGCTAAGGTTGGGGACATAGAGAGAATGCCACAACCTAGGGATATTAAAGGTATAAGAAGTTTCCTTGGTCATGTGTGTTTTTATAGAAGGTTCATTAGAAATTTCTCTAGAATATCTAAATCTTTGACTAACCTTCTACATAAGGGAGTAAGATTTAATTTTGATGATAAATGTCTCGAAGCCTTTGATAAACTGAAAAATTCTTTATCCCATGCTCCTATCATTAAACCACCTATCTGGGATATCACTTTTGACTTAATATGTGAAGCTAGTGATGATGTTGTAGGAGTAACTCTAGGACAACACATTGGTCGCAGATTTAATATTATACATCATGCTAGTAGAACTCTTAATGGTGCTCAAAAGAATTATCGTAAGGAAGAAATGGAATGTTTGAGTTCATACGGATCGTGATAGTTCAAAAGAACTCCTTGAGAGGAAAGACCATAAGCCATGACTGATCTGTTGGATTATTTTACTTGAAGATTTGAGTTGCTGATTATGCAGAGGTAGAAAATAAAGATGTTGAATGCAGTGTCCATGTTTGCCTAGCAAGACACCAATCTTGTTGAGAGGATCTTTAGTCTCGGTGATTTTCGCTTACGAGAATTATTCAATGAACTAAGGCCAATTCCTCCAAAAGAGAAGAAGTCTTTGTTGTTGGAGGAGCTTGTCATCCCCAACTAAGTAAACGGTAAGTTCAAGGTAAGTGTTCTTACTCAAATAAGTGATTTGTTTTCATAGATTTTACTTCTAATTTTTTTGCCTTTGAATTCAAGATCTAGAGGTTTTTACCAACTATACAGGCGCAACGATACAACCGGAGAAAAATCTCCCGCCGTATAGTTGGTTGTTCAACCCTCTGTATCTTCTTCGTGAAATTGTTTTTTATGTCTAGACCTTTACGGGCGCAACTATACGACCGGAGATAAAATTTCGGCCATATAGTTGATCGTTGAACTCTTAGACACTTTCGATTTTTGATGTGTGTATCTATATGGTCGCAACTATACGACCGGAGATAAAATTCTAGCCATATAGTTGGTCGTTGAACTCTCGGACAGTTTCGTTTTTTGATGTTTGTATCTATACGGTCGCAACTATACGACCGTAGACAATATTCCGATAGTATAGTTGGTCGTTAAACTACTAGACATTTTTCGTTTGCCTTTTGGTTATTCATAAAAAAATGTTATTGTCGGTTCCTAGTCGTAACTTAACCAACCTGGACTCAAGATATTTGGAAATATCTGTCTAGAACCAATTATGGCCGGAGCTATACGGGTCGCGCCCGTATAGTTGGTCATTACGCGGCAGGACTCCTCCAAATCCACGATTTCTTTCCCTATTTCGTTAAGATTCTTTTTTTGGGCAAGAATTTGGTGTTTCTCGCGAGTTTTACTGACCTCTGACCCCCCTTATATACTGCCATTATCTCTCTCTCTAATCATAATCTCCAGAAACCAATCCACCTCTTATTCACACGTGAGGACATGCAACCAAGGGATAGAAGCCAAGAAGAAAGGTTCCTATGGAGATCGGGAGCAATAGCGAGCAAGGAAAGGAGATCAAGATCGTCCCTATGGAGTTCCTCGACGCCAACAATGCACGTCGGAAGAGGGATTTTAAGGCCCTCGAGCTAAAGATTGAAGAGATGGACAGGGAGACACCGGGGACACCCAAGCATCTTCGGTTGCTGCGACTTTATCTTGACAAACTAGATGAATATATTAAGCAGACAACCGAAGTAGGTTTTTCTATGAGTCTTAAGGCGCTACAAACCCTTCAGGATAACAATGAGTTCATTAAAGAACAAGTGAAAGTGCTGGAGAGGAATAATATTTTTTACAAGCTGTGTGTTAAAGAATTAGAAGTTGTCAATCAATCCCTCCGTCTCAGGCTATCCCGTGAAGAGAAGATACTGCGTGCCATGGCGCCACAGTGATCTACAATAATCATGGTATCAAATAATTGCAATGGATTATTTGATCCCTCCTGGCTTGATTCCAAGCTTGGGGAGATCTTTAAGACCTTGTAATCTATCTTATAAGTTTTACGTTACTATTTTAGTTTTGTGTTAGTTCAAACTAGAAATAAAGTTTGTAGCATTAGAATTCCCTTCAGGAATAGTCGACCCCTTTATGAATTCTGAGTTTATTATTATATATGGAGCAATATTGAGTTTGTGCTTGTCTTATTGGATATATGAATGGCTTGAGTATAATTTCACTTGCACTTGATGATAGCAATAGGAGTCTTCCACACCATTGGTATTAATTCAACATACAAAGATAATTTGGTCAATATGTTGTAAGTTCATGGTTTGATTTACAAAGAAAGAAAAATTATCTAATAAGTTAAGTTGAAAAAGAAACCTTGAACAACGAAAAATAAAAGTGCTATCAAAATAGAGTGAGAATAAGTCAAGGTAGAACCTTCAAGTCACAAAAATGCTTCATATATAATTGGAATTTTATAATTGAGATCATTAAACTTTGAATTCCTACATGAAGTGGAATGTATGGCTAGCTGATACGTCCAAAACGTATCTACTTGCCTGAACACTTTTGTTATTATTTTTCCTCTAAACTTGTGTGATTTGGATACAACTAACACGGACTGACGCTGTTTTCAGCAGAATTACCTTGGTGTCTACTTTTTGTGCAGAAAATCAACTATTAGGAAAAATCCCGGAAAACATGCCAAAAATCCTATTTCACCAGAAGACTCACAGAGCCAGAAGACGAGACGGAGGAGGGCCACGAGGGGCCCACACCACCTGGCCGCGCAGGCTAGGCCAGGCCGCGCCTGGGGGTGCTGTGGCCGCCTCGGTCACCCCCCCGGCCTCCCTCTTCGGCTATTAGATGCCTCCTAACATAAAAACCTAGGGGGTTCGACGTTTTTCCAGAAAGAGTTCCGCTGCGCCGTCATACATTGCAAATATATCTATAATTTTTGATGTTCCATGCTTGGTTTTATCCACTTTCTTGTGTTTTGTCCACACTTTGGAGTACTTTTCATATGATTTCTTGGACTAACCTATTATCCAGAGCCACAGTGCCAGCTGCCTGTTTTCTGTTGTTTTTGGTTCCAGGAAGTCAGAAAATGAATATTCTCGGAATTGGACGGGACAAAAGCCAAAGTGCCTATTTTCCGGAAGTCATCAGATGCCAGAATACGAGACGGAGAAGGGCTGGGGGTCGGCCACACCACCTGGCCGCGCGGCGAGGCCTGGCCCGCGCCACGGGGTGGTCTGGCCGACCCCAGCACCCCCTCGGCCTCTCCTTCCGCCTATATATTTCCCTCGAGACGAAAACCCTAAGTACCCGATCAAAAATCCACGAAAGTGTCTGTAGCCACCGTCATCTCCATCCCTAGATCAGGAGGGATATGAAGCTCTTCCCGGCACCCTGCCGAAGAGGGGAATTCACCCTAGAGGCCTTCTTCATCATCATGCAAGCCTCCGGTGTGATGCGTGAGTAGTTCATCTCTGGACTACGGGTCCATGTAGTAGCTAGATGGCTGGTTCTCCTCCTTTGTGCTTTAGTGTCTAGATCTTGTGAGCTCTGTTCATGATAAAGATCATCTATTTGTAATTCTGCATGTTGTGTTTGCGGGGATCCGATGGATATTGAGATGCTATTTCAGATTGATTATTGATTCTATCATGTCTTTGTTATTTGTGATCTTGCATGCTTTCCGTTGTTAGTAGCTATCTTGGCCAAGTAGATGCTAGAAATTCCAAGAGTTAGTATTTATGCTCGATAGTGGGTTCATGCCTCTGGTAATCTGGGGAAGTGACAGAAATCTCTAAGGTACTAGATGTATTGTTGCTACTAGGGAGAAAACAACAATCCTTTGTTCATAGAACAATCATATTGTTTATATTACACGCAATTCGTAAAGCAATAATCTGTTGCTTGCAACTTAATACTGGAGGGGGTTCGGATGATAACCTGAAGGTGGATTATTAGTCATAGATGCAGTTGGATGGCGGTCTATGTATAATGTTGTAATTCCCAATCAAGTTCCAAAGGAGTCAAGATGATTAGTATATGCATGTATTGCTTTCTCGATGTTTGTCAATTGCCCCGCTGTAATTTGTTCACTCAGCATGTTATCTATCTTAAGGAGAGCCACATCTAGTGAACTATGGACCCCGGTCCTTTCTTTAACATACAATCTACAAACTGTTTACTGCTTTGTGTTTACTTTCTGCAAACTATTACTCCATTCCATTCGATACGTTTAATCCTTTGTTTTCAGCAAAACCAGTGAGATTGACAACCTCATCGCAAGTTGGGGGCAAAGTTCTATGGTTGTGTTGTGCAGGTCTCCACGTTGCTACTAGCACCGGTAGTGCACCCTGCCAAGGCTCAGCCGTCGTCGGATTGAGGACAAGTACGCCATGAGGGGTCCTCGAGGCGTGCGGAAGAGAGGGGTGTGAGACGTACGGTGTTCCGGGACGGTCAGCACACAAGTTTACCCAGGTTCAAATCCGCCGGCTTTGGACGGATCCTACTCCTGCTAGCAATCCAGTAATACGGCAGAGCTGGATATGGGTTGCAAGGGTATCACCTGTGCGAGTTGAGATTGTAGACTATTGAGGTGTGCCCTAAAGTCTCTCCCTAGGTCGGCTTATATAGATATCCGGCCTAGGGTTTACAAGAGAGATCAATCCAGCTACGACTAAGAGTTGGTTACAGAGTACATCTTGAACTACAAGTAACATTATGGGCCTAAGTCGGTAAGTCTTCTAGGCCTTCCCGTAGCCGGATTGGACTCCGTCTTTCTCCCTTACTGGGTCGCCCGTGAAGCAAAGCTCTAACCCGAAGTGGGCCACCCTGGTCAGTGAGGAACTGTGAGGATACCCGGAAAGTATATCCTCAACAGCAGCCCTCGGAGGCCTCCAAGATCCAAAGTCGGATTTGTCATCGTCTAGCTTGATCTTCGGCTTGCAGAATCTTGAAGGGTTCCTGAAACTTCACAAAAAATACGATACGGGTCTTAAAAGTAAGTCGGACCTATCAACAGGTTACTCGAATTTTCGAGCTCGATTTCAAACTAAGCCGGAACTTGGTCTCTAACGCCACCTGACACAAGCATGGTCAAGTCACGTCATCTGACAGGCGTTCCGTCAGCACGACCGTTGGTGGGTCCACGGTTCGCGGAACCGAGGCGCCATTTCAATGCGTGCGTGGAGATCGAGGCGACGCAATCATCGCGTGGGTCCTTCCCAGTTCCTTCCATGACGCGTGGCGGTTACACTGTAGCATTTGCACGAATCTTGGGGCAGTTAGGTGGATATAAGGGGTTTGGATTTCTTCTTCTCCTTTCCACCAGTTCGTTACCGTTTACTTTCCTCCCAATCCTCCTACGCGCATAGAGCCTCCTCATCCTTCCCTCACAGAACTCCCAGCGCCGCCCCTTTCAGGTCATCTCCTCACCAGAGAAATGGCTTCATCTTCTTCCTCCGGTTTGGTGGCAGCAGCGGCGGCGGCGACGGCGGAAGCAGCAGCGGAGAAGGAGAGCTTCCGGGGAATCTGGATCCCCTGCGCCCTCAACGAGGAGGGCCTAAAGAACGTGGAGAAGGAGGGGCTTCTCATCGCTGGCGACTAGCGGAGCGGTTCCAGTGAAACCGTCCACAACCCGCGCGACGGCGAGCGGGTCCACTTCGGCACCCATCTCGACCGAGGTCTGTCTTTTCCTCCCTCGGAGTTCTTCTCCAAGGTGATAGATCATTACGGAGTTCAACTCCACAATCTTCCTCCTAACTCTCTCTTAGAGATGAGTGCGTATGCTTCGCTTTGCGAGGGCTTTCTCGACATTAGGCCGAGTTTGACTCTCTTCCGGTACTACTTTCATGTCCGGAGAAACTCCATCACTGCCGGTGTTCCTTACATCACCGGCACTATCAGCTTTTCGCTTAGACGTGACCAGGCTTATCCCAAAATTTCAGCCAGTGACTCGGTCAAACAATGGCCAGCCACATTTTTCTATCATAGGGATATTCCGGTTCCCGGCAAAGGTACTGCTTTGCCGGCTTTTGTCGACGGAGCCGCCACGGCCCAGCCTCCCTGGGACGAGGCTACTCCGGCTCTTTCCGACGATCTGATCCTCGCTAAGAGGCGGATCGAATATTTGATCAAGCACAAGGGTCTGAAGGGATCCGACTTGGTCCAGTGCTGGGTCTCACGTCGGATCCAGCCACTTCAGTACCATGGGGATAGACTGATGCATTCCATCACGTCTTCCAAAACCGACTCCCTCTACATCAGTCCCAAAGCCTACACCACTCAAGGCTACATAAGCCAGATCAAATGGCTGATCAAGGAGCGGATCGAGAGGATAATTCCGGAGGTTTCTCTGGATATGCACACGGCGGACAAACCCGTGGTGCCGGTAAGCTTCCATCATCACACCTTTTATGTGTTTCATTCTTTGAGTTATACTGCAATACTGATATGTTTTCTTGTTTTCAGCTTGCTAACCTCCCCGAGTCGGAACTTGCTCCACTCGAAGGATATCCTCCTGAGTTTTCTCAGGAGACAGAAGTGGTCCCATTGCCGGACCTTGCGCTCAAGAAGCGCAAAGCTCCGACAGTGCCTGTTGGCACAAAGGAGGTGCCCGTCGTGAAGAGGTAACTTTCAGTCACAACTTTCTGCCTTTGTACTTTACTCAAATTTCTTTCTGAGATGTAATGTTTCCGACTTTACTACATTCTCAGAGCAAAATCGATCATCAAGGGCAAGGGGAAAGGGATTTCTTCAAAACCCTTGCGTTAGACGAAGCTCACCATAGTTTCCCCTGCCGTGCCTCCTCTGACTCCTCCCCCTCAACCTTCTGCAACGCCGGTGACCATTCCTTCCCTGGTCGTCGTAGAAGATCCAGCTCCTTCAACGGAGCCTGTGATCCTTGGGTCGCAAACTAACATCACCTTGGGTGCGTCAGATCAAGATAAGGGTGAAACCTCTTCGGGTAATGATCCCTCGGCAGAAACCTTCACTGAAAACCTCATCAGCAATCCGGGACTTGCCAAGTTTGGCCTGTCCCAGAAATCTGCAGAGGAGATTCAGCGGCTAGCCAGGCAAGTCCTGGAGAAAAGCCATTTATCTCCCGAAGAAGAAGCACAAGAAGCAGAGGACGTCAAGTTCTCTGACCTTCTCGCTCAAGTCCGCCTTCGCGACGAGAGGATTAGGACTGGCGAGCTTCCAACAGCCCCAGTGATCCCTCTTACTCTTGCCGAGAAGGTGGCCACTGAAGTGAACGCGGGTTTGGATAAGCTCACCCGCGAACAATATGTAAGTCGGAATTCCAACTCTTGTTTTCCATTATGTTATATCATATCCTCTAGCCCCCAAGCAAGAAGTAGGATATACAATCCGGGTTTATGCTTCATTAGGATGCCAAAGAACGAACTAGTGTAGCCCCCAAGGCTCGTGCTGATATTTAGCAAAAAATATTAGCCCGAGTCTTAGGTAGCTTTTTGACTTTGGGTATTCTGACTTACAGAAAGTATGTTCCTATGACCAGGAATTATTGAAGAATATTTGTGATAAGCGAAGAGAGATCAAAGCTCTCCGGCTTAAAAATGCTGAACTTAAAGTCGCCAAGGATGAGGCCGAAGGTAAACATTCCGAGACTCAAAACTTGTCTTTGTTATTTTTCAATGTCGAATTTTTCTGAACTGTTGTTCTTTTTTGACTTACAGCGTTGGTGAAACAATTCGTCGCCATGATTGAAGAGGCCGAGAACCTCAAGACCCTGGTGGTGGAGAACAAGGGACTTTGCCAAGAGCTGGATAAGCTCAAGGCAGATCATGAAAGGAGCATATCTCAAGTCCCTGAATCCTCCTCCATGGCCACTTATGAGCGTGATCGCAAGATCATTGCTCAAGATAAAATAATCTCGGATCTCAAGAATGAGCTTGGCAGAGAGAAGGACATCTCCCAGGCGCTCCGGGCTGAACTCAAGAGTCTCTGGGAGGAGAAGACCAAGATTGACGACGTCATTCTCGGTACGTTCCATCTGTCTGACTTATCTTTTTCTTCGACTTCTATCAATGTCGGATTTTTCTTAACTTGTTTTGTGTATAGGTCCTCTGAACTTGACGGACTCTTCCTCCTCCGAGCCCCGCACCCACCGGCTTACCCAAGTCGGTGACCTGCTTCATAACTTTTTCCAATCCCTTGAGGACATCGGCGAAGCTCTCAAGATTCCGGACATGCCAAGCATGTCAGACTTTTAGGTGCGGGACAAGGCCAAGGAGATGCCGCAGCTTGTTCGGGACTAGAACATGTCCTACGCGCGGACTGCTGCGCAAAACGCTCTCACCATGGTCATGAGCCACCATGGAAACATGGAGATATGGCAAGTGACCAGAGGGTACTGCAAGGTAGACGAAGACGGCCAGGAGCAGGACCTTCAAGCCGTCATGCATTCCTGCGCCGGATATGGGTGTCACGTGGCTGATCTGACCAGCTACGAGATCCCCTTTTTCACCCGCGTAGCTACTCCGCCTCCTCCTCCAGAAGAAACCGAAGAAGTTTCCGACGATGAACGGACCACCTCAGATCCAGACATCTCGGAATGATATCAAGGTGGAGTAACCAGCGAGCCAGCAGCTCCTTCATCTCCTCCTACATCATAGACCAGAAACTTATGTATTATTCTGGAAAGAACATGATGCGTTTGTAAATATTAAGTACTATTTATTTTGCTAGTGCTAAGCTTTTGATCTATTCAGCACTTTTGGCTTTGATTTATTTTGTGTGCCTGAAATGTTTACATAAGCACTTGTATTTTTTCGTCTTCACTTATCATTTATCTGGCTTTTTGCTTCGTCCCTTTCGCGAGCCGGCTAAACCTTCCGCCGGAAACTTTGCCGAGCAACGGAGCTCAATTGCTAAACCAGTTTAAAATCGGAAACAAAGCCGGCTTCCAGTACCAACAATTCACTACTCGAAAAATACCTGCATCCAGCAATCAGACAAACAACCAAAGTAAAGACTAGAAATTTTAGAGTTATACCCGAAGGTAGCAATTTTAGAATCAGAAATCTAAACCAGAACAAACATGAGCATAAGTACTTTCAAGCATTCTGGGATTTTCGACTATGACATGATCATTTGGAAATAAAATGGTAAAAACTTCTCAGAAAATCTTGAGGCAACCAAAACTTTTATTTCTCAGAACATGTACATATGTATAATTACAAAGAAGGATAAACTAAGAATAAAAGGGACGTAGCTGAGCAATATTCCACGGTCTGTCTAACTCATCCGAATTTGTACTGCCTCCAGCTCTCTTTCTCTTCTTAGTAGCGGGTCTTTCTTTGACTGGCCGCATGTCAGTTAAGTAGTATGATCCTTTGTGCAATACTCGACTAACTAAAAAGGGCCCTTCCCATACTGGGGAAAGTTTGTGCTTTCTTTGTTGCATAAGCCGGAGAACCAAATCACCTTTATTGAAAGATCTAGTTTGGACTCTCTGGCTATGATACTTGCATAACTTCTGCTGACAGGTTGTAGATCTCATTTCAGCAACGGCGCGAACTTCTTCGACTAAGTCGAGATCATTTTGTCGAGAAATCTCGGCATCCTCTTCGATATACGCGGCCACTCTAGGAGAAGTATGAATTAAATCACTAGGAAGAACTGCTTCTACGCCATAGACCAAAAAGAAAGGTGTGTATCCTGTTGACCTGTTCGGAGTTGTTCGTAAACTCCAAATTACAGAGGGTAATTCCTCTGCCCAAGCCCCCGCAGCATGTCGTGTGGTGCTTCGAGTCTCGGTTTCAGGCCTTGTAAGATTAAACCATTTGCCCTTTCGACTTGTCCGTTAGCCTGTGGATGTGCGACTAACGCAATGTCAAGCCGGATATTTTGCTCGTCGCAGAATTCAGCCAGTTCTCCCATAGAAAAGTTACTCCCGTTGTCCGTGATGATGCTATGCGGGTAACCAAACCAGATTATAACATTCTCGACAAATCTTTTGGCTGTTGCTCCATCGCAACTAGTGACGGGTTTAGCCTCAATCCATTTTGTGAATTTATCCACCATCACTAAGAGGTGAGTAAATCCACTTGGAGCTCGTTTAAAAGGTCCTACCATATCAAGCCCCCAGACCGCAAAGGGCCATGTTATAGGTATTGTTCGCAACTGATCAGCCGGAACATGAGCTTGCTTGGCAGCCTTTGCACGTCTTGACTAATCCTTCGGCATCTCCCTGAGCTATAAGCCAGAAAAATCCGTGTCTAAAAGCTTTTGCCACTAAAGATTTGGCTGCAGCGTGGTGACCACACTCGCCTTCGTGGATTTCCCTTAAGATTTCCACTCCTTCTTCCGGAGATACACAGCGCTGAAAAACCCTATAACACTCTGTTTATGGAGCTCACCTTTAACAATAGTATAGGATTTTGCTCGTCGGATAATCCGTCGGCTCAACACCTCGTCTTCAGGTAATTTGCTATCTACCAAATAATCGAGGTTGGGTTGAGTCCAGCTGGGAATTACAGCCAATACTGCTATCAAAGGTGAGTCGGATTTGGTCGGATATTCCTCATCTACTCCCTTTATTGAGGGAACTTTGAGGTGCTCTAAAAAAGCGCCATACGGGACCTCTTTCCACGCAGAGCCTATCCGAGATAGTGCATCTGCTTCCTCATTTTCTGCTCGAGGGATGTGTTGAACCTCAAGCCCTTCGAATGATTTAGATAGATCATCCACGACCGCCTTATATGATGCCATGTGTTTATTTGCATTACAAATATTCGACACTTGTTGAGCAACAAGATCTGAATCTCCGTAACACATCAAACGTCGGATGCCAATATCCTTAGCAATCCGGATTCCATGCAGCAGTGCTTCATACTCGGCAATGTTGTTTGTCGTTGTGAAGTGGATCTGCAACACGTATAAAAGTTTATCTCCTTGGGGTGATTTGAGCACCACGCCAGCCCCCGAGCCCCCTCGAGCCTTAGACCCATCGAAAAAGAGGGTCCAATATTCCGACTCTGGGAGAACCATGTTCTCCTTCGTCTCTGTCCAATCACGACAAAGTCAACAAGGATCTAGGATTTGATTGTTGTTCGGGGTTTATACTCAATAGCGAAAGCTGCAAGCTCTATGCCCCATTTGGCGACGCGTCCCGTGGCGTCACTATTGTTGATTATGTCTCTCATGGGAGCTTTGCTCACCACGGTAATTGGATGCTCCTGGAAATAATGTCGTAGCTTATGAGATGCTAGAAAAACACCGTAACCCAACTTTTGATAATGCGGATACCGCTATTTGGACTCTGTCAGGACCTCGCTAACAAAGTAAGTCGGACGTTGCACCAAGTGTTCCTGATTTTCCTCTGGTCTCTCCACCACCATGATGATACTGACAACCTTATTTGTCGCAGCAATGTAAAGCAACATCGGTTCCTAAGGTTCCGGTGCTGCAAGGATAGGAGCAGATGAGAGTACTCTCTTCAGATCTTGTAGTGCAGCTTCAGCTTCGTCAGTCCAGACAAAATCCTTGGTCTTTTTCAGGAGTTTATACAATGGTGCGGCTCTTTCACCAAGCCAGCTTACAAATTGACTAACCGCAGCAATGCAACCAGTTAATCTTTGTACGTCCTTCAGGTGAGTTGGCCTGAAAATATTGAGTATAGCCTTGATTTTGTCACGGTTCACCTCTATGCCTCTTTGAGACACGATGAAACCTAACAATTTTCCGGCTGGTATTCCAAAGAAGCATTTCTTCGGGTTAAGCATGATGTTGTATTTTTGTAGATTGGCGAACGTCTCCTCCAAGTCAGAAATCAACGTTTCCTTCTTTTTGGACATCACCGCGATATCATCCACGTATGCATGTACATTGCGTCTGAGTTGGTCATGGAGGCAACGCTGCATCGTGCGCTGGTATGTTGCTCCTGCGTTCTTCAGCCCAAAGGGCATCGTAACAAAACAGAAGGTTCCGAAGGGGGTTATGAATGAAGTTTTTACTCTGTCTGATTCCTTCATCCGGATTTGGTGATAACCGGAATATGTGTCGAGAAAATAGAGGAGTTCCGAGCCTGCCGTAGAATCGATAACTTGATCAATTCGAGGCAGAGCAAACAGATCTCTTGGACAAGCCTTGTTCAAGGCAGTATAATCAACACACATCCTTAAATCAGTGGTGTCCTTTTTAGGGACCATTACAGGATTGGCCGACCACTCAGTGTGGATGACCTCTTCTATGAATCCGGCTAACTCGAGCCGTGCTAGTTCCTTAGCTATTGCCTTACACTTTTCATCGCCAAACTGTCGTAAGGACTGTTTGACGGGTTTAGCGTTCGGGTTTACATTTAGAGAGTGCTCGGCAAGTTCCCTAGGTACTCCAGTCATGTCAGATGGCTGCCATGCGAAGATATCTTGATTTGCTTGGAGGAACTCGACGAGCACGCTTTCCTATGCGCTACTTAGGCCTGCGCCTATCTGGGTCACCTTGGAGGGGTCATCATCCTTCAGCGGCGCCTTCTTCGTCTCTTCTAATGCCTTGAACTCCGGATTTGGCTTTGTCACCTCCTTCTTCATTGTGGGCATCTCGGACGGATCTATGCTCTTCTTGATCTCCTGGTACTCCTGGGCGTACAACACGGCTTCAGCAAAGGCGGCATTTCCATCCTGGCACTCTCACGCCTTCTTCGGGTCTCCCCTGATGGTGATCACGCCATTGGGACCTAGAATTTTCATCATATTGTAAATGTAACACGGACGAGCCATAAAATCCCAGTAAGCCGGACGTCCGAATATAGCGTGGTATGCGCTCTTGAACGGGACCACTTCGAAGGAAAGTGCGTCCGTCCGATAGTTCTTTGGAGTTCCAAAGGTAACATCCAAAGTAATCTCTCCCAGGGAATTAGCTTGTCTTCCTGGGACAACTCCGCGAAAGATCACAGAGCTATGGTTCAGCTGGGTCTCCGAGATCTTCATCTGGCGTAGCGTTTCGACATAGAGCATATTGATGCTGCTACCACTGTCCATGAGGGTCTTGGAGAAACCATAACCGTCAATAAGTGGATTGATGATTAAGGCGTATTTTCCTCGCCTGTGCAACTTAGGCGGATGATCAGCGCGGTCAAATGTGATTGCCACTTCCGACCAGTCCAGATATTGGGGGACAGCCGGAACTGTTGCATTGAGCTCGTGGAGAACTGCTTTCTTTACCTTTGCTGGTTGAGATTCGAGGAAGGTGACGTAAGTGTCCTTCTTGGTGGGAAAAGTCTTCTTCCCTTCCGACTTGGGATTTGAAGCATCAGCTTCCTCCATGTCGGAATCTTCCTTGGTCTCTTTGTCTTTTTCGTGATTTTTCTTTCCCTTCTTCCGCTTAGCTTTGTAGCCCGCGGTATCATCTCTTTTGATGTCGTCATTGAAACGGCATTCAGCGTTGGTGTGGGACGAGCCCCCATTGGCGTCTAAATGATGCACACATGGGTTGTTGGCAATGTCGGCCCAGGAGTAGGTTTTGTCTGGTTGCTGTTCTCCTCTACCCTAGACCCTCGAAGTCCCATGGCCACGCCCGCGGCCTCCGCCACGTCCTCCTTGTCCTCCAGACCCGGAAACAGTAGTAACCACCGCTGTCTCCTTGTTGGGTTTTTCTTCCGAGGTATTTTTGCGCTTCTGAGCTTGTTGCTTTGTCTTTGCTGACTGAGGTACAGCCAGGACGTTGAGTAATCCTTCTGCATCGTCGTCAGCATCTGCATATTTGCTTGCTATTTCTATCATCTCTCCCAAATCAGTGACCTTGTCGCACTTCAAGCGGTGACATAGTAGACCAATTGGGAGCCCTGCGATGAAAGCTTCAATCGCGGTTTGATCGTTTACTCCCTCACAGGAGTTCTTGGTGTCGATCCATCGTCCAAGATAATCTCGGGAAGTTTCTCCGGCTTTCTGGGTGCAACGTTGTAGGTCTCCGACCGAACAGGGCCTCCGATATGTGCCTTCGAAATTCCGAAAGAACGCACTTTGCAAATCATACCAGTTATGGATGGTGTTCTCCGGAAGTTCGTTGAGCCATGATCGCGCCGTCTTCCGCAACATAAGTGGGAGATATCGGGTTGCGACCAGGCTGTTTCCACCTTTGGCGATGCAGCTAGCTTGGAAAAAATCCTGTAGCCAAGTGTCTGGCCGAGCAATGCCGTCGTAGCCTTGGATGTGTCTTGAGATAGCAAATCCTTCCGGGAATCTTGTAGCTCTGATGCGTGGTCCGAAGCACTTTGGGCCCACGTACATGTCATCATTTTCATAGCGCCGCGCCTCTATGTTGGAGTTGATCATGTGCCTTGCGTCGTTTGGGGATAGAGATCGTCCCGAATGCCGGCTGTGGCTGCGGTGCCGTGGAGCCGGACTTCGGCTTCTGCCACCACCCCTCCGCCATGTCGTCCTCATTGCCCTCCGTGGGGGCCATTATGATGACTGTGTGGTGGAGAGGGTGGTGCAGCTGGATAGTTTTCGGCTGATCGCCGGCCTCCGTCCGGAAAGCCATTATTCCTATTCCGGGAAGGATCTTGACTATGACGAGCTCCCTGCTGGCTTGTACCAGCATGGTTTCCGTCGTTTCTTCGTCCGTCGTTCCCACCATGGTGAGGCTCAGCCGGACGGCTTGTGTGTTTAGGAGGTGGCATTTTTTGATGATCCTCCTCCTGTCGTTTTTCTTTATCTTCTCCCCTTCGATCCTTAGATTCTCATCGGGGAGGGTTCATCAGATTCAGGGCAGCAATGGCGTCTTTCTCGGCCGTTGGGGTGACGTTGCTCCAGTTACGTGAAGTTATGTGATGTTGTCCTGATGATCTGGTTCTTGAATAGTTGTCTTCCCGTCGTTCGGGGTTATGATACTGCGCCCGAACGTAATGGGATCTTACGTCAGCCCATGCCGGATCTATGCAACACTGGTCAGAATCCGAGACCAGTTTTTGACTTCTGGGCAGGGCGACCTTTTGCTGCTCCAGTCCTTTGTTGAGTAGCTTGATACCCAAACGGATCTCCTTCGGTCCTGGATTAGCCGATAGAATTTCTCGGGCTGCCACGGTATTCTGTACTGGGGTTGGGTATACCCAATCTCCGTTGCTATCTTTCCATGGCTTCCCCATCTCATCCCCAAAAAGGACGGCACGGACACGTGGGAATTGGTTGTCATCCATGTGACGCTTCCGTGTCTTCTGATGTAACCGAGACATGTAGTCCTTGTTTGACATGCGTTTCTTCTCCACCTCGATGTTTTTGGCTTCATCGAGGAGTTGTTGACGACGCGCTTCTAGGGCCTACGCCCTTTCGTCCAGCTCATCCGCAGTAAGTTCTGCAGCCGTAGGGATAGGCGTGGTTAATGCATCATCGATGAGTTTACGCGCACCTTCGGTGATCACGTGTCCATCCATCGATGCTTCTTTTTTTGGCTCTTCTGGGATAAGTGCTCCATCCGAGTCTTCCTCGTATTCCTCGGCGATCACCTCCTCTGTAAGGGGGTCTTTTGTCGGGGTCTTGTTTTTCTTGTTCTTCTTCTTTCCCTTCTTGGCAGCGCCCGTAGCAAAGACGGCTTTGGGTCCGTTTCCCGGAGTCAAGCTCTGATCGGTACTTTTGGACATCTAGACTTCGGGATTATCTCCGACGTCCATGTCATCCTGCGCTTTGGGGGAGTGTTCCCCGGATCCTTCATCCATGGCTTCTCCTTCCTCTGCAGCTTTGGAGTTGTACTCCTCTTCATATTCCACGGAGAACTTTCGGAAATCTGCTGACGTCATCGATTCATCCGAGGATGCGGGTACGTCGGCGTTTGTTCCAATTGCCTCCAGCACAGCGTCAGTGTTTTCTCCAGCATCGGCAGAGCCGGATCCGGATCCTACATATCCCACGAAGTGTGTCGCGTGCTTCCTAAGGTACCTGCGGCTTTCGTGATCAGCCATGTCGAAACTTTTAATGGTCTCGAGGATTGCATCTGTGCTTTCGCCTTGCAGTATCATACGTCGTAGTGTGAACCTTAGGAAGGGCCTGTCTGTCCCGGCATCGTCAGAGCCGGAATCAGTGTCATTGATATGCTCCTCCTGGACTTCGACTTCCACGGGTGGGTCGATCTGGGATCTGGCTTCTCCAGGGAGATCCACTTCAGATTCGACTTGGACCGCAAGGTCTTCTTCAGGCTCAGATTTCTCCACTATCTCCGCAACTGGTGCGGGCTGGGTGGGATTAGGGTTTTCTGAGATCCGGAACTCTGCCGCCTCCGCGGACAAAGGGGACCCAGAAAATTCTTCTGCCTCTATCATCACCGCTGGGGTGGGTTGGGCAGGTTCAGCGAAACCGATGTAAACGTCGATCTCGCCAAAAGACATGATTGTGTAGGTAGTCACGGCCTCCCTAGCCGGAATCCAAGTCTCGTCGAGAACGATGAGAGGGACGTCGCTGGCGTAGAGGATGCGACCGATGGCGATAGTCTTGCCGATTCCGATTCTTGCAGATTCCGCTCGGAACGCAGATCCGAAGCTCACTTGCCCCACGGTGGGCGCCAACTGTCATCGGATTGAGGACAAGTACGCCATGAGGGGGTCCTCGAGGCGTGCGGAAGAGAGGGGTGTGAGACGTACGGTGTTCCGGGACAGTGAGCACACAAGTTTACCCAGGTTCGAATCCGCCGGCTTTGGACGGATCCTACTCCTGCTAGCAATCCAGTAATACGGCAGAGCCGGATATGGGTTACAAGGGTATCGCCTGTGCGAGTTGAGATTGTAGACTATTGAGGTGTGCCCTAAAGTCTCTCCCTAGGCCGGCTTATATAGATATCCGGCCTAGGGTTTACAAGAGAGATCAATCCGGCGACGACTAAGAGTTGGTTACAGAGTACATCTTGAACTACAAGTAACATTATGGGCCTAAGTCGGTAAGTCTTCTAGGCCTTCCCGTAGCCGGATTGGACTCCGTCTGTCTCCCTGACTGGGCCACCCGTCAAGCAAAGCTCTAACCCGAAGTGGGCCACCCTGGTCAGTGAGGAACTGTGAGGATACCTGGAAAGTATATCCCCAACATCAGCTAGCAACACCTTTGGGGTGTTTCCTTGCTCCTACTGGTTCGATTAAACCTTGGTTTCATAACTAAGGGAAACTTGCTGCTGTGCTCATCATACCTTCCTCTTGGGGTTCCCCAACGAGCTTGTTAATACACGAGCCATCATGCCGCCACCACCAGATTCCGTGATTCAGAACCAGAAACTCCGTTCTGGCACCCTGCCAGGACAGGGAATTAGAGGAGATCATTGCCATCATCATCACCATCGCTTCTCCATCAACCATCCATGATTCCCCCATCCATGAGTGAGTAATCCCCCGCTGTAGGCTATGGGGATGGTAGGGATTGGATGAGATCATTCATGTAATGGCATCATATTGTTAGGGCATGGTGCCTAGTATCTATTATTAGTGCTTTTTGACTTTGTTGCAACTTGTTATGCTTAATGCTTGTCACTAGGGCCCGAGTGCCATGATTTCAGATCTGAACATGTTATTGACTCATAATGATAGTATTGTGTATGGTCTTACCTGCAAGTTGTATACACATATTGTTGTCCGGAACCAAAGGCCCCGAAGTGACAATAATCGGGATAACCGGAGGGGATGGCTTTGATGTGAGGATCACATGTGTTCACGGAGTGTTAATGCTTTGATCTGGTGCTCTATTAAAAGGAGCACCTTAATTGCCAGTAGTTCCCTCGAGGCCCCGCTGTAAACGGGCTGGCAGGACAAAAGATGTTGTGCAAGTTCTCATTGCGAGCACATATGACTATATATGGAACACATGCCGATGATTATTTAGTACTTCGATGCTTTATCTTATTTATCTACAAATGCCCTATGTCTTGATTGTCATATGAATTGTCTTGTCCATTCAACGCCCGTCCATCCATCCCTATGCCTACCGCGCTTTAATCCTACTATTTACTGCAGTTGTTACTACTGTCTTTACTTTTACTACCGCTATTACTTTGCTATTGCTATTACAAAACTATTGCTACTGATAAACTGTTGTGAGCAAGATTGTTTCCAGGTGCAGCTGAATTGACAACTCAGTTGTTAAGGCTTATAAATATTCTTTGGCTCCCCTTGTGTCGAATCAATAAATTGGGTTTCACTTCCCTTGAAAATACTATGATACACCCCCTATACTTGTGGGTCGTCAAGACTATTTTCTGGCGCCATTGCGGGGAGCATAGCTCGATTTATCAAGTTCACTTGGAATCACTATTGTTCAGTGCCATCCATCCATCATGGGTAAGTCTCATGATGGCAAGGTCCCTATTTTACCAGCCACTACAAGGAGAGGTACGGTTCTGAACACCTCTATTGCTCTTGATTCACCATCTGTTATGAGTAAGCTCCTTACACCACCACATACACATGCTACACACACTGCTACTACCGCTGAATATGAAACTTCTGATACTTATGATGCTGCTTTTACTGTGCTTGATAAAAGTGGTTAATTAGGTCCTTTCCTAGATGCTACGATTGCTAGAACTATAGCTGGAAATGCTGAAACTCCTAATGAAGATACTACTACACCTGTCAGTTCACCTGAGTCTAGAGAGAGCTATGATATTGAAGACGGTTATATAGAGATGATTGATGAATTTATTAAAGAATGTCAAAACACTCATGATAAAAATGCTATTAAGAGTCTTCTTGAGAAACATACTGTTAGACCTAAATTATCTCCTACTACTAAGTTTGCTACATCTCCCATAAACATTAAAGATAAGGATTATGATTTCTCTCTTCATTTACCTTAAATAACCATTGTTGAGAAAGAACCTTTTTGTGGAACTAAGAATGAAAGTGTTGTAGCACATATGACTGAGCTTTCTACCATGAGTGGTTTATTTTCTGATGATATTAAGATGCGCACCTACTTTGTTGCTAAAATTTTCCCTTTTTCACTGAAAGGAGAAGCTAAAACTTGGTTTAATAATTTACCTCCTGGATCTATTAACAGCCCTGATTGCTTGATTAGTACCTTCCTTCAAAAATATTCCCCTCCTAGTGCTAGACATGCTATTTTGCAGGAACTTTTTCATTTTAAATAGGGAGAAAAAGCGGTATTGCCAGAATCATGGGCAAGGTTTTGTGATTTGATTCATGCACAGGCTAGATGTCCATTACCTAAAAATGAGCTTCTTGATATATATTATAATGGACTAACTAAAGAATCTAGGACATACCTAGATAGTTGTGTTGATTGTGTTTTTAGGAAGAGAACCCCCAAAGAAGCTGAGGAATTAATGGCTAAAATAAGCAAGAATTATGAAGTCTGGACTTCATCTGAGCCAACTACACCTGAGACAACTACACCTGAGTTAACTGTGCCTGAACCAACACCAACATCAAAACCAAAGAAGAGGGGAGTTATTGAACTAAATGATGAAGTGATGAAGGAAGCTAAGAAATGTCTTAAGGGGAAGGGAATTAAAGCTGCAGATGTTAAGAATTTACCTCCTATAGAACAATTATGTAAGCCAATCTCCCACTCATCCACAATTGAGGTACACTCTCTCCAACATTTTGATGAAGGTGATATTCCTTACTCTAAACCTCCTGATCAATGCTTAGAAGAATTAGATGTTTTTATTGTTATACAAGATAATTTTAATAAAAGGGTGCAAAATCATTTAATGGAAAACTCTAGAGCTATTATTGAGTTAAAACATATTGTGGAAAGAACCTCTAATGATCTTAAAATGCTTGTTAAACATTTCCAAATGGTTCAAACTCAAATTGATCAGCTTATTAAGGTACAAAAAGATTTGCTAGTCAATGCTTCTAAGGAAAAACAAGCTTATGAAGTTAGAACTAGAAGTGGTGCTGCCACCCAGGATCCTATATATCCTGATGGGCATCCTAAAAGAATTGAGCAGGATTCTCAACAAATTGAAAATAGTGGTACTTCTCCTAAGAAAAGGAAAAAGAAACATAAAACTATTGTAGAACCTTCTGAACCTGCTAAAGATCCTAATAGTATATATGTCACTGATGTTGAAACTGAAAGTGGTAATGAGGAAAATGATGCTCCTATAAAGAAAAAGTTGAAGAAGAACCTGAAAGGCACACTAAGAATACTAAATACACTAAAGAAGATTTTGTTTCTAATAAACATGGTAGTGAAAGAGAGCCTTGGGTCCAAAAACCTATGCCTTTCCCTGATAAGAAACACAAGTCAAAGGAAGATGAACACTATAATAAGTTTTGTGAGTGGATGAAACCTTTATTTTTGTATATTCCTTTGACTGATGCTATTAAATTGCATCCTTATTCAAAGTAAATGAAGGATATTGTCTCTAATAAAAGGAAGATCCCTAATGAAGAAATTTCTACTTTTCTTGCCAATTATTTCTTTAATGGTAAGGTTCCAAAGAAACTTGGAGACCCAGGGATTCCAACTATCCCTTGGTCTATTAAGAACAGTTATGTTAGAACTGCTTTGTGTGATTTGGGAGCTGGAGTTAGTGTTATGCCTTTCTCTCTCTATAAGAGGCTTCAACTTGAGAAATTAATACCAACTGATATATCTTTGCAAATGGCTGATAAATCTACTACTATTCATGTTGGTATATGTGAGGATGTACCTGTTCAAGTTGCTCATAATTGCTTGATATTAACTGACTTTGTTGTGCTTGAAATGCCTGAAGATGATAATATGTCTATTAATCTTGGGAGACCTTTTCTTAATACTGCAGGAGATGTTATTAATTGTAATCAAGGAAAGGTAACTTTTAATGTTAATGACAAGGAGCATACTGTTATTTCCCAAAGAAGATTGATAGGAATTATGGCTTAAATTCAATTGAAAATATTGAGGGCATTCAAGTTGGAGAAATATATTGTCCCATACCAAAAGAAAAATATGAAATTATTATGATTGGGACCATTGCTATCAAGTTTAAGGTAACGGTACTTCTGGTGACTATTGGATCCAGCTTGGTGCATCATACGACGTTTGCGGTTGTCGTTTGCTTGGTTAATCTTCCCTTCCATCTGAATGGCAGAGTCGACTAGCTCTTCGAGATCTTCAAAATGGATGTTGACAAGGATAGTCTGCATCTCATCATGCAGTCCGTTCAGGAATCTCTCCTTCTTCTTGGCCTCTGTGTTCATCTCATCAGGTGCATACCTGGCTAGGGACAAGAATCTGTCACGGTACTCCACTACAGTCATTCTGCCCTGCTTCAGCTCTCTGAATTCATCCCTCATTCGGGGTGACTAGACCCCGTGGCACGTGGGTGTGACTGAACTTGATTTTGAAGGCTTCCCATGTCATCACTTGACCATGGTTCATCGTGCGGGTGTTGCTCCACCATGCTCTTGCATTTCCTGCCAAATAGTGGGTGGCAAACATATCTTTCTCATTGTCATCAACTCTGGCTACTTCTAAGTTGTTCTCCATTGTCTGCAACCATTCATCTGCATCTCGTGGGTTCTCCAAAGTGCTAAAGATTGGGGGATTGGTATTCTGGAAATTCTTCAGTTTGGATCCTTGATGATCCTGATTTCCATGGCCTTGGTTGTTTTGGGCCATCTGGGCGATCTGTTGCAGAGTTGCTAGGTTGGCTTGGCGCTCTGCCCTACTAGCTTCACGGTCGGCAACTAGCATCTGCATAATCTGTAGCATTGGGTCCTGCGATGAGCTTCTCCCTCCGGGATTTCCACGAGTCATCTGAAGATTGAGATAGATAAAGGAGTAAGAGGGAAAGTTCTAAGGTTCAAGGTTTTGGTTTCAAAGCTAAAACTTTGAATTGGACTCAGGTTTTGCAACTAACTTATTTTCATTCATTCAAGCAAAGCACACGATACAAACACACACACCACAACATCAAAAGAAAACAGATGGTTTTAAGAACCATTCTGCAAGCTATGATACAATGGGACCGATACTCCTCACGCTACAATAGTGCTCTATTCCATCTACTCATCATCGATGAAGTCAGAGTCATCATCGTCGGTGTAGAAGTCCACATCATCCTCCTCTAGAAATTCATCATCATTGCTGAGGTACAAGTCCATATCTCCCTGGATGTCTTCACCTTCCTATTCTTCTTCTTTTGCTGCAAGCTGAGCTTCTTGCTCCTTGGTGGTCTTTTCGAGGTCAGCCACCTTCTTGCGAAGATGATCGATGGTGCGATCCTTCTTGGCGCGTTGACGGCGAAGAGACTGACGATCCTTGACGAGCAGTGAGAAAGTCTAGGCCTTCTGGCGGCAATGGTGAGATTGTGGTTGGCGAACTCTCTAGCATTGTCTAATTCCTTTGGTCTGTCGTACAGCAGGAAGTCGAGGTCCTCCACTTGACGCTTCAACTCCGGGTGACTTGGCATCTCGATGGGCATTTCCATAAAATCACGCCTTGCATATTGAGCAAAGCAGGTTCCTTGGATTTGGTTGACACTCATGGCACACAGACGTGCAAGAGCTTCGTGCTTTGCCCTGGCTAATCCATCTAGCCAGTTGTTCTCTCTCACGGAGAACTGGATCCTCCTAGACGTTGGTGCTTCTATCTTGCCTCGAAGATCACCGGTGACCATCCATTGTAAGTCTCCTCCTGGGGGTCCAGGAAGTTGAGCTCCCAGAAACTTCGGATGCATGTGTCCCAAGTACTCCGATAGTGCATCAAGATCCCTTTCGAAGATCAGCTGGCCTTCGTTGCCCAACTGGTAGAACTTGTTGAACTGAGTTTCCATCTATAAGAATTAAGGATGAGAAAGTTAGTGAAGTGATAAAGTGTGTCAAATTTTATGTAGTATTGTAAGAATTTGGAGGAACATGAATTTTTTTGAGAGAAAGAATTCCCAAGGGTAAGAGAGGAAATAGTTTTCATAAATACTAACTTGGGTTTTTGAAACTAAGTTTTTGTTCGAACATCCATTCTAACTAGGGTCTCCTATGGTGAGGATGGCTCTGATACCAACTTGTCAACACCCGGATTTTTAATCCCAGATGCCTGTTATGCCATACATCGCAATCCCAGGATTACCATTTTTGTGAGACATAACAGATTGGCTATCACAGTACATCATCCATTACAAACCATAATAAGGTCTTACATGAATAAAGGATCTCATGATCCAGTCTTAATACAATAAGCAGCGGAATAAATAATAAGCGTAGCGGTGGGGTCCATCTTCAGAGTCACAGGCAATGCTGACGATGGAAGATAGTCCTAGTTATCATAGCCATCCTACTGTCCTTCATCTTGGTAGTCTCCTTCATAGTATGGCCACGGGAATAGCCAGGGAAAAAAGCCATGAGTACTCTTTAAGTACTCGCAAACTACCACTAACAAGTAAGATAGTTCTAGTAGGAATGCTAACTCTAAGTTTGAAACCTAAGCTAAGTTCAGAAACAAAGAAAGATAAAATAAAGTTTGAAATCACCTAAGTGGGAACTTAATTGTCATAGTCACAACTCTATTGTGGTCAAATCATGTCACAATTCATTTCATAATTTTTTTTGAAAACATCTGACAACGGAATAGTATGGCCACTCCAACTGTCCATAACCGTGGACGCGGCTATTCGAATAGTTTGACACTCTGCAGAGGTGGTACACTTTCACCACAAGATTCGATACATCTGTCAGGGATAACCCTGAATCATCATACTTAGTATACAGATAATCAAACATAACCTTTCCTTTACACACCATAGTATAAGCACCTCTCCTATGAGCATGGCCTCCCAACCATGACCATCTGTCATCTTGGGCACTACATAGGTGGACAACATTGAGAGGTAGCCTCAACTCAAACCTCCCCCGCGAGGGAACTAATACTAATGCATATAAACTTCCGGCTAAGCCTTACCCAATTCAGGTATTGTGGTTGTACGGTAAAATTGGAATGGTATCGCATCCGAACCCAACCATCAGTTTTGTAAAAGGGGTAAGGCTCATGCCTCCACATTTTCATCATCATAAACCATTTGTGTTTCTCAACACATGTCAAAACATCTCAATAGAATGACTCATCATTCCAAGGTTTTCACAAGTCATTTTTCACCAAGTATTCCCATCTAAAGTGAATCAAGTTTTGGTTTATCTCTAAACTACTAAGTTAAGAGTGTTCACTAAAGTGGGATGCTAATCTCAATCTCATGCCATAGAATGACATCTAAGTCTAACTAGATAGGTCAAGTTTTATACTTTTTATGCTACCTTTAAACAAGTAACGGACTTTGGTAAAGTAAAGAAGGTAAAGCTTGTAAATAAAAACTTGGAGTAGGTATAAGTCAAGGGTATAACCAAAGCATGCCTAATGCATCTTGCTTAGGATATCTAGCTTAATTCTAGCTTGCTAACAATAGCTTGCCTTGGTTGGTGCAGTGGTTGAAGTTTTCTTCCTCCTCCTCTTGGTAGAACTCCTCCTCCTCAAAAGCTTGGTCGGTACTATCGTCTATAAATACATACGGGATACACAATCACCAAACAATACTTAATTAGTCTACTTAGCATACTAAGGCACACATTTGATGATCTATTATCATCACAAGCATCACAAGGTTTAATTAACTAGCTTCATTCTTTTTTATTTGAGAAAA
Source organism: Avena eriantha (assembly GCA_910589775.1). Taxonomy (NCBI): domain Eukaryota; kingdom Viridiplantae; phylum Streptophyta; class Magnoliopsida; order Poales; family Poaceae; genus Avena; species Avena eriantha. The sequence goes on from OU342746.1 coordinate 198,517,524, forward strand.
GTAATTTCTACTCATTGAAAATAACTAAGATTTAATATTCTCCAATTAAAATATGGGATCATGTGGACACATGTCCTCATCACATATTCTAGCATATGGGAATGTGACTTAAATGTTGGATCACATTTTGATAAGTTTAAGTTTAATATTTAATGATTTAAAGTGACTAGAAATGCCTATATAGCATTATTTTGGTACTAGTCCAAAGTCACTGCATGTAAACCTTAATATTATTACATATTCAGATAGGTATGGTTAAATGTGATTTTTGAGAGTTGGAATCAACTAAAAAGCTATTATGGTTGATTTTATAAAAATGTTTGAATGTGCAAAAGCTTCTGTCTTGTTATTTTTACTAGGAGAGATCTCTAACTCTAAATGATTTAAATCCAACGGGTTGGATAGATATTTTCATTACCTTTCCAACATAATTGGAATCACTCAATTGTGATTTGTATAACTCTCTGAATTGATTTTTTAACTAAGGGGCAAAATTGATTTTATGTCTAAATAGAAAAAACCTAATTTGAATTACTGGGTCAGCGCGGGAAAGTAAATGGGCCGGCCCAGTGATGCTCAGCGGCTCAGAGGGCAACTGACAGGCTAGTCCCGCATGTCAGTGGCACTTAAAACCCGAAGCGGTACGGGGCGATAATAACCACACGATTAGAACAAGATCTATGGTCCATGGTCGTCATCGAGGATGGACTCGTTGTCGGCGAGACTGAACCCTAAGCGGCCGGTGGGGGGTCTACTGGGGACGTACCAGGGCTCCAGCTAGTGCGGCGAGGCAGGCAAATGAACTGGTGGACGATGGCGAGCTCAGGAAAAGTCGCGGCAGGGGCTGAGGTGGACGAAATCGACGACCACGTCTCCTCCTTTGCAGCGGCTACCTCCGGTAGAATTTTGGCGATGTGCTGCTCGAGCGGCTCCAGCAAGAGAGGGGAAACGGTCAGTGGAGAGAGGGGAGTGAGATGGTGTGAAGAAATGGTGCTGGGGAGGCCTCCTTATATAGGCTCGATGGTGAGGCAGTGAGGTATGGGCGCAGCTCATCGGTGACGGCGATACAGGGGGCTACCGGCATGGGCGAGGTAGGCGCATGGTGGGCGGTCTGCTAGCGGTCGTCTAGAACTTAATGGCATGGCTAGGGGCGGTGGCAATTGGTCGGGAGCTTCCCGCGCTCTAGGAGATAGAGGCGGTGCTCGACGCGGCTACCGGCGACTGTGGGTCGCGCGGCAGTGCACGGCCGCGTCTGGCGGGTTGCTGGGTTCAAGGCGAAGCGGCGCACGCGATTTGGTGTCGAGGCATGGTCTATGGCATGCTGGCGGCAATCACGCTCTGGCGTGCTCTGGATGCACATAGAGAGGAAAGGGCGGCGTGGCTCTGGGGTGGTCCTAGGGCTGGCGGTGATTGTGGGGTGGACAGGGAGTGGCGGTAGGGTTAGGCGGTGCTAATGGCGGTGCTGGTTTGGTGTTTCACAGTCGCTGGCCCGTTGCTTGCGTTTGGCCGGTGATGACCATATTTGGGCGGCGTGCTACTGCTGCTAGCGGTGAAGGGGGAGCTGGTCTTGGCTGGGGTAGATGCTAGAGGGACAGGGGATTAAGTGGGAGACCAAATTGGTTGATGATCACTGTGGAAACAGTGAAGCTACTCTAGTGTTGATTCAGTGCCTGCCATGTGTTCGACAGAATGGCCGCATGAAGAAAAGTTTTGTCAAATTTTTTGAGTGTTCTCCACTGAGGCTTGATATTCTATGCCTGCTTGGAAAGGTCAAGGGGAATTCATTTGAGTGGTTTTTGAAAAGGTGTGATCTATGCACCTACACTTGATTCCATTTTCAAATGTCATTTAAAATTAGAGTTTGAAGGTTTTTGGGAGATCACAAAGTGGGCCTTGGCACATCACTACTTGTACTAGCAAGGGGTGCAAAGATCCACAATTATCTCAGTTTGAAACTGAGTGCTAGGAATAGCCAAAGTGGGCTAGGTGATTAAAATGGCAAAAGTGACTATTTCCTTATTTAATTCTTTTTTATTTCTTTTTCTTTGGGATTTGCTTGGGGATGATCTAGATGATGTGTAATTCACCTTAGAATCCTTTTACAATCAATAGATCACTCAAACATGGAAATTCAAAACAACTCCTATTTAAATGCACACACATATGAATGCTTAGAGATTTTTAAATGGAAAAGTTTTTGTTAACCCTAAATTGAGTAGATTTGATCTTGATTAACCTTGGATTAATGTTTTGTGATGTTACAAAAATGCATCACTTTGTCACTACTGACTCTAGTACGGAGAGTTTAGTATACAGGATGTTGTTTACTGACGGAGACAAGAGGGAAATTCCTTTGCCACAATCTACTTTGTTCAGTATTTATAGGATGCCATGGTCGCGTTCCAAGGAGGAGGTGGACGAGCAACTCTGCTTGCTTGGTTTCCACGGGTAGCACCAGGGGATGTGCCCTCTTACGACTATTCCGCGCACTACGTTGGGGCATCCTCGAGCTTGTATCGGGACGAGGGCACCTCCTCGCCATACTACGAAGGTGCTCCATCTTGGCCAGCTTGGGATTGATACCCACTTAGGCCAAAAGCCTAAGCTTGGGGGGAGGTACACTGACACCACACTCATCTCCATACCATCTTTAGTTGGTACTTTGTATATCCATGTTTCGCTTTCTTTTGCTTTCCAAAACACAAAAAGACCAAAAATATTTTTGTTGTTTCTCTTTGTTTGCTTCTTTGTCTTTTTAGCCTTGGTTTGCTTTTTTACTTTTAACTTTGTTTTGATTATTCGAAAAACCCAAGAAGATTTCGCTTTGCTTGTTCTTCCTTTTGGTTCTTTCCTTTAAAAATCGAAAACCCAAAAATATTTTTGTTCTTCTTTGGCTTTGTGAAGTTCGTTGCAGGGTTCAGCAGTCCTCAGTGGAGTTTGGTTTCATGTTATTATTCAAGCCACACAAGTGAAGGGCAATAATGAGGATTAATGACAACTTGAGGTGTGGTAAGAGGCTGGTAACGAACTCTATTTGTTTTCATTTTTGTACTTATACTCATCATTGTGGGCATGCTTAGTCTGTTCATGTAAGGTGTATGTTATTTATGGATGCTTAGTAGTTCTTGCTTTTCTTATGATTAGCTCCAGCTTGCTCATGGTTTGTAGCATGTCATATGAATGTTTGCTTGCATTGCTCTATTCATAGATTGGTATGACACTGTGGTATCCTCCTCTGAATGTTTCACTTGAATTGACTTGGCACATGCTCACCCATACATATAACTAAAACAATAATCAGTTAAGCCTCGATGAATTATTTTGCCTCGGGGGTCTTGAATCACTTTCATGCCATGATTAGTCATGTTTAGTTGCAAGCATGATTATGACAGTTATTGCTCTCTCGTTTGTCGCTCCCTTACTATTGCTAGCCTTCACTTGCACTGAGTCTGAGCTCTACTTGTGCTTCCAATTCCCCAAAACCAATATTGCCAAAAGTGTCCACCATACCTACCTATTAGCATCATTTAATTTTCCGTGCATATTCAGTATGCCTTGTTTTCTTCCGAACAAAATGTTTGCTTGTTATGAGAAAGTTAGTTTGTAAAGCTCTCACGAACTTGATTGCACACTTTATTTCTTGCACTTAATAAACCTGAACCATTGTTACTGTCCATGAAAGTTATATGCTTGCAAATTATAGGCTAGGGATTAGCAGAACCGTGCTATCACGGGGAACCCTTTTAACACCTGTAAATATATACCCCGTTGATATCATGCTCTTTTGTTTACGGATGTCGTCGGTGTGAAATAAAAGGGTAGCTTGTAAGTCCATGGAGGTATGTATGTGTGTTGGAGAAACGCCTGGGCGGCTGGTCTAATCCATGCCTAATTTTGGTAGAAACCTGCAGCGTAACCATAATGAGCAATCTATGAAGCATTCTTCTTATAAAAAAGAGAGAGCTAGTTATTGAGAAAAAGAAAAAAAATATGATGAGAAAAGAGGAATGAGAGAAAAAAAGCACCATTTTCCCATGGTAAATAAGAACATGCTGAAATGCTTATTATCTGCTTGCCTTGTCATTTTGATATGGGGATTCTTCCGTATCATCGGGCAAGGGGTACCCCATTGGCGGTTCTCTATGATACGCATGTATTTACTATGACAAGAACTTACTGGTAACTAAAGTTGAGTAGCATGAGTAGCGTCCCTCGTACTCAAGGGACATGAGATTTCCAGTTTATGGTCTGTCAAGCATATAATTCGTATTGGACCTCACTTTAACCACTTAAAGATGCTTATGATAGGGGCAATGAGAGCTCAAAGCTAACGAGTACCATACTTTCAGCATTTGGAAGACTTTCAAACTTTTCAAAACCTTTTCACTTCCTTGTTGAGTCACCAAATATTCTATGAGCACTTTCTTGAGAGCATAGTTGTCATTCTTAGTGTAATATGCTTGTCTCAAAACTTGATTAATTGTGTCATGACTTTGATGCTTGTATCTTTGATATCTTTACTTCTAGTCTTCACTTGAACTTCAGAGGTGCCTTGGCATTTATGTTTGCTCTACAATCAAAGGCAAGAGAGATACAACTCTATCATACCTTTTTATGAGCATTGCAGTGTTACTTATGTTTATGCTTCATGCTATTTATTATTTTTGAGTTGGAATCTCTTCATAGCTTGCAATGACTATTAAGAAAACTTATTTGCATACTCTTTATTATGAATTGCCTAAGTAGATGATCATATGCTAAGAATATATACATCTTATGAAGCAAATGTGTTCGTGAAAGTTTATTTTATCGCACTCAGTTTTCAACTGAATTGCTTGAGCACAAGCAATAAGCTAAGCTTAGGGGAGTTGATACGTCCAAAACGTATCTACTTTCCCGAACACTTTTGCTAATTTTTTTCCTCTAAACTTGTGTGATTTGCATACAACTAACACGGACTGACGTTGTTTTTAGCATAATTACCTTGGTGTCTAGTTTTTGTGCAGAAAATCAACTATCGGGAAAAATCCCCAAAAATATGCCAAAAATCCTATTTCACCAGAAGACTCACGGAGCTAGAAGACAAGACAGAGGAAGGCCACGAGGGGCCCACACCACGTAGCCGCGCGGGCTAGGCCAGGCTGCGCGTGGGGGTGGTGTGACCGCCTCGGTCACGCCCTAGGCCTCCCTCTTCGCCTATAAGATGCCTCCTGACCTAAAAACCCAGGGGGGTTCGATGTTTTTCTAGAAAGAGTTCCGGTGCGCCACCACCACTAGATTTCGTGATTCAGAACCAGAAACTCCATTTTGGCACCCTGCCAGGACGAGGAATTGGAGGAGATCATCGCCATCATCATCACCATCGCTTCTCCATCAACCATCCATGATTCCCCCATCCATGAGTGAGTAATCCCCCGCTATAGGATATGGGGATGGTAGGGATTGGATGAGATCGTTCATGTAATGGCATCAGATTGTTAGGGCATGGTGCCTAGTATCTATTATTAGTGCTTTTTGACTTTGTTGCAACTTGTTATGCTTAATGCTTGTCCCTAGGGCCCGAGTGCCATGATTTCAGATCTAAACATGTTATTGATTCATTATGATAGTATTGATTATGGTCTTACATGCAAGTTGTATACACATAATGTTGTCCGGAACCAAAGGCCCCGAAGTGACAATAATCAGGATAACCGGAGGGGATGGCTTTGATGTGAGGATCACATGTGTTCACGGAGTGTTAATGCTTTTCTCCGGTGCTCTATTAAAAGGAGTACCTTAATTGCCAGTAGTTTCCTCGAGGCCCCGCTACAAACGGGCTGGCAGGACAAAAGATGTTGTGCAAGTTCTCATTGCGAGCACGTATGACTATATATGGAACACATGCATATGATTATTTAGCACTTGGATGCTTTACCTTATTTATCTGCAAATGCCATACGTCTTGATTGTCATATGAATTGTCTTGTCCATGCAACGCCCATCCATCCATCCATATGCCTACCGTGCTTTAATCCTACTGTTTACTGAAATTGTTACTACTGTCTTTACGTTTACTACTGCTATTACTTTGCTATTGCTATTACAAAACTGTTCTACTGATAAACTGTTGTGAGCAAGATTGTTTCCAGGTGCATCTGAATTGACAACTCAGTTGTTAAGGCTTATAAATATTCTTTGGCTCCCCTTGTGTCGAATCAATAAATTGGGTTTCACTTCCCTCGAAAATACTGTGATACACCCCTTATACTTGTGGGTCATCACTAGCTCCTTTGCACAACACTTTAAACAAAAGTGTGAGCATATACACAAAAGATAAGATAAGAAAGAAGAAAAAGAGTGAGTGTGCAAAGAGAAAATATGCATACACCACTATACTGTAGTATGATAAAGAGACACTTTTGAGATTTTGAATCCCAAGTGAATACGTTGATCCTAAAACACTTGGGACTACCTCACTAACTCATTCGGTTGAACCGGATACTTTTACATTATGTTGAGATTCATCTTTAGTGAACTATTGATCACTAAGGTGTGGAAGCCTGCTAATACTATTCAGATGGTTCGAGTAAGGTACTATTCATGAATTTATTCCCATGCTTCATATATGATAAACACATGCTGCAACTGCCTCATTTATTTTATCGGCTCAGCTTCATGAATACGAGGATCACATCCATTAAGCTAAACTTGCTATGGACGAGCAAGAGTCTAAGCTTTGGGAAGTTGATGAGTGCATATTTACATCATGTTTTATATTATTATTTGCATTATAGATGTAGGATCTTGGTATTTTACGGTCCAGGATGAGGACAAATGATGGATACAATGGACACAATTCTTGGAGCAGCTATACTAAGGATAAAAGGAGTCAAAACAATGTAAGTCACTTATTTGGGAAATATCAATAATACCAAAAGAAAACACAAAGCGAACAAGACGTACAGACAGTTCAACAACCACCTATATGGCGGGAATAAATTTTTCAGCTGTATAGTTCCTACCGTATAGTTGGTGCCGCCACCGCCTCCTCAAATAGTTTCACCCCGTTGGTGGCTCAAAATGTAGAGCTCCTTGGGAACCCCAAGAGGAAGGTACGATGAGCACAGCAACAAGTTTTCCCTCGGTTATGAAACCAAGGTTATTGAACGAGTAGGAGCAAGGAAACAATTGCAAGGTGTTGCTAGCAACTTGGAATCCTGCACAACACAACCATAGAACTTTACTCCCAACTTACAGTGAGATTGTCATCTCACCGGTTTTGCTGAAAACAAAGGATTAAACGAATTATGTGGAAGATAGTAATTGTTTGCAGAAAGTAAATAGTAAATAGTAAAAGTAGAAGGTATAGAAATGGTAAAACCATGGAACGGAGTCCATAGTTCACTAGAGGTGATTCTCCTTAAGATAGATAACATGCTGGGTGAACAAATTACAGCGGGGAAATTGACAAATTTGAGAAAGCATACAATGCATATACTAGACATTTTGACTCCTATGTGATTTGATTGGGCATTACAACATTATACATAGACCGTAATCCAACTGCATCTATGACTAATAATCCACCTTCAGGTTGTCATCCGAACCCCTTCCAGTATTAAGTTGCAAGTAATAGATAATTGGATTAAGAAAAGTGTGTAAAGTAAACAATACGATTGCCCCATGGACAAAGGATTGTTGTTTTCTCCATAGTAGCAACAACACATCTACAATCTTAGAGAATTTTGTCACTTCCCCAGATTACTAGAGGCATGAACCCACTATCGAGCATAAATACTCCCTCTTGGAGTTGCAAGCATCTACTTGGCCAAGATAGTTACAAACAATGGAGAGCATGCAAGATCACAAATAACATAGACATGATAGAATCAATAATCAATCTGAAATAGCATTTCAATATCCATCGGATCCCCGCAAACACAGCATGTAAGATTACAAATAGATGATCTTGATCATTAACAGACCTCACAAGATCTAAACATGATAGCACAAAGGAGGAGAACCAACCATCTAGCTATTACATGGACCCATAGTCCAAGGATGAACTACTCACGCATCACACCGGAGGCAGGCATGGTGATGAAGAAGGCCTCCAGGGTGATCTCTCCCCTCTAGCAGGGTGCCGGGAGGAGCTTCAGATCCCTCTCGATCTAGGAATAGAGATGGTGGTGGCTATAGACTCTTTCGTGGAATTTTGATCGGGTACTTAGGGTTTCCGTCCCGGGAGGCTTTTATAGGTGAAGGGGCAAGGTCGGTGGAGCACCAGGGGGCCCACACCCCCTGGTGGCGCGCCCCCAAGCCGCGCGGCCACCAGGTGTGGATGCCCTGGTGCGCCACTTCGTCTCCCCTCCGGACTCCGTGTTGCTTCAGGTAAAATACTGACTTTGGCTTGTGTCTGTCCAATTCCAAGAATATTTCCTTACTAGCTTTTCTGAAACCAAAATAGCAGAAAACAGACAACTGACACTATGGCATCTTGTTAATAGGTTAGTCCTAGAAAATTTATAAAAATACCTCAAAGTGTGAACAAAATATAAGAAAGTAGATAATAAACAAGCATGGAACATCAAAAATTATATATACGTTTACAATGTATCAACATCCCCAAGCTTAACTCCTGCTCGTCCTCGAGTAGGTAAGTGATAAAAAGAATAATTTTTGAGGTGACATACACCATCATAATCTTGATCAAGGTATTTGTAAATCATTGATGATGGGATCAAAGTACTATAACATGAACATAAAAGATAGATTTCTAACAATAAGACATAGCAACTATGTTGTAACATGAAAAAGATACACACAAAAGGTTCATGAATAACAATGCATTAAAAGACATTTGTTTGTTTCACATATAGAAAACATAATAAGAATGGTATGCAGCTTGTCCCTCATGTTATAGCAAAACATAAATGCATAGGACACCTTCAAAGTTCACAAGGGTGACTATATACAAATAATTTTAAGAACAAGCAATATCATAGTTATGAATCAATCAACAAGTTTTGGAACAATGCACATTAAACTAAGAATGGTCACTATTCTCTCTCAATTGGTGCATAAAGATATAAGATGGAGACTCAACATAAAAGTAAAAAAGAAAGGCCCTTTATAAGAGGGAAGCAGGAATTTCAAGTTTCATAAAGAGCTTCCAAAAGTTATGGTACTTATTAGCTTTCAGATCTCATTACCCCTACATAAGCATCTTTTTTAGGTGATTAAGGTTAAAGTGAACAAATATGAGGATATGCTTGCAAGTTATAAGTCAAAAATCTCATGCCCCTTGCCTACGAGTCCCGGACCTCATGCTACTCAACTTTAGTCACAAGTAAATTCTTGTCATTGTAAGTACATGTGTATCATGGAGAACCTCCAATGGGGTACCCCTTGCCCCATGATACAGGAGATATCCCATATCAAATGACAAGGAAACAGACAATGAGCATATCAGCGATCTTTTTATTTGCTATTTACATAGGTTTTTATTGAGGATGCTTCACAGAATGCTCACTTTGGTTATGCTGCAAGTTTTCACCATGATTAGGCATGGCTTAGGCTAGCCGCCCAGGTGTTTCTCTAACACATATACAAACTCCATGAGCTTGAAAGCTCTCGTTTTATTTCACACCGCCGGGATCCATAAACAAAAGAACATGATATCAGCTGAATAATAAGTGCAATGTTGAAAACGTTCCCCATGACAGCATGGTTCTGCTAATTCTCAACTTATAAAGTGCAAGCATATACGCAACATAGATAGACGTGATGGTTCAAGTTTATTAAGTGCAAGAAAGTAAAGTGTGCCATCAAGTTCGTGAGAGCCTTAATCACTAATTTTCACATAATAATTTGGAAGGGTAGATAAAAGCATGAATATACTTGGAATGGTGTAACACACCATTAATAGGAATTTATAGTGGACTATTTGGAATAACTTGGTTTCTTGGGGGTTGGATGCATGAGTGGAACTTATACTTAGTACATGTGGAGGCTTAGCAAAAGACCGGGAGCGACCAACTAAGAGAGCACTAATGGCCATAATCATGCAAAGCGACAAAAAATTATTAACTAAAGCATAAAGTGATATTACAAGTCAAAAAACTAAATGATCATAGAGGCTAAGGTGACTAATACATAGTCTTAACATGGTGTAAGTGTGTGCCAAGTCAAACCAAATAAAGCATCGAAGGAGAATACCACAATATTATGCTTTTGTATGCAAAAATAACACATGATTCTTTCAAGGATCATTATGCAATCTCAATTGTCTGGAACAAGTCATGCTACAGCAACAATTACTAAGCATAATGTCTAAGCAATATCAAACATGACATGATAAAGTCTAGGCCACTGTCAAAGAAAAGCTCCTTTTGTACCACTTATAAGCATGAATTTTCCTACTCTTTTCCAATCACCAATCAACTTATTTGAAATATCATATATGAATGCGGGGGTCCATCAAATTTATTTAAGTAAACTAAACAAAAGAAAACTAAAAGCAAATACGAAGACGCTCCAAGAACAACACAATTGTGCATGAAACAATAAAAATGAAGTGTTTGGAAGAAAACCTGAGATTTTATTGATGAAGAAGGGGATGCCTTGGGCATCCCCAAGCTTTGACGCTTGTACTTCTTGAATATTTCTTGGAGTGATACGGGTGGCATCCCCAAGCTTGAGATTTTGTCCATACTTCATCCTATCACATTATTCTTCCCCTACACTTGAAAATTTTCCTTTATACAAAACTTCACACAATCCTCATTAGCAACATTAGTGTATTCAAGATAATTGGTCCTATGGTTTAGTTTCATCACAAGTAAAACTTCCATTAAAACATAAGCTACTGTAGCAATTCCTTCTAAAAGCTCAAGTGATCGAAGAGAACTCAAAGAGAAAGAGATTAAGAGGCAAATGCAAATAATGGCAGAAATTTGTCAAAACAAACCAGCAGGTAAAAACCATTTTTTCCGAAGACCTTCTGTTGCTCAAATAGAACAATGCTAAACTAATGAAAGTTAGATAATAACCTGGGGCAGAAGCCCAAAAAATTACAGCTCAATCTGACGTACAGAGATGTTTCACGAATTTTTACAGTGGAGCACAAAAATCTGTTTCAGGATAGCAACTTTCCAAATATTACTTCTCTCTCATTAGAGGTTATTATTGGCACAAATACCACACAAAAATGATAAGGAGAGGTTATTACTAAAGCAATAACTTACAAGAATCAACAAAATAAAAACATACTAAATAAAACTTTTGGGTTATCTCCCAATTAGTGCTTTTCTTTAACGCCTTTGAGCTAGGCATAGAAGCAAGATTCAAGTATTTTCGAATGAAGAAGCATTAAGACCAAATTTATTTTTAATAGGAGAGGAAAAGGGTATCTTCTTTCTCTTCCCAGGGAAGTATTCTATACCTTTCTTGAGTGGGAGTTGATATTTAATGGTGCCTTCCTTCATATCAATAATAGCACCAATTGTGCTAAGAAAAGGTCTTCCCAAGGTAATAGGACAAGAAGCATTGCATTCAACATCCAAAACATAGAAATCTACAGGGACATAGGTATTGTTAACCATAATAAGAACATCATTAATACTCCCCATGAGTTTCTTTTTAGCATTATCATCAAGTTGGACATCTAAATAACAATCTTCCAATGGTGGCAAATCAAGCATTTCATAAATCCTTCTAGGCATAATAGAGACACTACTATCAAGATCACATAAAGCTTTGAGATCAAAATCATTCACTTTCGTATTAATGATGGGTTCCCAACCATCTTCTAATTTCCTAGGAATAGAAGCTTTATGTTTCAACTTCTCTTCTTTAATTTTCATGAGAGCATCTGTAATGTGTTTTGTAAAGGCCATATTCATAGCACTAGCATTAGGACTTCTAGCAAGATTTTGTAGGAACTTAATTACTTCAGAAATATTGCAACCATCAATATCAAAATCAAAATTACCATCTAAGTAAGTATAACTATTGTCTCCCATATTAATGGGGACTTCATGTGGTTTGCTAGCATCATCATTAGTGGTGGTGATAGTACAAATACTACTATTTCTAGCAATTTCATATTCTCTTTCCCACTTAGCATGTAATTTAGCTAACAATCTAACATTTTCATCAATTCTAACTTGTATGGCATTGGTAGCAGCAAAGGGGTTTTCCATAGTTTCAGGTTTAGCAGCCATTTTATTAATCAAAGAATATTGTGCTTCAGACAAAGATGATATTTTTTCAGCATTCGAAAGTTTTTCCTCAATTGTTTTATTGAAAGCAGTTTGTTTACTAATAAAATCCTTAAGCATGACTTCAAGTTCAGAGGGTGCACTTCTATTGTTGTTGTAGGAATTTCCATAAGCATTACCATTATTGGGAGGATATGGACTATAATTGTTATTACCAAAATTATTCCTATAAGCATTGTTGCTAAAATTATTATTTCTAATGAAGTTCACATCAACTTTCTCTTCTTGAACAACCAAAGAGGCTAAGGGGACATGATTTGGATCAATATGAGATTTTCCATTAACAAGCATCGACATAATAACATCAATTTTATCACTCAAGGAGGAGGTTTCTTCAATGTAATTTACCTTCTTACCTTATGGAGCTCTCTCAGTGTGTCATTCAGAATAGTTAACCATCATATTATCAAGGAGATTTGCTGCAGCACCCAAAGTAATGGTCATAAAGGTGCCTCCAACAGCAGAATCTAATAGATTTCTTGAAGAATAATTTAGTCCTGCATAAAAGGTTTGGATAATCATCCAAGCAGTCAGTCCATGAGTGGGACAATTCTTTAGCAAAGATTTCATTCTTTCCCAAGCTTGAGCAACATGTTAATTATCAAAGAAAATCATTATTTCACTTCTCATAGATATAATCTTAACAGGAGGATAGTATTTTCCAATGAAAGCATCTTTGCATTTAATCTAGGAATCAATACTATTTCTAGGTAGGGATAGCAACCATTCTTTAGATTTTCAACTCAAAGAGAAAGGAAACAATTTAATCTTAATAATATCTCCATCTATATCCCTATGTTTTTGCATCTCACAAAGTTCAACAAAGTTATTAAGGTGAGCAGCAGCAGCATCAGTACCAGCACTAGAGAATTGTTCTTTCATAACAAGATTGAGCAAAGCAGGTTTAATTTCAAAGAAAGCAGCTTCAGGAACAGGTGGAGCAATAGGTGTGCACATGAAATCATTGTTGTTGGTGCTAGTGAAGTCACAGAACATAGTGTTTTCAAGAGTAGTCATTTTTTGTGTTTTTCATAAAAGGAAGCAAACTAGTAAATTTTTTGTGTTTTCGGTAAGAAGAAACAAGCAAACAAAGCAGAAATAAACTAAGCAAAACAAAACAAAACAAAACAAAACAAAAAAAGCAAAGTAGAGAGATTGGTTGTGAGAGACTCCCCTTGTGAAGCTGTCCTTGACTCCCCGGCAACGACGCCAGAAAAAGTGTTTGATGGCTCAAAATGTAGAGCTTGTTGATGACCCACAAGTATAGGGGGTGTATCGCAGTATTTTCGATAAGTAAGAGTGTCGAACCCAATGATGAGAGGAAGGTGCTGGCTAGTGGTATGGATCAGGAATTATCTGCAAATACTTAGCAAATGGATTTTTAGGGGTTTTTGATAAAGCAAGTAAACAAAGTACGAGTAAATAAAAGATAGTAGGAATAAATGCAGCAAGTGGCCCAATCCTTTATTCAGCAAAGGACAAGCCGGTTCTATTACTTAAGATGACCAAACGTTCTCGAGGACACATGGGAAGACTATCAAGTGCTTTCGCTTCATATAGTTGATTAATCTTCTTTAGCTTGCTAAGTGTTGTGTGGGTGAACCTGTGCTAATGTACCGACCTTCCTAGGACTAATATATACTTGTGATTATACCCCTTGCAAACATCTGTAAGTACAAGAAAGTAATTAAGGTAGAAACCTAACCACAGCTTTAAACTCTAAGACCCTGACGTCCCTTGTGCAATGGTTTCCTAACAGGGGTTCAGGTTTCTGTCACTCCGGTAACCCCTACGATTAGTAGCCAAATACACAATGCATTCCCCTAGGCCCATATAGGTGAAGTGTCATGTAGTCAACGTTCACATGACACCACTAGAAGAAGTACACCACAACTTAAATATCAAACTATTGAATCTTTCTCAACTCAACTCCACTACTAACAACATGACTTCTCCCATGTCCTCAAGAACAAAACGAACTACTCACAAGACATCATATGGATCATGATCAGAGATGGAATAATGATGTATAACAATCTGAACATAAACAATAATTCAACGGTTCACTCAATAGCATCAACTACAAAGAGTAATCAACACCGGGAAAGTTTCCCCTAAGAACTATGCAAGATTCAACCCAATTGTTACAGCAATATTGAGATGGTGATGAGGGTGCTGATGGTGATGATGGTGGTGATGATGATGATGATGATCCCGATGAAGTCCAGCTTGATGGTGGTGTTGATGGTGATGATCTCCCCTCTCCGAGAAGGAATTCCCCCGGCAGAAATCTATTTGCCGGAGAGATCTTTCTCTCTCGGTGTTTTCTGCCCCGTAGAGGCGGTGGAATATTTCTGTGGTTGCTCCCTGAGTCTTAGGGTTTCGGGAGGACTATATATGCCAGAGGGGAGTGCCAGGGGTGGACCAGGGCGGCCACACCACTTGGTGGCGCGGCCTAGGCTGGCCCGCGCCAGGGGGTGGTGTGGGCCCCCTGTGGCCCATCTCCAGCCCCCTTCTGGCTTCCTTCGTCTTCTGGAAAAATAGGATTTTCCATATATTTTCCTGGATTTTCTGATCTTCGCGAATTTTGCCTCCAAACAGCATCTTTTCCATCAGAATCCTGACTGCAGTGGTCCATGCTCCAAAAGTCATCAACCATGCAAAAATAGATGAAATAACATAAGTATCACCTCTCAATACGAAATATATCAATGAATAACAGTGAATTATGACATAGAATAGTGATGTAAAATGGACGTATCAACTCCCCCCAAGCTTAGACTTCGCTTGTCCCCAAGCGAAACTGATCTCAATAAACATGACCTCTTGTTTATGGAGTGAAGAGTCGATAAAAGAATACGGACAAGAAGCATCACATTCATCAACACATAGATCATAATAGTAGACAACTCACTATTACATAACTCAACTTGCAATGAGTAAAGGAAACACAATAAATATACATAAAGTGAATCATAATTGGTAATGGCAAACTTAGCTCTTGGTCGAAGAATAGTTGATAATTTGCTGGAGTTCACAAATAACTGGTTTTCAAAGATAGCTTTCAAAGTAGTAAACATCAAGATAAGAGCAATGTGTAAAACAAGGAACATAAGAAACATGATTGCATAAATCATCATATGAATGAATGAAACACAACAACTCAAAATACTTGCTG
Organism: Avena eriantha; assembly: GCA_910589775.1. Classification (NCBI taxonomy): domain Eukaryota; kingdom Viridiplantae; phylum Streptophyta; class Magnoliopsida; order Poales; family Poaceae; genus Avena; species Avena eriantha. The sequence goes on from OU342746.1 coordinate 198,532,965, forward strand.
AGATAGAAAGGAATAGGTTTACTGACTCAACTACAAAGTAAAAAAGAAAGGTCCTTCGTAGAGGGAAGCAGGGATTGCAAGTCTCATAAAGAGCTCCCAAAAATTATGATACTTACTAGCTTTCAGCTCTCATTGCCCCTATCATAGGCATCTTTTGGTGATTAAGGTTAAAGTGACACAACTAAGAGGATATGCTTGACAAGTTATAAGTTGAAATCTCATGCCCCTTACTTATGAGTACCCAACCTCATGCTACTCAACTTCAGTCACGAGTAAGCTCTTGTCATTGTAAATACATGTGTATCATTGAGAACCTCCAACGGGGTACCCCTTGCACATGAAATAGGAGCTATCCCATAATCAAAATAACAAGGCAAGCAGACAGTGAGCATCTCAGCGATCTTTTTATTTGCTATTTGCATAGGTTTTCATTGAGGATGCTTCACAGAATGCTCACTATGGTTATGCTGCAAGTTTCCACCATGATTAGGCATGGCTTAGGCTAGCAGCCCAGGCGTTTCTCTAACACACATATAAACTCCATGATCTTACAAGTTCCCTGATGACCCACAAGTATAGGGGGTGTATCGCAGTATTTTCGAGGGAAGTGAAACCCAATTTATTGATTCGACACAAGGGGAGCCAAAGAATATTTATAAGCCTTAACAACTGAGTTGTCAATTCAGCTGCACCTGGAAACAATCTTGCTCATAGTAGTTTATTTGTAGCAACAATTTTGTAGTAGGAATAGTAAAGTAGCAACAGTAGTAAAGTAAAGACAGCAGTAACAATAGCAGTAAACAGTAGGATGCGAGTGCGGTAGGCATAGGGATGGATGGACGGGCGTTGCATGGACAAGACAATTCACATAGCAATCAGAACATACGGCAATTGTAGATAAGTAAGATAAAGCACACAAGTACTAGATAATCCTAGGCATGTGTTCCATATATAGTCATACGTGCTCGCAATGAGAACTTGCACAACATCTTTTGTCCTGCCAGCCCATTTGCAGTGGGGCCTCAAGGGAACTACTGGCAATTAAGGTGCTCCTTTTAATAGAGCACCGGAGCAAAGCATTAACACTCCGTGAACACATGTGATCCTCACATCAAAGCCTTTCCCTTCCGGCTATCCCGATTTCTGTCACTTCGGGACCATAGGTTCCGGACAACGACGTGTGTACACAACTTGTAGATAAGACCAGAAACAATACTATCATAATGAATCAATAATAAGTTCAGATCTGAAATCATGGCACTCGGGCCCTAGTGACAAGCATTAAGCACAACAAGGTTGCAACAAAGTCATAAAGCACTAATAAAAGATACTAGGCACCATGCCCTAACAATCTGATGCCATTACATGAACGTTCTCATCCAATCCCTACCATCCCCATAGCCTACAGTGGGGGATTACTCACTCATAAATGGGGGAAACATGGATGGTCGATGGAGAAGCGATGGTGATGATGATGGCGATGATCTCCTCCACTTCCCCATCCCAGCAGGGTGCCAGAACGGAGTTTCTGGTGCTGTTTCGTGGAATCTGGTGGTGGCGGAGGAGCGGAACTCCTTCTAGAAAAACGTCGAACCCCCCTAATACATTGCAAATGTACCTATAATTTTTGATGCTCCATGCTTGGTTTTATCCACTTTCTTGTGTTTTGTCCACACTGTGGAGTACTTTTCATATGATTTCTTAGACTAACCTATTAACAAGAGGCACAGTGCCAGTTGCCTGTTTTCTGCTGTTTTTGGTTCCAGGAAAGTTAGAAAATGAATATTCTCGAAATTGGACGGGACAAAAGCCAAAGTGCCTATTTTTCCAGAAGACTCACGAAGCCAGAATATGAGACGGAGGAGGGCCAGGGCCTGGCCACACCACCCCCAGGCGCGGGCTAGGCCTGGCTGCGCCAGGGCATGGTGTGGTGGCCCCAGGCACCCCCTCGGTCCCCCTCTTCGCCTATAAGAAGCCTTCTGACCTAAAAACTTTGGGGGGTTCGACGTTTTTCCACGAAAAGTTCTGTTGCGCTGCCGCCACCGAAGGGGAGATTCGGGGGACAGAAAGTCTCTGTTTCGGCACCCTGCCGGGACGGGGAAGTGCCCCGGGAGCCATCTCCATCGATCTCCACCATCATCTCCATCGACCATCCATGTTTCCCCCATCTATGAGTGAGTAATCCCCCGTTGTAGGCTATGGGGATGGTAGGGATTGGATGAGATCATTCATGTAATGGCATCAGATTGTTAGGGCATGGTGCCTAGTATCTTTTATTAGTGCTTTATGACTTTGTTGCAACTTGTTGTGCTTAATGCTTGTCACTAGGGCCCGAGTGCCATGATTTTAGATCTGGACATGTTATTGATTTATTATGATAGTATTGTTTATGGTCTTATCTGCAAGTTGTATACACACATTGTTGTCCGAAACCTATGGCCCCAAAGTGACAGAAATCGGGATAACCGGAAGGGAAAGGCTTTGATATGAGGATCACATGTGTTCACGGAGTGTTAATGCTTTGCTCTGGTGCTCTATTAAAAGGAGCACCTTAATTGCCAGTAGTTCCCTAGAGGCCCCGCTGCAAACGGGCTGGCAGGACAAAAGATGTTGTGCAAGTTCTCATTGCGAGCACGTATGACTATATGGAACACATGCCTAGGATTGTCTAGTACTTGGGTGCTCTATCTTACTTATCTGCAATTTCCCTATGTTCTGATTGCTATGTGAATTGTCTTGTCCATGCAACGCCCGTCCATCCATCCCTATGCCTACCGCACTCGAATCCCACTGTTTACTGCTTTTGTTACTGCTGTCCTTGCTTTACTACTGGTGTTACTTTACTATTCCTACTACAAAACTGTTGCTACTGATAAACTGCTGTGAGAAGATTGTTTCCAGGTGCAGCTGAATTGACAACTTAGTTGTTAAGGCTTATAAATATTCTTTGGCTCCCCTTGTGTCGAATCAATAAATTGGGTTTCACTTCCCTCGAAAATACTGCGATACACCCGCTATACTTGTGGGTCATCAAGACTATTTTCTGGCGCCGTTGCCGGGGAGCATAGCTTTATTTATCAAGTTCACTTGGATTCACTATTGTTCAAGCTAAGTTTATTTCTGCCTTGTTTGCTTCTTCCTTTATTGAAAATACGAAAAAGTAGTTCCTACTCTAGTTGTTATTTTCGTTGGTCCGTTATTGTCTTGACTTATCATGCTTGTTGTCAATGGTTGGTTTCTTTGAAACTGAAGCTTATTGGCAAGGTGGGTTCACGGAAGATCAAAAATATTATTATAAGGAACACCGCTTGTCACAAAAAGGGAAACTCTTATGGGAACAAATTGATAGATTGTATACCATTGCTAGAAATGTGTGCTCTACTTATAATGTTACTTATTGCTGTGATGAATCTCGTTGCAGAAAGAGGTATAAACACCTCCCTTTTCAATGTGAGTATAATGATAATGATACCATATCTTCCTATGTTAAATTAATTTATGACTTTTATGATGCGGAACAAATTGAAGAATTTATTGCTTGGAAGGGTGCTTTTGAACTTGCTAGTTTGCTTGAAAATATTGATGATTCACCTTATAAGTATGAGGTTTATGGTATACTTAAATTTTGCTTTGATAATTACAAGGATGAAAATGGCAATATTCTTGAATATTTTAATAGATGCTCTCCACAAATGGAAGAGACTAATGCCTTGCAGGATCCTATGGAAGAAGAAATTGATGAACCTGAAATCTCATTAGATGAAAAAGAGAAGGAGAGTGATGAACAAAAGGAGGAAGAATGGATTAGCTACCCATGCCTACCTTCTAATGAGAGTAACTCTTTATCCCTTACATTATTTGATTGTCCCCCTTGCTTACTAAAGGAGAATGAATGTTATGTTCCTGAGGTTTCTCTTGAAAATGTTTATAATAAAGCTCTAGTGCTTGTAGATCATGAAGAGCATGCTTTATGTGATAGTTATATTGTTGAGTTTCTTCATGAGGCTACTAAAAATTATTATGAGAGAGGAAAATATGGTTGTGGAAGTTTTCATGGTATTGAAACACCTCTCTATGTGCTGAAAGTTTTGAAATTACTCTTGTTTTATCTTCCTATGCTTGTCACTTTGTTCTTTGTAAATTTATTTGCATACACGATTCCTATGCATAGGAAGTGGGTTAGACTTAAATGTGTTTTGTATTTGCTTCTTGATGCTCTCTTTTACTTCACTTCATATTTCTTATGAGAGCATCCTCTCAAACTTTTATGCCTGAAGATGATAATATGTCTATTATTCTTGGGAGACCTTTTCTTAAATACTGCAGGAGCTGTTATTAATTGTAATCAAATGAAGGTGACCTTAAATGAACACATTGTATATTTCCTCAAGAAGATTGAAAGGACTTATGGTTTGAATTCCATTGAACATGTTGAGGGCATTCAAGTTGGAGAAATATATTGTTCCATACGAAGAGAAAAATTTGAAACTATTATGACTGGGACCATTGCTATCAAGGTTGAGGTAACATAATCATTAGTGGGATACAAAGTTTTGTCTCATATGGATTTTTTTGGTAACAAGACCTGATCAACCTTGTTAACAAAAGGATTTCATTGAACAAACCAATGTTTTCACCATGATTCTATTCTATCCATTTTAGTTTTTGCTTATGCCTAACTTAAAGGCATTAAAGAAAAGTACTTATTGGGAGATAACCCAAAAGTTTTAGATGAGTCAGTAATAACCGCTCCTTATCCTTTTTATTTGATTTTTGTGCCAAGAGTAACCTCTAATGAGAGAGAAGTAATGATTGGGAAAGTTGCTGTCCCGAATCAGATTTCTGTGCTTCACCGTAAAAATTCGTGTAGAATCTCTGTACGTCCTTTTGAGGCGTGAATTTTTGTGCTTCTGTCCCAGGTTGTTATCTAACTTTCGTTAGTTCAACACGTTTTGATTTGAGCAACACAAGGTATTCTAAAAAATTCGCCTTTACCAGCTGGTCTGTTTTGATAGATTTCTGCCATTTTCTGCATTTGCTTCTTGTTGGTTCCTTTTTGAGTTCTTTTGGGGAATTGAGCTTTTTGAGGGAAGTTCTACAGTATCTAGTGTTCTAATGGAAGTTTATTTGGTGTTAGAACTGAACCTTAAGACTTATTTATCTTGAGTGCACTAATGTTGCTAATAAAGATTGTGTGAAGTTTTGTATGTAGGAAAAATTTTAGGTGTAAGGAAGGAATGAGTAATGAGATGAAGGATGGACTAAAGCTCAAGCTTGGGGATGCCACGCGTGTCACCCCAAGAAATATCCAAGAAGTACAAGCATCAAAGCTTGGGGATGCCCAAGGCGTCCCCTTCTTCATCAATAAAAATCTCAGGTTTCTTCCAAACGTTTCATTTTTATTGTTTCATGCACAATTGTGTTGTTCTTGGAGCGTCTTCTTTTTCGTTTTCGTTTTAGTTTTTCATTTGCTTTGTTTGCTTAGTTTTCTGTATAAATTGGTTGGACCCCCTCTCTCTTACATTGGTGTTCAAATAGTTTGGTTTGGAAAAGAGTAGGAAAGCTCATGCTTAAGTGGTAAAGAGAGCTTGTTTTTGATTGTGGCCTCTTCTTTGTCATGCCATGCTTGATATTTTTTTGGCTTTATGCTTAGTATTCTTTTCTGTAGCATGACTTGTTATAAACAATTTAGATTGCTTAATGTGCCTTGGATGAATCATGTGTTGTTTTAGCATATTAAAGCATAGTATTGTGGTATTCTCCTTTGATGCTTTATTTGGGTTGACTTGGCACATGCTCACACCATGTTATGACTATCTCAAGTCACCATAAGCCTTTATGATCCTTTAGTTTTCAACTTGTAGTATCACTTTATGCTTTGATCAATGATGTTTTGTCGCTCTGCATGATTATGGCCATTATTGCTCTCTTGTTTGTCGCTCCCTTACTATTGCTAGCCTTCACTTTCACTGAGTATGTTTTACTCAAATTCCCAACTCCCTGAACCAAATATTTCCAAAGTGTCCACCATACCTACCCATTAGCATCATTTTCTACTTCCGTGCATATTCATTATGCCTTGTTTTCTTCCGCATAAGATGTTTGCTTGTTATGAGAAAGTTAGTTAGTAAAGCTCTCACAAAATTGATGGCACACTTTTTTTCTTGCACTTAATAAATCTGAACCATTGTGTCCTTCTTTGTTGTGTATATGCTTGCGCTTTATAAGTTGAAGTTAGCAGAACCATGTATCATGGGGACCGCTTTCAACACTTCATTGGTACCTTGTACCTAGTTGATATCATGTTCTTTTGCTTATGGATCCCGGCGGTGTGAAATAAAAGTGGAACTTGTAAGATCATGGAGTTTGTATGTATGTTAGAGAAACGCCTGGGCTGCTAGCCTAAGCCATGCTTAATCATGGTAGAAACTTGCAGCATAACTATAATGAGCAATAGTGAAGCATCCTCAATAAAAATCTATGCACATAGTAAATAAAAAGATCGCTGAGATGCTCATTGTCTGCTTGCCTTGTCATTTTGATTATGGGATAGCTCATGTATCATGTGCAAGGGGTACCCCGTTGGCGGTTCTCTATGATACGTATATACTTACAATGACAAGAGCTTACTTGTGACTGAAGTTTAGTAGCATGAGGATTGGTCTTCGTAAGTAAGGGGCATGAGACTTTGATTTATAACTTGTCAAGCATATCCTCTTAGTTTTGTCACTTTAACCTTAACCATTTAAAGATGCTTATGATAGGGGCAATGAGAGCTCAAAGCTAATGAGTACCATACTTTCAACATTTGGAAGCCTTTCAAACTATGCAAAACCTTTTATTTTACTTGTTGAGTCTCCACTTATTCTTTGAGCACTTTCTTGAGAGCATAGTGGCCATTCTTAGTTCTATGTGCATTATCCCAAGACTTGTTGATTGATGCATACCTTGATATTGCTTGTTTTAAACTATTTGTATTTAGTCACTCTTGTAAACTTCGAAGGTGTCCTATGCATTTACCTTTTCTACTCTATGAGGGACAAGCTGAATGCCACTATGCTATGTTTTATTTATGTGAAACAAACAAACGTCTTGCAAAGCATTGTTATTCATGAATCTTTTGTTTGTGCCTTTTCATGTTGCATCATAGTCTCTTTGTCTTATTGCTAGAACTTTGTCTTTCATGTTATGATTGAAGTACTATGATCCCAGCTTTGAATGTTTTACAAATATTTTGATCAAGTATTTGATGGTGCATGTCACCTCAAAAATTATTCTTTCTTTTTATCACTTACCTACTCGAGGACGAGCAGGAGTTAAGCTTGGGGATGTTGATACATTGCAAATGTATCTATAATTTTTGATGCTCCATGCTTGGTTTTATCCACTTTCTTGTGTTTTGTCCACACTTTGGAGTACTTTTCATATGATTTCTTGGACTAACCTATTAACAAGAGCCATAGTGTCAGCTGCCTGTTTTCTGCTGTTTTTGGTTCCAGGAAAGTCAGAAAATGAATATTCTCGGAATTGGACGAGACAAAAGCCAAAGTGCCTATTTTTCCAGAAGACTCACGGAGCCAGAATACGAGACAGAGGAGGGCCAGGGCCTAGCCACACCACCCCTAGGCGCGGGCTGGGCCTGGCCGCGCCAGGGCATGGTGTGGTGGCTCCAGGCACCCCCTCGGTCCCCCTCTTCGCCTATAAGAAGCCTTCTGACCTAAAAACTTCGGGGGGTTTGATGTTTTTCCACGAAAAGTTCCGCTGCGCTGCCGCTACCGAAGGGGAGATTCGAGGGACAGAAAGTCTCTGTTCCGGCACCCTGTCGGGACGGGGAAGTGCCCCCGGAGCCATCTCCATCGATCGCCACCATCATCTCCATCGACCATCCATGTTTCCCCCATCTATGAGTGAGTAATCCCCTGCTGTAGGCTATGGGGATGGTAGGGATTGGATGAGATCGTTCATGTAATGGCATCAGATTGTTAGGGCATGGTGCCTAGTACCTTTTATTAGTGCTTTATGACTTTGTTGCAACTTGTTGTGCTTAATGCTTGTCACTAGGGCCCGAGTGCCGTGATTTTAGATTTGAACATGTTATTGATTCATTATGATAGTATTGTTTATGGTCTTATCTGCAAGTTGTATACACACGTTGTTGTCTGGAACCTATGGCCCCGAAGTGACAGAAATCGGGATAACCGGAAGGGAAAGGCTTTGATGTGAGGATCACATGTGTCCACGGAGTGTTAATGCTTTGCTCCGGTGCTCTATTAAAAGGAGCACCTTAATTGCCAGTAGTTCCCTAGAGGCCCCGCTGCAAACGGGCTGGCAGGACAAAAGATGTTGTGCAAGTTCTCATTGCGAGCACGTATGACTATATGGAACACATGCCTAGGATTGTCTAGTACTTGGGTGCTCTATCTTACTTATCTGCAATTTCCCTATGTTCTGATTGCTATGTGAATTGTCTTGTCCATGCAACGCCCGTCCATCCATCCCTATGCCTACCGCACTCGAATCCCACTGTTTACTGCTTTTGTTACTGCTATCCTTGCTTTACTACTGCTGTTACTTTACTATTCCTACTACAAAACTGTTGCTACTGATAAACTGCTGTGAGAAGATTGTTTCCAGGTGCAGCTGAATTGACAACTCAGTTGTTCAGGCTTATAAATATTCTTTGGCTCCCCTTGTGTCGAATCAATAAATTGGGTTTCACTTCCCACGAAAATACTGCGATACACCCCCTATACTTGTGGGTCATCACCCCCGGAGTTTTTAGGTCAGAAGGCTTCTTATAGGCGAAGAGGGAGACAGAGGGGGTGCCTGGGGGCCCACACCACCCCCTGGCGCGGCCTGGCCTAGCCCGTGCCACCAAGTGGTGTGGCCACCCCCTGGCTCTTCTCCGTCTCGTATTCTGGCTCCTGGAGTCTTTGGGAAAAATAGGCACTTTGGCTTTTGTCCCGTCCAATTTCGAGAATATTCATTTTCTGACTTTCCTGGAACCAAAAACAGCAGAAAATAGGCAGCTGGCACTGTGTCTCTTGTTAATAGGTTAGTCCAAGAAATCATATGAAAAGTACTCCAAAGTGTGGACAAAACACAAGAAAGTGGATAAAACCAAGCATGGAACATCAAGAATTATAGATACATTTGCAATGTATCATTCCCCTTTTATTTCACACCGCCGGGATCCATAGGCAAAAGAATCATGATATCAACTAGGCACAAAGTACCATGGTAGTGTTGAAAGCGTTCCCCATGATGCATGGTTCTGCTAACTTCAACTCATAAAGCGCAAGCATATATGCAACAAAGAAGGACCCAATGGTTCAAGTTTATTAATCACAAGAAAGTAAAGTGTGCCATCAAGTTCGTGAGAGCTTTAATCACTAATTTTCACATAACCAGTTTAATTTGGGAGGTAGATAAAACAAGAATTTACTTGGAATAGCAATAATGCTAATAGGTAGGTATGGTGGACACAAATGGCGTGGGTTTTGGTTTAAAGGAGTGGATGCACGAGAAGAATTCCCTCACAGTACAGGTTTTTGGCTAGCAAGGCTGGGTAGCAAGTACAAGATTTGAAGGAAACAAACAAACATACAATGCTAAAGACAAACATGCAATCTTCCTTGGAAGCACAAAATATCTTAACTAGAGAATACTAGACTTATGAGCCAATCAAGAAAGAAAGAAAGATGATGAAATTATATTTATTTAGAGTACTTTTATGTTTTGTTTCAACTCTCAAAAATAGTGTTGCTACTGACCGAGCTAGGTTTGCCAAAACCAACTAAATTAACTCAATGATCCCAAAGTGATAACAATACTAACAACAAGATCAATCTTATAACCACGAATTGAAAACTAATATAAGCTATGCAAAAGAGTAAATGATAGAACTTCTCATTAATATTCCATAACGGCAACTCACACCAAGGGATACATATCTACCGAGAGAGGGGACACTTCCATAATGCAAACCATCCTACATAATAACTTCTCTATTCATGATATGACTCTACTAATAAGGTAAAAACATAGAAGATAGTGATGTGATACCGCGACACTCCCCCAAGCTTGGAACAAACCAAGGGGATGCCAAACCTGATGACGAATTACTCCTTCGGTGGTGGTGGTATCCTCTCATCTTCGTCCGACTTACAGGGTAAGGGCTTCCCATCAAAAAAGGGCATCGTGGTTTCCAGCATCCTGAAACTTGCAGCAGCACTTATGCGTTTAAACCTAACCTCAGACTCACAGTTTTGATTTTGAACGTCATAGAACTGTGCTTGTGATGGCTCAGTGCACGGCGCCAGAAAAGTGCTGGTGTGATGTTGATGTAGAGCTCGTTGGGAACCCCAAGAGGAAGGTATGATGAGCATAGCAGCAAGTTTCCCTCAGTTATGAAACCAAGGTTTAATCGAACCAGTACGAGCAAGGAAACACCCCAAAGGTGTTACTAGCTGAACGATGGCAGGGCGCACTACCGGTGCCAGTAGAAATGTGTAGACCTGCACAACACAACCACAGAACTTTATCCCCAACTTGCGATGAGGTTGTCAATCTCACCGTGTTTTGCGGAAAACAAAGGATTAAATGTATTGAATGGAAAGAAGTAATAGTTTGCAGAAAGTAAACACAAAGCAGTAACAGTTTGTAGATTGTATGTAAAAGACAAGGACCGGGATCCAAAGTTCACTAGAGGTGGCTCTCCTTAAGATATATAACATGCTGGGTGAACAAATTACAGCGGGGCAATTGACAAACATCGAGAAAGCAATACATGCATATACTAATCATCTTGACTCCTTTGAGATTCGATCGGGCATTACAACATTATACATAGACCGCCATCCAACTGCATCTATGACTAATAATCCACCTTCAGGTTATCATCCGAACCCCCTCCAGTATTAAGTTTCAAGCAACAGATTATTGCTTTACGAATTGCGTGTAAAGTAAACATTACAATTGTTCTATGAACAAAGGATTGTTGTTTTCTCCCTAGTAGCAACAACACATCTAGTACCTTAGAGATTTATGTCACTTCCCCAGATTACCAGAGACATGAACCCACTATCGAGCATAAATACTAACTCTTGGAGTTGCTAGCATCTACTTGGCCAAGATAGCTACTAACAACGGAAAGCATGCAAGATCACAAATAACAAAGACATGATAGAATCAATAGTCAATCTGAAATAGCATCTCAATATCCATAGGATCCCCGCAAACACAACATGCAGAATTACAAATAGATGATCTTGGTCATGAACGGAGCTCACAAGATCAAAACATGAAAGCACAAAGGAGGAGAACCAGCCATCTAGCTACTACATGGATCCGTAGTCCAAGGATGAACTACTCACGCATCACACCGGAGGCTTGCATGGTGATGAAGAAGGCCTCCAGGGTGAATTCCCCTTTCCGGCAGGGTGCCGGGAAGAGCTTCAGATCCCTCCTGATCTAGGGATGGAGATGACGGCGACTATAGACTCTTTCATGGATTTTTGATCGGGCCGTTAGGGTTTTCGTCTCGAGGGCATCTTATAGGCGGAAGGAGAGGCCGAGGGGGTGCCTGGCCTGGCCACACCACCCCCTGGCACGGGCCAAGCCTGGTCGCGCGGCCAGGTGGTGTGGCTGCCCTCTGGCCCTTCTCCGTCTCGTATTCTGGCATCTGATGACTTCCGGAAAAATAGGCACTTTGGCTTTTGTCCCGTCCAATTCTGAGAATATTCATTTTCTGACTTTCCTAGAACCAAAAACAGCAGAAAACAGGCAGCTGGCACTGTGGCTCTTGTTAATAGGTTAGTCCAAGAAATCATATGAAAAGTACTCCAAAGTGTGGACAAAACACAAGAAAGTGGATAAAACCAAGCATGGAACATCAAAAATTATAGATACATTTGCAATGTATCAACATCCCCAAGCTTAACTCCTGCTCGTCCTCGAGTAGGTAAGTGATAAAAAGAAAGAATAATTTTTGAGGTGACATGCACCATCAAAGACTGGATCAAAGTATTTGTAAAACATTCAAGGCTGGGATCATAGTACTTCAATCATAATCATGAAAGACAAAGTTCTAGCAATAAGAAAAATAAACTATGATGCAACATGAAAATGCACAAACAAAAGATTCATGAATAACAATGCTTTGCAAGACGTTTGTTTGTTTCACATAAAGAAAACATAGCATAATAGCATTCAACTTGTCCCTGAATAGAATAGCAAATATAAATGCATAGGACACCTTCAAAGTTCATAAGAGTGACTAGATACAAATAGTTTAAAACAAGCAAGATCAAGTTATGCATCAATCAACTAGTCTTGCGACAATGCACATAGGACTAAGAATGTCCACTATGCTCTCAAAGTAGGTGCATAAAGATAGAAGGTGGAGACTCAATATAATGGTGGAAGAAAGGCCTTTTTATAAAAGGAAGTAGGGACTCAAGTCTCATAAAGAGCTTCCAAAAATTATGGTACTTATAGCTTTCAGCTCTCATTGCCCCTATCATAAGCATCTTTAAGGTGATTAAGGTTAAAGTGACACAACTAAGAGGATATGCTTGACAAGTTATAAACCGAAATCTCATGCCCCTTACTTACGAAGACCAATCCTCATGCTACTCAACTTTAGTCACAAGTAAGCTCTTGTCATTGTAAGTACATATGTATCATAAAGAACCGCCAACGGGGTACCCCTTGCACATGATATGGGAGCTTTCCCATAATCAAAATGACAAGGCAAGCAGACAATGAGCATCTCAGCGATCTTTTTATTTTCTATTTGCATAGGTTTTTATTGAGGATGCTTCATAGAGTGCTCATTATGGTGATGTTGCAAGTTTACACCATGATTAGGCATGGCTTAGGCTAGCGGTCCAGGCGTTTCTCTAACACACATACAAACTCTATGATCTTACAAGTTCCACTTTTATTTCACACCGCCAGGATCCGTAAGCAAAAGAACATGATATCAACGGGGTACAAAGTACAAGTGCAATGTTGAAAGTGTTCCCCATGAAACATGGTTCTGCTAATTTCAACTTATAAAGTGCAAGCATATACGCAACAAAGAAGGACCCAATGGTTCAAGTTTATTAGATGCAAAAAAGTAAAGTGTGCCATCAAGTTCGTGAGAGCTTTAATCACTAGTTTTCTCATAACAAGTTTTATTTGGAAGGTAAACAAAAGCATGAATATACTTGGAATAGCATAAGCTAGTAGGTAGGTATGGTGGACTCTTAGGAATAACTTGGTTTAGGGAGTTGGATGCATGAGTGGAACTCATACTTGGTTGTGGAGGCTAGTAAAAGACTGGGAGCGACAAACTAAGAGAGCAGTAATGGCCATAATCATGCAGAGCGACAAAACATCATTGATCAAAGCATAAAGTGATACTACAAGTTGAAATATAAAGGATCATAAAGGCTATGGTGACTTGATATAGTCATAGCATGGTGTGATCATGCGCCAAGTCAACCCAAATAAAGCATCAAAGGAGAATATCACTATACTATGCTTTAATATGCTAAAACAATGCATGATTCATCTGACGCACATTAAGCAATCTCAATTGTTTATAACAAGTCATGCTACAGCAAAGAATACTAAGCATAAAGCCAAAACAATATCAAGCATGGCATGACAGAGCATAGGCCACAGTCAAAAACGAGCTCTTTTTACCACAAAAGCATGAACTTTCCTACTCTTTTCCAAACCAAACCAAACTACTTGCAAACCAATGTATGAAAGAGGGGGTCCAACAAATTTATTCAGAAAACTAAGCAAACAAAAGCAAACAAAAAACCAAAACGAAAACGAAAAAGAAGACGCTCCAAGAACAACACAACTGTGCATGAACAATAAAAATGAAGTGTTTGGAAGAAACCTGGGATTTTTATTGATGAAGAAGGGGATTCCTTGGGCATCCCCAAGCTTTGACGCTTGTACTTCTTGGATATTTGTTGTGGTGACACGCGTGGTATCCCCAAGCTTGAGCTTTAGTCCATCCTTCATCTCATTACTTGTTCCTTCCATACACCTAAATTTTTTTCCTTCATACAAAACTTCACACAATCTTTATTAGCAACATTAGTGCACTCAAGATAAAAAAGTCTTAAGGTTCAGTTCTAACACCAAATAAAATTCCATTAGAACACTAGCTACTGTAGCACTTCCCTCAAAAAGCTCAATTCCCCAAAAGAACTCAAAAAGGAACCAACAAGAAGCAAATGCAGAAAATGGCAGAAATCTGTCAAAACAGACCAGCAGGTAAAGACGAATTTTTTCGAAGACCTTCTGTTGCTCAAATCAAAAAGTGTTGAACTAACGAAAGTTAGATAACAACCTGGGTCAGAGGCACAAAAATTCACGCCTCAAAAACACGTTCAGAGATTTTACACAAATTTGTACGGTGAAGTACAGAAATCTGTTTCAGGACAGCAACTTTCCCAATCATTACTTCTCTCTCATTAGAGGTTACTCTTGGCACAAAAAGAAAATAAAAATGATAAGGAGCGGTTATTATAGAAGTAATAACTTCCAAGACTCATCTAAAACTTTTGGGTTATCTCCCAATAAGTACTTTTCTTTAACGCCTTTCAGTTAGGCATAAGAAGCAAGAAAAAGAATCAAGTGTTCTCAAATGAATAAGCATTAAGACCAAATTTCTTGCCCTTACCTCTCTTACTTTTATTCTTAACCTTGGGGAAAATATGATTGTTCGGTGGACAAGAAAGGTGCATGGTCCCCTTTCCCACATCTATTATTGCTCCAAGGAGTTCTAATAGGGACCTTCCAAGTGTAATTTGTCCTTTTTGTTGCACATTCAATAACAAGATAATTAGTAGAAATCATTTTCCCAAGGATCTTTGTAAACACTCCTTCAGCTATTCCAAGAGGTAATATGGTAGCATTATTAGCAAGATATATTTCTTTTCCTCCCTTAGTAAGCCCCCAAGTATTCAAAGATTCATAAATGTCTTTGGGCATAAGACAAAATTCTGACATGATATCACAGCGAGCTTGAAAAGTTTCACTGTTTATCTCGATCTTTACTGTAGGGAGCCAATTTGATGGTTCAGAATTTATTGGAACATCATTGTGATGCTCCCTAAGCATATTATAGCAATCTTTTAAGCTAGCAGTGCCAGTCTCAAGAGTGTTCGATCTAGCAAATATTTTTGCGAAAGAAATATCAGTTTGGCTAGGCAAGTTGTAAGTGAGGATCAATTTCTTTATAGCATTGATAGCATCATCCTCATTACATTGGAGGAAATCTCCTCCCACAACAGCATCTAAAGCATATATATAGCAAAGAGTAATTCCAAGGTAAAAACTGCTAAGGAACAAGCTTTGAGTCATTTTAGGCTCAGTTTTTTCATGTAGATCAAAGATTCTAGACCAAGCTTCCTTGAAACTTTCCTCAATTCCTTGTTTAAAATTGAAAATCATTTCCTCGGGTGACATAGTGATTGGAGCAAAGCTAGACATAGTGGCAACTTAAGAAAGGAACTAATTTTTTTGTGTTTTTGAAATAAGAAAGCAAACTAGTAAAACTAATTTTTTTTTTGTTTTTGATAAAGAAACAAGCAAACAAAGTAAAAAGAAACTAAGCAAAACAAAAATAACAAAGTAAAGAGATTGGTTATGAGGGACTCCCCTTGTGAAGATGTCCTTGACTCCCCGACAAGGGCACCAGAAAAATGCTTGATGGCTCAGTGCACGGTGCCAGAAAAGTGCTGGTGTGATGTTGATGTAGAGCTTGTTGGGAAACCCAAGAGGAAGGTATGATGAGCACAGCAGCAAGTTTCCCTCAGTTATGAAACCAAGGTTTAATCGAACCAATAGGAGCAAGGAAACACCCCAAAGGTGTTACTAGCTGAATGATGGCAGGGCGCACTACTGGTGCCAGCAGCAACATGGAGACCTGCACAACACAACCACAGAACTTTGTTCCCAACTTGCAATGAGGTTGTCAATCTCACCGTGTTTTTGGAAAACAAAGGATTAAACGTATTGAATGGAAAGAAGTAATAGTTTGCAGAAAGTAAACACAAAGCAATAATAGTTTGTAGATTGTATGTAAAAGACAAGGACTGCGATCCAAAGTTCACTAGAGGTGGCTCTCCTTAAGATAGATAACATGATGGGTGAACAAATTACAGCGGGGCAATTGACAAACATCGAGAAAGCAATACATGCATATACTAATCATCTTGACTCCTTTGAGATTCGATTGGGCATTACAATATTATACATACACCGCCATCCAACTGCATCTATGACTAATAGACCGCCATCCAACTGCAAGCAACATATTATTGCTTTATGAATTGCGTGTAAAGTAAACAATACGATTGTTCTATGAACAAAGGATTGTTGTTTTCTCCCTAGTAGCAACAGCACATCTAGTACCTTAGAGATTTCTGTCACTTCCCCAGATTACCAGAGGCATGAACCAACTATCGAGCATAAATACTAACTCTTGGAGTTGCTAGCATCTACTTGGCCAAGATAGCTACTAACAACGGAAAGCATGCAAGATCACAAATAACAAAGACATGATAGAATCAATAATCAATCTGAAATAGCATCTCAGTATCCATCGGATCCCAGCAAACACAACATGCAGAATTACAAATAGATGATCTTGATCATGAACGGAGCTCACAAGATCTAAACATGAAAGCACAAAGGAGGAGAACCAACCATCTAGCTACTACATGGATCCGTAGTCCAAGGATGAACTACTCACGCATCACACCGGAGGCTTGCATCGTGATGAAGAAGGCCTCCAGGGTGAATTCCCCTCTCCGGCAGGGTGCCGGGAAGAGCTTCAGATCCCTCCCGATCTAGGGATGGAGATGACGGCGGCTACAGACTCTTTCGTGGATTTTTGATCGGGCCCTTAGGGTTTTCGTCCTGCGGGCTTCTTATAGGCGGAAGGAGACGCCGAGCGGGTGCCTAGGCTGGTCACACCACCCCCTGGCGCGGGCCAAGCCTGGCCGCGTGGCCAGGTGGTGTGGCCGCCCTCTGGTCCTTCTCCGTCTCATATTCTGGCATCTGATGACTTCCGGAAAAATAGGCACTTTGGCTTTTGTCCCATCCAATTCCGAGAATATTCATTTTCTGACTTTCCTGGAACCAAAAACAGCAGAAAACAGGCAGTTGGCACTGTGGCTCTTGTTAATAGGTTAGTCCAAGAAATCATATGAAAAGTACTCCAAAGTGTGGACAAAACACAAGAAAGTGGATAAAACCAAGCATGGAACATCAAAAATTATAGATACATTTGCAATGTATCAGCTTGCAGTTCGTTGGTTGTTTGGCGGAGTGAGAGGACTTCATCCTTGAGTTCAGCGGTCTCCTTTTGGTGCTCGGTGATGAGTTCAGAAAAAATCTTATGGATGATATCCACTTCGCGCTCCGCAGTCTTCTTGTACTTAAAGACTTCTTGCTCCAGTGCTTCCATCCTATCCTCCAGACTTCCTTCACCTTTAGGGCCTCGAACCTCTTTTATCCAGAGTTTCCCATCTTCAAGCAAAAACTCCTTGGGATGAATCTTCAACTCTCTCATGTATGGGTTGATGATATCCTCTAAGGAATCTTCCTTGGATGGTCCAGAGGAAGACATTGTAGCTTCAAATCTGGGACTCTACCTATTAGAAACAGATCGAAACAAAAACACAATATACAAACCTCAGGAGATCCGAGGATATATATTACGAAGTTTCATGATGAAAGGAAGGTACTGGGAGAAAACGGGTCGGAGGCGGAGTCTGGGGTGGCCACACCACCTGGTGGCGCGGCCAGGGTGGGCCCGCGCCACAAGGTGGTGTGAGCCACCCTGGCTCCGTTTCCGTCCCTTTTTCGCTTCGTAGCTTTCCTTATTGGCTAAAAACTGCAAAAATATAGTCGGATAGTATTTTCACGGAACTTTTCTTACCAGAACTGTTACCTATTTGAAAGTAGACTCTGCAGGTCTCTGAATTTGGTCCTTGATAAATTTTTACGGAGTTATAACTTGAAAGGCATCAACATCTTCATTATAAGAATCCCCAGCAATATAGTGTTTGAGTCGCTACCCATTCACTACTTGTGTAGTATTATCTTTTAAAGATGAAATTTTTATTGCTCCTGAACGGTATACTTCTTCAATAATGAAAGGTCCTTCCCATTTTGACAGTAGCTTTCCTGCAAAAAATCTGCGACGAGACCTATACAATAGAACTTTCTCACCAACATGAAATTCCCTCTTAAGTATTCGCTTGTCATGCCATCTTTTAACTTTTTCCTTAAAGAGCCTAGCATTTTCATGGGCTTCACTCCTCCATTCATCTAAAGAACTTAAGTCAAATAATATTTTCTCACCAGCGAGCTTACAATCTCTATTTAGTTCTTTAACTGCCCAGTAAGCTTTATGTTCTAATTCTAAAGGTAGGTGACAAGCTTTCCCATAAACCATTTTATAAGGGGACATCCCCATAGGATTTTTGTAGGCAGTTCTATAAGCCCATAAAGCATCATTCAACTTTTTAGCCCAGTTTTTTCTAGATCTATTAACAGTCTTTTGCAAGATGGATTTAATTTCTCTATTTGATAACTCTACTTTCCCGCTAGTTTGGGGGTGATAGGCTGAAGAAATTCTATGATTAACATCATATTTGGCAAGGGTCTTTCTAAAACTACCATGAATGAAATGAGAACCCCCATCAGTCATGAGATACCTAGGCACTCCAAACCTAGGAAAGATAACATCTTTAAGCATTTTTAGAGGGTTTCCCCGTCAGCACTCTTCGTAGGAATGGCTTCTACCCACTTAGTAACATAATCAACGGCAACAAGAATAAAAGTATAACCTTTCAAGGGAGGGAAAGGACCCATAAAGTCAAATCCCCAGCAATCAAAGGGTTCAATAACTAGAGAGTAGTTCATAGGCATTTCATTGCGTCTAGAAATATTACCAACACGTTGACATTCATCATAAGATAAAACAAATTTTCTTGCATCTTTAAAAAGGGTAGGCCAGTAGAAACCTGATTGTAGCACCTTTTGTGCAGTTCTATCTCCTGCATGATGTCCTCCGTAAGCACTACCATGACATTTACGCAATATCTCCTTTTGCTCATATTCTGGAACAATCTTCGCATAATACCATCCACTCCTTCTTTGTATAAGTGTGGGTCATCCCAAAAATAATGCCTCAAATCATAGAAGAACTTCCTTCTTTGCTAAGCTGTAAAAGTTGGAGGCAAATACTTGGAGACAATAAAGTTAGCATAATCAGCGTACCAAGGGCTCCCTCGCAAGCTTACCCCTACTGTGGCTAATTGCTCATTTGGGAAACTATCATTAGCAGGCATAGGGTCAAAAGAGATGTTTTCCAATTGAGATAAATTATCAGCTACAGGGTTTTCAGCACCTTTCCTATCTACTATATGTAGATCAAACTCTTGTAAAAGCAGCACCCATCTAATAAGCCTAGGCTTAGCGTCCTTTTTCATCATAAGGTATTTAATAGCAGCATGATCAGTATGAATGGTGACTTTTGAGTCTACAATATAGGGTCTAAACTTATCACAAGCAAAAACGATAGCTGGAAATTCCTTTTCAGTAGTAGCATAATTCCTTTGAGCAGTGTCTAAAGTCTTACTAGCATAATGAATAACGTTTAACTTTTTATCAATTCGTTGCCCAAGGACAGCACCTACAGCAAAATCACTAGCATCACACATTATTTCAAAGGGTAAACTCCAATCAGGTGGTTGAACAATAGGGGCTATAGTTAAAGCCTTCTTAAGAGTTTCAAAAGCTCCCTTACAATCATCAGCAAAAACAAAGGGTACATATTTTTGAAGAAGATTAGTGAGGGGTTTTGAAATCCTAGAAAAGTCTTTAATAAACCTTCTATAGAAACCAGCATGACAAAGGATACTACGAATACCTTTGATGTCTCCTGGGCATGGCATCTTCTCAATGGCCTCAACCTTAGCTCTATCAACTTCTATGCCTCTTTCGGAAACTTTATGCCCAAGGACAATCCCTTCATTAACCATGAAGTGGAATTTCTCCCAATTAAGAACAAGATTAGTTTCTTCACATCTCTGCAAAACTTTATCAAGGTTGTGCAGACAATTATCAAAAGAAGTTCCATAGACAGAAAAGTCATCCATGAACACTTCTACAATTTCCTCACAAAAACCATGAAAGATAGCATACATGCACCTTTGAAAAGTAGCAGGAGCATTACATAAACCAAAAGGCATACGTGTGTAAGCATAAGTTCTGTAAGGGCAAGTAAAATTAGTTTTTTCTTGATCTTGTTGTTTAACAGCAATTTGAGAGAAGCCAGAATAACCATCAAGAAAACAAAAATGGGTCTTTTTAGACAACCTTTCCAACATTTCATCAATAAAAGGAAGCGGGTAGTGATCTTTCTTAGTAACTTTATTGACTTTTCTAAAATCAATGCAGATCCTATAGCATACTACTATTCTTTGAGGAATAATCTCATCATTATCATTAGGAACAACGGTAATACCTCCTTTTTTAGGAACAAAATGAACAGGACTAACCCATTCACTATCAGCAATAGGGTAAATAATACTAGCATCAAGGAGTTTCAATACCTCATTCCTTACCACTTCCTTCATCTTAGGATTTAAACGTCGTTGGTGCTCTACTACTGGATTTGCATCTGGTTCTATGTTGATAGAATGCTGACATATAGTAGGTGAAATCCCTTTTAAATCATCCAGAGTATAGCCCATAGCTCCTCGGTGTTTCTTCAAAACCTCCAATAACCATTCTTCTTCCTTTCCTGAAAGTTTAGAGCTAATAATAACAGGATATATCTTTTTATCATCAATATAAGAATATTTAAGATCATCAGGGAGAGGTTTAAGATCGAAAATCGGATCCTTTTTAGGTGGCAACGTGGTACCCAAGTCTTCTACAGGCAAGTTATGCTTATGCATCTTAGGCTGATCACGAAGAATCTCGCCAATCTCATTCCTTTCTTCCATGAAGATTTCACTTTCATGATCTTCCATAAATTGATGCAAAGCATTGTTAGGAGCAAGAGAAATATAAGCAAGTTGTTCAACTCTAAAATCCTCATTATGGGTTGCCTCTTCACAAGGTTCTTTAGCGAATTTCGAGAAATTAAACTCATAAGATTCCGCATCAAACTTAGTCAAGGTTTTCTTCCTTTTGCAATCTATAATAGATCCACAAGTACTCAAGAAAGGTCTACCAAAAATAATAGGATAAGTTTTACTAGCATCTGAACCGAGTACTAGAAAATCAGCAGGGTACTTAATCTTACCACAAAGAACTTCCACGTCTCGTACAATACCAATTGGAGAGATGGTCTCTCTATTAGCAAGGTGAATAACCACATCAATCTCTTCCAATTCACAGGGACTGATTTCTTGCATAATTTCTCTGTAAAGCTCATAAGGAATAGCACTGGAACTTGCACCAATATCACATAAACCATAATAGCAATGATCACCAATTCTAACAGAAACCACAGGGACACTAGCTTTTTTAGTTCTATTAGGATGTGAAAGAATGTTAGAAGCATCCTCACAAAAGACTATGTGTCCATCTTCTATGCTTTTAGTGACAAGGTCTTTCACAATTCCTACCACAGGTTCAACGTGTATTTGTTCATCAGGTTTTACAGTTCTCTTTTCACTTTTGGTGACTACATTAGTTATCATAGGATGATCCTTTACCTTATCTGGGAAGGGAATCTTCTCAATATAAGGTTCAGGTAAGATGGGATCAATATTGCAATACTCAGCACTCCCAACAGAAACACAGTCAACACTATCTTTATAAGGTTCATGGTACTTGTTCCATCCCCTTTTTGGAATTTCAATATAAGAAGCAAAAGCCATAATAACTTGTAAATCAAGACCATAAGCATTTTTAATATTTTGAAAGTCATCAGTTCCCATAAAAGATTCAATGCATTCATAATCATAATTTATACCTAACTTTCTACCTTTGTCATTCTCCCAAGCTCCAGCATTGTCTTGAATACGGTCCAGAAGATCCCATTTAGCTTCTTGTTCCATGCGAGTGAATGGTCCAGCACAAGAAGCATCCAATAAATCCTAGTCATGTAGAGGGAGCCTTGCATAAAAGTTATTGATAATAATATTGTTGGGGAGCTCATGAATGGGACATTTGAGCATTAGTAACTTCAATCTCCCCTAAGCTTGATATGTACTCTCTCCATCAAGAGGCCAAAAGTTGTATATTTGATTCCAATCTTTATGAATCTCACTAGGAGGATAAAACTTTGAATAAAAGAGAGGCACTATTTCCTCCCATTCCAGATCTTGACCATTCTTCAGCAACTTATACCATTCCTCAGCTCTTCCTTCCAACGATAATGAGAATAACTTCTTCTTAACTTGATCGGTAGTAATACCTGCACACTTGAACAACCCGCATAATTCGTGTATAAAGAGTAAATGATCACCAGGATGGACAGTTCTATCCCCAACATAGTAGTTATCCATAACACGATCAATAATTCTTGTAGGTATTTTAAAAATATCATTCTCAGCAGGTGGTGGCTTATCTACTACCTTAGCAGTGGTAGTAGCATTACCAAATAAGAAACTCAATGAATTATCCATAACAAAAATAAAGCAACTAACAGAAGTAAACAATACTCACAGTAGAAGTTTCCTTTACCAGTTCCACTCTCCAATAGCGCTTCACTCCCCGGCAACGGCGCCAGAAAATAGTCTTGATGACCCACAAGTATAGGGGGTGTATTGCAGTATTTTTGATAAGTAAGAGTGTCGAACCCAACGAGGAGCAGAAGGTGCTGGCTAGTGGTATGGATCAGGAATTCTCTGCAAATACTTAGCAAACGGATTTTTAGGGGTTTTTGATAAAGCAAGTAAACAAAGTATGAGTAAATAAAAGACAGTAGGAATAAATGCAGCAAGTGGCCCAATCCTTTATTCAGCAAAGGACAAGCCGGTTGTATTACTTAAGATGACCAAACGTTCTCGAGGACACATGGGAAGACTGTCAAGTGCTTTCGCTTCATATAGTTGATTAATCTTCTTTAGCTTGCTAAATGTTGTGTGGGTGAACCTGTGCTAATGTACTGACCTTCCTAGGACTAATACATACTTGTGATTATACCCCTTGCAAACATCCGTAAGTACAAGAAAGTAATTAAGGTAGAAACCTAACCACAGCTTTAAACTCTAAGACCCTGACGTCCCTTGTGCAATGGTTTCCTAATGGGGGTTCAGGTTTCTGTCACTCCGGCAACCCCTACGATTAGTAGCCAAATACACAATGCATTCTCCTAGGCCCATATAGGTGAAGTGTCATGTAGTCGACGTTCACATGACACCACTAGAAGAAGTACACCACAACTTAAATATCAAACTATTGAATCTTTCTCAACACAACTCCACTACTAACAACATGACTTCTCCCATATCCTCAAGAACAAAATTAACTAATCACAAGACATTATATGGATCATGATCAGAGATGGAATAATGATGTATAACAATCTGAACATAAACAATAATTCAACGGTTCACTCAATAGCATCAACTACAAAGAGTAATCAACACCGGGAAAGTTTCCCCTAAGAACTATGTAAGATTCAACCCAATTGTTACAGCAATATGGAGATGGTGATGAGGGTGCTGATGGTGATGATGGTGGTGATGATGATGATGATGATACTGATGAAGTCCGGCTTGATGGTGGTGTTGATGGCGATGATCTCCGCTCTCCGGGAAGGAATTCCCCCGGCAGAAATCTGTCTGCCGGAGAGATCTTTCTCTCTCGGTGTTTTCCACCCCGTAGAGGTGGTCGAATCTTTCTGTGGTCACTCCCCGAGTCTTAGGGTTTCGGGAGGAATATATATGCCAAAGGGGAGTGCCAGGGGTGGACCAGGGCAGCCACACCCTGGTGGCGCGGCCTAGGCTGGCCCGCGCTAGGGGGTGGTGTGGGCCCCCTGTGGCACATCTCTAGCCCCCCTTCTGGCTTCCTTCGTCTTCTAGAAAAATAGGATTTTCCGTATATTTTCCCGAATTTTCTGATCTTCGCGAATTTTGCCTCCAAACAGCACCTTTTCCATCAGAATCCTGACTACAGCGGTCCATGCTCCAAAATTCATCAACCATGCAAAAACAGATGAAATACCATAACTATCACCTCTCAATACGAAATATATCAATGAATAACAGTGAATTATGACATAGAATAGTGATGCAAAATGGACGTATCACTCGTTGGGAACTCCAAGTGGAAGGTATGATGAGCACAACAGCAAGTTCTCCCTCAGTTATGAAACCAAGGTTATCGAACCAGTAGGAGCAAGGAAACAACTGCAAGGTGTTGCTAGCAACTTGGAATCCTGCACAACACAACCACAGAACTTTGCTCCCAACTTACAATGAGGTTGTCAATCTCATCGGGTTTGCTGAAAACAAAGGATTAAATGTATTGTGTGGAAGATAGTAATTGTTTGCAAAAAGTAAATCGTAAATAGTAACAGTAGAAGGTATAGCAATGGTAAAAGCATGGAATAGGGTCCATAGTTCACTAGAGGTGATTCTCCTTAAGATAGATAACATGCTGGGTGAACAAATAACAGTGGGGCAATTGACAGATTTGAGAAAGCATACAATGCATATACTAGACATCTTGACTCCTATGAGAATTTATTGGGCATTACAACATTATACATAGACCGTAATCCAACTGCATCTATGACTAATAATCCACCTTCAGGTTATCATCCGAACCCCTTCCAGTATTAAGTTGCAAGCAACAGGTAATTGCATTAAGCAAAGTGTGTAAAGTAAACAATACAATTGCCCCATGGACAAAGGATTGATGTTTTCTCCCTAGTAGAAACATCAGATCTACAACCTTAGATATTTCGGTCACTTCCCCAGATTACTAGAGGCATGAACCCACTATCGAGCATAAATACTCCTTCTTGGAGTTGCAAGCATCTACTTCGCCAAGATAGTTACAAACAACTGAGAGCATGCAAGATCACAAATAACATAGACATGATAGAATCAATAATCAATCGGAAATAGCATCTCAATATCCATCAGATCCCCGCAAACACAACATGTAAGATTACAAATATATGATATTGATCATGAACGGAGCTCACAAGATCTAAACATGATAGCACAACAGATGGACCCATAGTCCAAGGATGAACTACTCACGCATCACACTAGAGGCAGGCATGGTGATGAAGAAGGCCTCCAGGGTGATCTCTCCCCTCCGGTAGGGTGCCGGGAAGAGCTTCAGATCCCTCCTGATCTAGGGATAGAGATGGCGGCGGCTACAGACTCTTTCGTGGAATTTTGATCGGGTACTTAGGGTTTTCGTCCTAGGAGGCATTTATAGGCGAAGGGGCAAGGTCGGTGGAGCACCAGGGGCCCACATCCCCTGGTAGTGCGCCCCCAGGTCGCACGGCCACCAGGTGTGGCCGCCCTGGTGCGCCACTTCGTCTCCCCTCCGGACTCCGTGTTGCTTCAGGTAAAATACTGACTTTGAATTTTTTCCCTTCCAATTCCGAGAATATTTCCTTACTAGATTTTCTGAAACCAAAAACAGCAGAAAACAGGTAACTAGCACTGTGGAATCTTGTTAATAGGTTAGTCCTATAAAATGTATAAAAATACCTCAAAGTGTGTACAAAACATAATAAAGGAGATACTAAACAAGCATGGAACATCAAAAATTACAGATACGTTTACGACGTATCACCCGTGCAACTGGATCGGAGAGACGACATACAGAACACCCAGAAATCGCTGAAACCTCACCTCTAGAAGGCATCTGGAGGGGTAAATCGTCAACCGGGGATCCATCTTCGCCCTGCGCAGATTCGGGAGGCTAAGGCATCGATCTTCATCATCAACCGCTGCATCACCACCATCTCCATCCATCCCACCTACATCTTGTCTAGATCTTGTTGTAATTTCTGTACTCGTTGTGGATTTATACAAGTACTATTCATCTATGATAGATTCCATTGTTATTGCCATGATGTTAATTGCCTCCATGTCTAAGTAGATCATTAGTTCTTGGGGAGATGGAGAAACCCTAGTACGAGATTGAAATAAGATAAAGTTTATTATGATATTCATCGCTGTGACCATGTGTTAGATTGTCCTCGTCTTGATGTTGAGACAAGTCGACCTCTCAATATTTGCCTCTCATGGGGACTTGATGGAGGGAACTACTTGTTGGTAGACAAAGGTGTGTTAGCACTTACAGTGACTATAAAACTGTTGGCACTCCTTACGTATCAACTTGAGAAATCGAGGAAACTCACGGAACACTATCCATGCTATGGGATACGTCCTACGAGATTAAGTCCCTTAATAGTGCAGTAATTCGATTAATGTCGATTGCTGACTGATGTGGTTATGAGGATGATGTGAGCAGCGATTGCTGCCTATTTGTCCAAATACGGAGTTCCTCCCACGCATACATAGTTGAGAATGTTCATGATAATAATCTTAATCTTAGCTCATTATAATGCTAGTGGTGTACCCGCTACTCCCTGAGAATGTTTTTTTCCTTTTGCAGTTCCAATCTCTCTTACATACGCGATACTTACTTTCCATGTTCAGTTGTTTTACTTTATTTAATGTTTCTCTTATACCAAAAACCCAAAAACACCTTTTTACGCAATACTCGCATTTTATCTTGTCACTTAGAACTTTATTTAGCATTTCTATTGTAATATTTATTTCAAGAGTTATTAGACTTTAGATTCCTGCTCCCTGTGTGATCGATATCTTTATTTCGAAACTAGCTACAAACGATATGTGCACTTGCAGTCATCAACTAACTTGTTGGAAGTCATACATATTGATGTATGTGATCCATTATGTAAAACCGTTTGTGGTGGATTATTCTACTTTGTATACTGATGGCTCGAAAAGTGATGAGCTCGTTGGGAACCCCAAGAGGAAGGTATGGTGAGCGCAGCAGAAAATTTTCCCTCAGTGATGAAACCAAGATTATCGAACCAGTAGGAGCAAGGAAACAATCCCAAGGTGTTGTCTTCCAACTTGGAATCCTGCATAACACAACCACAGAACTTTGCCTCAGCTTACAGTGAGGTTGTCAATCTCACCGGTTTTGCTGAAACAAAGGATTAAACGTATTGTGTGGAAGATAGTAATTGCTTGCAGAAAGTAAATAGAAAACAGTAAATAGATTGTAGATTGATGGTAAAGAATGGACTGGGGTCCATAGTTCACTAGAGGTGGTTCTCCTTAATATAGTTGACATGTTGGGTGAACAAATTACAGTGGGGCAATTGACAGACACCGAGAAAGCATGCATGCATATACTAATCATCTTGACTCGTATGAGATTTGATTGGGCATTACAACATTATACATAGACCGTAATACAACTGCATCTATGACTAATAATCCACCTTCAGGTTATCATCCGAACCCCCTCCAGTATTAAGTTGCAAGCAACAGATAATTGCATTAAGCAAAGTGTGTAAAGTAAACAATACGATTGTTCTATGAACAAAGGATTGCTGTTTTCTCCCTAGTAGCAAGAGCACATCTAGTACCTTAGAGATTTCTGTCACTTCCCCAGATTCCTAGAGGCATGAACCCACTATCGAGCATAAATACTCCCTCTTGGAATTGCTAGTATCTACTCGGCCAAGATAGCTACTAACAACGGAGAGCATGCAAGATCACAAATAGCATAGACATGATAGAATCAATAATCAATCTAAAATAGCATCTCAATATCCATCGGATCCCCGCAAACACAACATGTAGGATTACAAATAGATGATCTTGATCATGAACGGAGCTCACAAGATCTAAACATGGTAGCACAAAGGAGGAGAACCAACCATCTCGCTACTACATGGACCTGTAGTCCAGGGATGAACTACTCACGCATCACACCGGACGCAGGCATGGTGATGAAGAAGGCCTCTAGGTAGATCTCTGTCCTCCAGCAGGGTGCCAGGAAGAGCTTCAGATCCCTCCAAGTCTAGGGATGGAGATGGCGGTGGCTATAGACTCTTTCGTGGAATTTTGATCGAGTACTTAGGGTTTTCGTCCCGGGGGGTCTTTATAGGCGAAGGGGCAAGGTTGGTGGAGTGCTAGGGGGCCCACACCCCTGGTGGCGTGCCCCTAGGCCGCGCCACCACTAGGTGTGGCCGCCCTGGTGCGCCACTTCGCCTCCCCTCCAGACTCCGTGTTGCTTCAGGTAAAATATTTACTTTGGCTTTTGTTCGGTCCAATTTCAAGAATATTTCCTTACTAGCTTTTCTCAAACCAAAAATAGCAGAAAACAAGCAACTGGCACTGTGGCATCTTGTTAATAGGTTAGTTCCAGAAAATGTGTAAAAATACTCCAAAGTGTGGACAAAACATAAGAAAGTAGATATAAAACAAGCATGGAACATCAAAAATTATAGATACGTTTCCAACGTATCATATACTTTCACGTAGGACTTGAATATATATATATATATATATATATATATATATATATATGAGTATATATGTTTAATGAGGAAGAAATTTAAGACGTTTTAAACATGTTCAAAGGTTTTAGCATAAAGTAGAAATCATCTTAAAACAAGAAAACCAAGAGTTTATGATTGGATCATAAAAAAGGATATTCAAGTTACAAGTTTAGCAAACATCTGAAAGTTGAGAAATTATTTCATAAACTTGAGTTTCCTGAAACACCATAAAAATATGGAATGTTTTGAGAATATAATCGAACCTAGTTTTACTTGGTAATATCAAATATAAAACTACCATTATGACTTAAAATATTATGTTATAGTGACTACCGCTTTTACACTGAAAAGAGCAACATCATGATTTGTTGAAATGGCAAGGGGTAAAACCTAGTTTGTCCTTTATTAAATTTTGGTATGCAAGGCATATGTAAAATGTTTACAAAACCAAAGTCAGATATGCATGTAATTGTAGGTTATCCCAAAAGGAATCATTGGGAATTCCTCCACCATAAGACTAAATACAAAAGTGTTTATCACTAAAATAGCGAGTTCTTTGAGAAAGAATTTTTCGTGAAAATTTAGTGGGAGGACAATGGAAATTTTGATGAGATTATTTGAACCTAAGTGGTATGATTAGAGTAGCGCAACACCAGAAAGTGTTCTAGAGGCAGCTACAATGCTCATGGCTACTGATCTATAAATGTTGTAGTTTCATAAATCTAAGTTCCTATTAAATCATGTGGATCAGGTAATAATCAAATAGCAAGATTTGAGGGCAAAGTGTTGTTGTTGGACAATGATATACCGAATATATGCATAGAAGCAATGAGGAGCCCTAATCCCATTCAATGGCTATAAACCATAAGAATCTGTGGTAGTATCCATATATGGAAATCATGTTATGAACTTGGTAGACCCTCGGGAAGACGTGAATCTTTTTAAATCATAAGTGGATCTATAAAGAAACATACATCCATGTTTACATTTGCAAAATGTTCTACATGTCGGAAAGAAGTTTACGACAAAGAACAAGGAGTCGACTATGACAAGATTTGATCTTCCGTAGTGATATTTAGTCTGTACGAATTATTGTATCAACCACTACATATTGAATTATGGTAGTTGAATAAACAAAACAACGTTCTTCTAAAAGAATGGTTACCTAGGATGTGTACATGACACTATTAAAAGGGTTTTGTTACTTTGAAGGATGCTAAAATATATACGAACTTCATTGGTTCAAGAAAGCATCCTGAAGTTGGAATCTTCACCGTGATGAAACTGTTAAAGAGTTTATTTTCATTAGAAATGATGAAGATGCTTGTGTTTATAAGAAAATAAGTGGGAGCATTAAGTCATACCTCCAATGCTTCATGTAAAATACATTTTGTTGATTGGAAGTGATATATCTTTATTTTAACGCGAATTAAGAATTTCATTAAAATTGGATTTTGATGAAAGACTTAGGCAAAACTAGAATGTTAGACATCAAAATCTATACAGATATAATAAAATGCTAATATAGTTATGCCAAAGTATATAGATGAAATATTGAATTAGTTCAATATGGTGACAAATTTTGAGTTGGATCTTAGTGAGTTTCCTATTCAATATTAGACAAGAAAAGTTCTTGCCATATGGTAGCAAAATCAATTGTATTGACAATTGGTAAGTGAAACCTCATTAATGATTTGATTAATCATGAATTTCATGATATGTACATATCTAGATGAGTCCTGTGTTCTGAGTGTTAGGAGCATATACCAGACAGATTCATAAGATGATCATTAGACAATAGTAATGATATTCTTGTGTACTTTGGAAGAACCAAGAATATGCTCTGTAGGTAGATATGATAATATAGTTCATTATAATGTGTTACATTGATGCAAGTTTTAACAAATAAACTATATCTCAATTTAGGATATGTGTTAAAAATAAGGTGGCACAGTGAAACAGAAGAAAGTTCCATGATAGATTTGGACTAGTTCCAAATTTGTAACATTGTGTCTGATGCTACAATGACGATGAAGTATATGATTACTCTAGCAGCAGCATAAAGAGGGCTTTTATGAAAAGTAGTTTGTTATCAAACAAGGTGCAGTTCAAAGTGCGTTATACTATAAAGATCTATTGTACGACAATAGTGTCAACATAGTTTTGGCTAAGGAATTGAGGTCTCACCAGAAGATTAAATTTATACAGAACCATCTCATTAGAGAATGAGTGATGCATAGTGACGCAAAGACATACAAATACACACAGAGCTGAAAGTGTTAGTTCTAAAGATTAGGTTTACCCCAAGATACACGTGTGGACAACACCGGAATGCCATAGGTGTTAAATATGCAAAGCGATAACTAGACTATTGACTCTAGTGCAAGTGGGAGACTGTTGGAGATATGCCCTAGAGGCAAATAATAAAGATGTTTATTGTCATATCTCAAATGTTCATAATAAAGTTTATACCATGCTATAACTGTATTAATTGAAAACATTAGTACACATGTGGTTTGTAAATAAACCAAGTCCCTAGTAGCCTCTAGTCAACTAGCTCATTGGTCAACTAATGATCATTTCCCAATCATGGACATTTATGTCAATTGACAATGGGGTCATGTCATTGATAGAATGATCTGATGGACACACACCCAACTCTAGTATCACAATGAGATCCAGTCACAAAGTTCAACATTGCAATAACTATAAAAATGTAGTAACTCAACCCTTTGACCATGAGATCACATCTAATCACTATCACAGGAGGCTACTTTGACTACATCAACTGTCACACCATAACAAGGTGATCATAAAGGTGTCTTTTAGGTATTATGAAGGGGTAGGTTGAGGCGTATGAATCAAGATCGGGATTTGCCCATCCGCATGACAGATAGATACTCTGGGCACACTCGGTGAGATTACATCTAGAAAGTTTGCAAATATGTGACTAGGTCATGGAGATGTAAGATCTCGGGAACGAGCAAATGTTTTTGTCGGTAACAAGATCGAACTAGGTACACAGATACCAAATATCGGGTCTTGGACAAACTATGTATCATGTAGCAAAGAGAATGAGACTCGAATTTTAAGGTTCAAGTGATCAAGTAATTCATGGAATGCATGGGGCCATCATGGGTTTCCAAATCCTACTGTTGGTCATTGATCGGAGAGGTGTCTCGATCATGTCTACGGATTCCCGAACTGTAAGGTGGCATGCTTAAGGGTATATGATGCTTAGGGATTGATCCAAGCTCATAAGAGAAAAGAGAAGAGCGAATCAGAAAGGTTCTGTGAGAATCTGATTCTGAGAGAATCATAGATGTTCTGAGGGATCTGAAAGGTGTTTCAGAGTAAGAGGAATTAAATAATGTGTATTTAATAATAATTAAATGAATTAATGTTAATATATATATTAATTGATTTAAGGAGCAACCCACCAATATGGGTGTTGGGTTCGCATCATAGAAAACAAAAAAAAATCCTATGATGGGAACTACTAAGCACCAAGATCTATCTACCTATATACAAGCAACGGGTGGATATACACCCATGGTGAACATACCCTTGAAGACTGACAAACTGTAATGAGTTGGACTCGCGGATGATGTAGTTGATCGCTTGTCGATCTCAAGATCGAGAGGAAGTCCTAGCACCACAAATCAGCAGCGCATCTATGATCGCACACTCGTCCGGTCCACCAAACAATCTCTGCCTCCTCGGTCCAGCGATGCAGCGGAAGCAGCAACTCCTTCTAGATGAAAAGCCACCGGGAACATGTATCTCGCCAATCTGAGACCATGGGGAAATAATTCTAGAGGGAGAGAGATCGTTCACAAGGAGGTGTGCTCTGTGAGGAGGAGAGGGGGCAGCCCGTCTCCATGCCCGGCGGCCAAGGGGAGGTGCCTCCACCTCTTCCTCATTCATGTGGTAGAAGCTCCACTCACATAAACATACCTCCACTCACACATCCACTCACATGCATTAATTTTCCACCAAAATTAATGCAACTCTCATTAAATAAAACTATTTTATTTATTTTATTCAGAATTTTTTAATTACTTTAATTAACAAAAAATCACATAAAACTCCCGCAACATTTCAATATCACATGCAGAACCAATTTCAGCAATTTCACCCGAAATAATTCCAGTGTCCATTGAAATAATTCCAGCGCTTTGCAATTCTTTTCTCTGGAACACATTTGCTCCAAATGGTGTCAGTATTCCTTAAGTGTGTGGGGCCCCGGATTAATCCTCTGAGAATCCCTATTATGCATACACCACGATCCCATGATCAGTTAGTCATGGCACATAACCGATAAGTATCAAAGTAAACATCCATTACTTAAGTGGATACATGTCATATTTGACATGCCATTATGGCTACATCAATAATCATCAGCGGAACTTCGTCAAGCGTAGAGCTCGAGCTATGCCTTAACCTACATGCAACTGACTAGGAGAACGTCCTAGCTCGCATAGTCTTCATCATTACTTTCTTCTCGAAATCTGGCCAAGTTAATAGCCAGGGACAATGCTAGTGAGTACTTTGATGTACTCACAACCCACCTTAAGAGAATAATAATATCAAGAGGATATGCACTATGGTTGTGGTAGTAGGAGGGCTCCAAGAGAGGTTCTTTTCTCAAATAGTTTCTCTTGTAGATATAGCGTCCATGTATCTTTGTTGAAAACTTTTATAAAACATTTTGGAAACCTATTTTAAAAGTCTTGAAAACACTAGGATTGGGTCACCCATTGGTTACTCCTTCCGGTCATCCCATGACCAACTCTTTCCTTCCTTTCCAACCATCCCATGGTCACAACATTTCCAAAGCCTTTGCTTTTCCGAAGTTCTTTTTGAAATCAAAACCAGCACCTCTCTATAGCAACCTTCCGAACCGTCCATGACCATGGACATGGCTATTCGAATAGATTTACACTCTACAGAGGTTGTACACTTTACCCACACCAACCGAGTACCCTGCCCTGATCCTCACTGGTCGTGGGTCGAGTAACCGATTAAGACTCTAGGGATGCCACTCTAGCATAGGCCCTACCCTATGAGTTGTTCCTCTCAACACCGGGATGTCGGGGCCATAGACCAACCAGAGCGCATTCTGACTCCTCCGGAGTAGGCACTTTCAATGAAAGGCTCATAGTATCGCCTGGTCACTCGCATGGGTGATCCTGCATTCCTCCAGGTGACTATCAAACAGCTGACCCTTTTTGTAAAGGAATCCCAGAATTAGAGGGAGATGATACCTTATAAGTAGTTGTGAGAATTCCACACCAGAGTAGCAAACTTCAAGTCTAGCCCTGTCCCATTCCAGAGTAATGTGGTTGCACGGGTTAATTGTTCTACCAAAACTCCAAAGAACCGGGTGTGTTTTTGTAAAACTTTTTCCTCCATCTTTCCTTCAGCATTTTGTAAAACAAAACCATTTTTATTTTCTCGAACTTCTCTTGGTAGGTCAACCCTCACCAAGGTTTTACCATAAAACTTTTTGTAAAGGTTTTCTGGGTCTTCCCATCCTGTAGCTTTGCTTTGGCTAAATAGGGGTATCCAACGGGTATGGTATTATACATCATCTACCATACTAGGGTCAAGTAGGTGTCCTCAAGGGGGTTGTACTTAATAGTACAAAAGCATACTGGTTTGGAGGAGCCAAGCCACTACCAGATATAGATCATCATAGACTAAATCAATGCAAATTTCATAAACGGTAGGTAAAACATGCACAAATAAAATAGTAGGACAAGGCGTATGACCAAGAAGGTGGCTTGCCTATAATCAGCAATCATGCAATATATGTCCATGGACTTCTTCTTTAGATAACCAAGAATACCAGTAACTATAACAAAAAGATCTTTTCTTCTCGTCGTTAATTCAATGGCAACTATCGCCATCATCGAGTATACATGCAAACAAGCAATGCATAAATCAATAAAAGGCATACAAGCATCAATACATACAACAATCAATGAACAAAACAAGTTTGCAATTCAGTAGGTTTTTAGTTATTGGATTTAAAGCAAGTGGAAAAGCTTGAGAAGCAAAAAATGGGTTTTCTCTAATGAATTTGGAGGCCAAATCTACTTACTTAAGGGTTTTTAAACCAAGGTCAAGTCATGTATGATATCAATATGCATGCAAAAGTGGTATCATCAGATAGGTATTGACAAAATGAAACCAGCAAAAGTGGTTTCGCAATTTTATCAATTTCCATTGATTTACTATGTATTTTATAGTGATTAAAACTCTAGTTTTAGGGAATAATTCACCAGAAAAGTTATGTAGGTCCAAACATTATTTATTTGGGTGGTTAAGTAGGGTTTGATGGACTGATTCGCTGAGAGTTGGAATCACATTAAAATATTTACCAGAATGCCCTCAGGAAATTCCCAAAGGCGGTTCTAGAGGGTTTCGTATTTTTCATCGTATTTATTCTATAGGATCTTTTGATATGATTCCAAACACACATGTTAGGTATTGGAAATATTTTTTTGTAGAAATTGGAATCGGTCTTTTTGGAGTTACATAATTACTGTAGTCAATTTATTGGTGAATTAGCTATGCATAGAATAGTTTAATTCACAATAAATCAAAGAGAGCTCAATAAATAGTGGGCTCCTAGGGTATGGTATATGATATGTTTTAGGAACTATGAGAGCTGGAATTAGGTCAGTACCTATCTTTATTTGACCTAGCGAAATTCCTAACTGCCAAAATGGT
Organism: Avena eriantha; assembly: GCA_910589775.1. Lineage (NCBI taxonomy): Eukaryota > Viridiplantae > Streptophyta > Magnoliopsida > Poales > Poaceae > Avena > Avena eriantha. Next base: position 198,568,264 of record OU342746.1, read on the forward strand.
CTATTTTTGTTATTTTTACCAGGGACAAACTAGGAAGCCATTTTAGGTGGGGCCAGGGGAAATGCAACTTATCTAGGATACCTTTAAGTACCCACAGGTTTTACTCAAAAGGAGTTGTAACCCCTTTTGCAAACATTTTTATTAGTGAAAAGAATACATTAGGGTAAGGGATTTACTATAATTAAACTAGGCAGAGGTTTGGCCAACCAAGGGTGCTGTATGTTCAAGAAGAATTCCGGCAACCCTAAAAAATTTAGATCTGGGTGAAAAGGGTTGGTCTTCATTTTCAAACGGATTTAAACCAAGTGCTAGTTTATCTGGATCTAGGAGAAATGAATAAAAGCAAAAAAGTCAGCGGGCTGGGATCGGGGAGGAATGGGCCGCACCGAGCTGAATCGCCCATCCGGCTCCTCCAGGCGCACGCAGGTGCAGTTCGAAATGCTAACAGGTGGGGCCGACCTGTCAGTGGCTGCGGAGGGTGAAGGGGTATGGGAGGTTCTACGCTATTGGATCAAGTTATCATCGACGGTCCTGGTTGCTTCTCCTACCTCCGGTCGAGAGAAACAGGGGCTAACCCTAGGTGGCGGCGGGGTTGCTGGGGATCTCACGTGTGGTCTTGGGGCGGCGACGGGGAGGTTCTAGGGAGACGGAGATGTTAACGGAGAGCTGGGGGATGGGAGGCAACGACGGTTTTGACACGGAAACCACGTCGCGCGCATCCCCACGACGGAATGTTATCGGGAGACCATCGGGGCACGTCCCTGAGTGCATGCATGTCGAGGTGGGATGGTTACTTCAGACGCGGAGATCCTAGGGAAGGTAGGGGTGGTACTGGGGCAGCCGCATGCTGTCGGGGTTGGGGGTTCGTCGATGAAGCTTCTGTCGGGCATGCATTGTCATTTGCATCTCCGGCGGTCCTGCCTGCAAGAAAGGGAATAGGAGGGTGGATAAGAGGAGGATAAGGAGAAAAGTGAGCTGAGATGGGAGCTGGGCGAGATCTGAGCCGACCACCTATGCTTCCTCTTGAAAAAGGCCAAGAAGAGGAGCTCTTCTTATCCATGGTGATAGAGAGCTTAGGGAGGGAGATATGGAGCTCGGGTGAGGGTAGTTGGAGGGGACAGAGGCGAAATGAGGCAGTGGGGGATGCAGCACCGGCCTCTGGCCTTATAAACCGAGTGGGAGTTTCCATTGTGGACATGGTCTATGGGAGTAAGAGAGAGGAGGTGAGGGGCATGCATTGGCTGGATTGGGCGGTGGGTGGTTGTAGTCTGGTCACAAGGGCGCTGCAGAAGGGCGGAGAGAGGGTGGGGCAGCAGTAGCTTGCAATTTAATGGGCAAGATGTGTCTCCTTCTTTTCCAAGAGAAAAGGACAAGGGGGTAGAGGTTGCTATAGTGTAGCTCCACCAAGGGAGTGGGTGTTGTGCTGTGCAAGTTTGGCTGACCCAAAGGGTTGAGGTTTGATGGGGTTTAGATTAGGGATTTGATTAGTTTGCTTAATTTGATCCAATAATGATGAAGGAAATTTAGATACTTGTATTGGACATTCTAGGGAAATGGTACTGGAACACCTATATGGTCATGGTACATCCATGGGGTTTATGTGGGATTTTTCTAAGGAGTTAAAGTCCACTTACAACCATTTATTCAAAAAGTGCATAATGGGTTTTATTGAATTTATTTGATATTTTTGAATTGGACAGAGGAGGTTTTTGGTCTGAGATGGTCCCAATTATGATTTCATACCTAGCAGAATTTTCCCAAGATTTATTTAAAAAGAAAAGTATTTTTAACAATTAGTATTCCATTTTAGGCATTTAGGAAAATGGGGAAAAGAAATAATAAAACCCTTCAAAAATATTTATTTTTGAAGTTGGAAGGTAGGGTATGATATATATGCCTCAAATGTGTTCCAAGTTGGTAAGGTGTTTTGGCAAAAACCAAATTTTCCTTTATGGAAGGAGTTTTGGAGGTTTTGCCCATTAAATGGATTAATTAGTTTTTGAGCCATAATAATTGTGGATAATATTTGATAAATCTTTATAATCATGGTAGATGATGCACACAAGGTGTATCTAGCATTTTCAACCTTGTGTGTTGAGAATCCAACTTGATTTTGGTAGGAAACAAGGGATAAAGGATCTAGGGTGATGTTATTTTCATACCATCAAAACCTTGTTGGATCCTAGAGCTCAGAGCTCCCCTTGGAACATGGGATATAAGTATGGATAGATCAAGTTGAGTATATCACCATGGTACAACAATTTTAGCTTGATCATGCTTGAGTGCTCTAGGAATCGACTTCAAATTTTGAATAAAATAAGGGTGCCAAAGCAGATTATCAAATAGCCTTCAAAATCTTGTGGGTTTTTGGAGCACAAGGATACATTTGGAGCAAGTGAAGTAGGCATTGCAATAACTTTATGAGTAGAACACAATCATGTAAATATTTGATCCAAAGAAGGTAGGATGAAGGTGTGAGCTTCTGACCAAGTAGGCTAGTTGATAAGATTTGCAGAAAAAGTTATTTTCTTGCCTGCAAAACCATCAAGAACAAGTGGTTTAAAAGGTGATATATCCAAGGGCAAGAGTGGGCCTTGGTATTCCTTATAATGGTATACAAGATGGTTCAAGTTGATTACCAAAAATGCACAAGGGTTGAGAAATAGAGGCATTCAAATAACTGATGTTGAAATAGTTTCCAGACTTGCTGAAATTTAGCAGATATAGGGTTTTTGAATAGAATATGAGTGGGGATGTTTTTGATGGGTTGCAAGGTATCAAAGCATCATCAAGTGGATTATGTTGAAGTGTATATTGAGTAGAATAGATCCATGCTTGATATTTGTCTCCATTGACTTGGAAACTTCTAGAATGGATCACTTTAGAATTGATCTGGTTAAGGGTTTTAGATGATCACCTAGTGGCTAGAGATCAGATCCATCTTTTATTCTTGCTCAGGGTTTGATGATCTTAAAGTATATTGATTCAAGAGGATGAGGTCCTAGAGTAGCTCAAACTACCTCCTAAGTAGACAAATCAAATCATCAGATCAAGGCAATTCATCTTCCAAACAAGTCAAGCTACTATTATGGATACAATCAAGCCTAGATTGAGGTAAATATGGGTATTTTGAAAAGTTGGAGTTGATTAAGGTGATATCCCTTGGTACTTCTACCAAGGGTAGAATTCAAAAGCATTATAAAAAGTTTTTTGGAAAACCTAGAGATAAGAGTAGTTGAAAGTTCTGTCTTAAGAACATAGGGAGATTATATCATATATATCTCCATAGTTTTGTAAATATAAGCTATTAAAGTGGATAGGGTTGCAAAGGCATCTTGGATCATGTTTTGAAATGCCAGAACATTTGAGAATATGTAAAATGAGCCAAGACAGATTCGTTAAATAGCTTTTGTCAACTGATGTTGAGGTAAGAAGTATATCATCTGCTATACAATCAGAGGCATAAACACAGACAAACACAAGCAAACACTGCATCACTGAACAATAAAAAGTTTTTGTTCCCCTGATTTTTGCATTCTGGACAACTAATCAGGGTTGATGAAATTGGGATGTTACAAAGTGTGTCACCCTATGGTTCATGAATAATGCAGACATGATCGAGACCCTTCTCCGATCAATAATCAGTAGCGGAACTTGGAGATCCATACTGACTCCCACACTTTCAACGATGACTTCTGTGATCGTGAGAACCTTTAATGCTAGTAACTAAATCTGTTTGTCTAACGATATATTACATGTCCAAGATTCGATCATCGGTATCTCAATACCTAGTTTGATCTCGTTACCGACATGCATTCTTTTCTCGTTCCCATCATAAAACATTCTAGTGATCACATCACTTGCTTGCAAGCTATCTCAATGTGATATCATCGAGAGGACCCAGAGTATATCTATCCGCCATCGGGATGGAAACATCCCACTCTTCATCCATGAGCCTCTATATAACACCTTCGGAGTATCTAAACCCACCTTTATAGTCATGGTGTGACGTTTGATGTTATCAAGTTACTCTTCTAGTGTTAATGATTAACATGATCTCATGGTCTAAGGACTAGAATTACTTCGTATGATGTTATATCAATTTAAACACAACGACTTTGATTGTATTGCTATACTTCAGATGAATGTTCATCACATCATTCCACCAATGTTGTGACCTCGTTATTAACAACATTCAATGTCCATGATCAGTCAACGAGCTAGTTTATAAGAGAGGCATAACTAGGAACCCTTTATTTGTTTATTAAACACACATGTATTAACGTTTCCAATAAATACAATTATAGCATGAAAAATAAACATCTATCATATACTTGGAATACGATAGTAACAACTTTATTATTGCCTCTCAGGGCATATTCCCTTTAGTCTCCCACTTGCACTAGAGACAATAATCTAGTTTACATATTGATAAATCTAACACCCATGGAGTTCTAGTGTTGATCATGTTTTTTCCTAGGGAGAACTTTAGGCAACGGATCCGCTACATTCAGATCCATGTGTACTTTACAAATCGTTATATCTCCATCCTTGACATGCTCGCGGATGGACTGAAACCGGCGCTTAATATGCTTGGAATTCTTGTAAGACCTTGGTTTCTTGGCATTGGCTATGGCTCCATTGTTGTCACAATAGATCACCATTGGGTCCAACGCACTAGGAACCACACCTAGTTCAGTTATGAACTCTTTCATCCAAACCGCTTCCTATGCCGCTTCTGAAGCAGCAACATATTTCGCCTCTGTTGTTGATCCTGCTACCACATGTTGTTTGTAGCTCCTCCAACTAGCTATTGCTTCGTCCATGAGAAATACGTATCCGGATTGAGACTTAGAGTCATCGGGATCGATGTCAAAGCTAGCGTCAACATAACACTTAGCGACCAGCTCTTCTCCACCTCCGTATACAAGAAATATTTCCTTAGTTCTTCTTAAGTACTTAAGGATATTCTTGACCGCTATCCAGTGTTCTGAACCTGGATCAGATTGGTACCTACTAGTCAAACTAATAGCATGTGCCACATCCGGTCTTGTACATAGCATGGAGTACATTATAGAGCCTATGACTCAAGCATAGAGGATCTTATCCATTATCTCTCTATCTTCCACCGTAGCCGGATTTTGAGTCTTACTCAATGTCTTGCCTTGCAACATAGGTAAGAACCCCTTCTTACTTTCGTCAATTTTAAACTTCTTTAAAATCTTATCAAGGTATGTATTTTTTTGATAGTGCAATTAGGCGTCTTGATCTATCTCTATAGATCTTAATGCCTAATATGTATGATGCTTCACCAAGGTCCTTCATCGAAAATTTGCTGTTTAGATAACTTTTAACACTGTTTAAAAGATCTATATCATTTCCAATCAATAATATGTCATCCACATATAATATTAGAAATGCCACATTGCTCCCACTCACTTTCTTGTAAATACAAGCCTCTCCATAAGTTTGGACAAATCCAAACTCTTTGATCACCTCATCAAAGCGGAGATTCCAACTCCGGGATGCTTGCTTCGGTCCATATATGGATCGTTGAAGCTTGCATACCTTGTTAGTATCCTTAGGATCGAGAAAACCCTTTGGTTGTATCATATACAACTCTCCTTCAATATTACCATTGAGAAACGTAGTTTTAACATCCATCTGCCATATTTCATAATTGAAATATGAAGCAATTGCTAACATAATCCTAACCGACTTTAGCATCGCTACATGAGAGAATGTCTCATCGTAGTCCACTCCTTGAATTTTTCGAAACCCATTTGTGACAAGTCGAGCTTTATAGATGGTCACATAACCATCAGCACCAATTTTCTTCTTGAAAATCCATTTATTCTCAAGAGCCTTTTGGTCATGAGGTAAGTCCACCAACGTCCAAACCTGGTTTTTGTACATGGATCCCATCTCGGATTTCATGGCTTCTAGCCATTTGTTGGAATCCAAACTCATCATCGCTTCTTCATACGTCACAGGATCATCAATTCCATCTACCATGAAAGTCACGATCGGATTTCCATGTAGTTCAGGAGCTGAACGTGTCCTGCTTGACATTCAAGTTTCAGTAGTGTCCTCTTTCAGAGTTTCATGATCTTTATCATTATTTCCTTCTTCATTCGGTGAAGTCAACTCTGGAACAATTTCTGGCGCTGCGCCACTCGTCGTTTCATGAAGAGAAGGTTTAGTAACATCTTCGAGTTCTACCTTCTAACTACTCACACCTTTTGCGAGAAACTCTTCCTCTAGAAAGGATCCATTCTTGGCAACAAAAACCTTGCCCTCAGATCTATGATAGAAGGAATACCCAATTGTTTCTTTAGGGTATCCTATGAAGACGCATTTTTCCGCTTTGGGTTCGATTTTATCAGGCTGAAGTTTCTTCACATAAACATCACATCCCCAAACTTTAAGAAATGATAGCTTTGGTTTGTTTCCAAAACACAATCATACGGTGTCTTTTCAACAGATTTAGATGGTGCCTGATTTAAAGTGAATGAAGCAGTTTCTAGTGCATAACCCCAAAATGACAGTGGCAAGTCAGTCAGAGACATCATAGATCAAACCATATCCAATAAAGTACGATTACGATGCTCCGACACACCATTACGTTATGGTGTTCTGGCAGGCGTGAGTTGTGAAACTATTCCACACTCTCTCATGTGTGTGCTAAACTCGTAACTAAGATCCTTACCTCCACGGTCGGACCGCAGAAATTTAATCTTCCTATTACGATGATTTTCCACTTCACTCTGAAAGTCCTTCAAATTTTCAAAGGTTTCAGACTTGTGTTTCATCAAATAGATATATCCATATCTACTCAAATCATTCATGAAAGTAACAAAATAATGATATCCACCTCACGCCGACACACTCATTGGACCACATACATCAGTATGTATGATTTCCAACAAATCCGTCGCTCGCTCCATTGTACTGGAAAACGGGGTTCTAGTCATCTTGCCCATAAGGTATGGCTCACACGTATCAAATGATTCAAAATCAAGTGATTCCAAAAGTCCATCAGAATGGAGTTTCTTCATGTGTTTTACGCCAATATTCCGTAGACGGCAGTGCCACATATATGCAGATATATCATTATCAAGTTTAATACTTTTAGCATGAACATTATGAATATGCGTATCACTACTATCGAGATTCAACAGAAATAAACCATTCATCATAGGTGCATGACCATAAAAGATATTATGCATATAAATCGAACAACTATTGTTTTCAAATTTAAATGAATAACCACTTCACAATAAACATGATCTAAATACAATTTTCATGCTTAGTCCAAGCACCAAATAACAATTATTTAGATTTATAACTATTCCCGATGGCATATGAAGAGGCAGCGTTCCGACAGCGATCACATCAACTCTTGATCCATTGCTAACACGCATTGTGACCTCATCCCTTGCTAGTTGTCGCTTGTTCCACAGCCCCTGTTTCGAGTTACATATATTAGCAAACGGTCTAGTATCAAATACATAGGTGCTACTGCGAGTACTAGTCAAGTACACATCAATACCATGTATATCACATATACCTTTGTTTGCCTTGCTGGTCTTCTTGTCCGCCAAATACTTGGGGCAGTTGCGCTTCCAATGGCCAGTCCCCTTGCAATAATAGCACTCAGTATCAAACTTAGCAACAGATTTTCCGCCCTTCTTTCCCTTCTATTTACCCTTCTTGTCTTTCTTGAAACCAGTGGTCTTATTGATCATCAACCCTTGATGCTCTTTCCTGATCTCCACTTCTGCAGTCTTAAGCATTGACATAAGCTCTAGAAGAGACTTCTTCATGCCCTGCATGTTATAGTCCATCACGAAGCTCTTGTAGCTAGGTGGCAGAGATTGGAGAACATGATGTATGCCTAAGTCAATAGGAATCGTTATTCCTAAGGACACAAGCTTATCGGTGTACCTAGACATTTTGAGTATGTGCTCACTAACGGAGTTGTTCTCTTCCATCATGCAGCTAAAGAACTTTTTGGAAGCATCGTAACTCTCTACGGCAGCACGGGTAGCGAAAATCATTTTCAGTTCACCCATGGTATCAAAGGCATTGCCATTTTCGAAACGCTTTTGAAGTTCTGGCTCTAGCCCATATAGTATGCCGCAAAGAACTAAATGGTGGTCCTCCTGACGAGTCAAATAGACATTCTTTTCTTCATCAGGGGCATCAGGAGCTGGTGGGGGGCCTAGCGGCGCTTCTAGCACATATTGATTTTGTGCAGCAGCGAGGAGAATCCTCAGATTCAGTGCCTACTTGGTAAAGTTGCTACCATTCGTCGCAAGTTTCTCTTTGTACATGAACACATTGAAATTAAAAGTAGGTGGTGCCATTTACAACAAAATTTGTAAAGTTTATTTAGACTAAGTTTATGATAGATCAAGTTCAACTAATCCAAATTACGAATGAACTCTGCTGACTCGTGTATTAACGAGCTCGTTGGGGAACCCCAAGAGGAAGGTATGATGAGCACATCAGTATGTTTTCCCTCAGTTATGGAACCAAGGTTATCAATCTAGTAGGAGCAAGGAAACACCCCAAAGATGTAGCTAGCTGAACTTTGGCAGGGCGCACTACCGGTGCCAACAGCAACGTGGAGACCTGCACAACACAACCATAGAACTCTGTCCCCAACTTGCGACGAGGTTGTCAATCTCACCGGTTTTGCTGAAAACAAAGGATTAAACGTATCGAGTGGAAGAAAGTAATAGTTTGCAGAAAGTAAAAACAAAGCAGTAAACAGTTGATTGTAGATTGAAACTAAAAGAAAGAACCGGGGTCCATAGTTCACTAGAGGTGGCTCTCCTTAAGATAGATAACATGTTGGGTGAACAAATTACAGCAGGGCAATTGACAAACATCGAGAAAGCATACAAGCATATACTACTCATCTTGAATCCTTTGAGATCCGATTGGGCATTACAACGTTATACATAGACCGCCATTCAACTGCATCTATGACTAATAATCCACCTTCAGGTTATCATCCGAACCCCCTCTAGTATTAAGTTGCAAGCAACGGATAATTGCATTACGAATTGCACGTAAAGTAAACAATATGATTGTTCTATGAACAAAGGATTGTTGTTTTCTCACTAGTAGCAACAACACATCTAGTACCTTAGAGATTTCTATCACTTCCCCAGATTACCAGAGGCATGAACCCACTATCGAGCATAAATACTAACTTTTGGAGTTGCTAGCATCTACTTGGCCAAGATAGCTACTAACAACGGAAAGCATGCAAGATCACAAATAACAAAGACATGATATAATCAATAATCAATCTGAAATAGCATCTCAATATCCATCGGATCCCCGCAAACACAACATGCAGAATTACAAATAGATGATCTTGATCATGAACGGAGCTCACAAGAACTAAACATGATAGCACAAAGGAGGAGAACCAGCCATCTAGCTACTACATGGACCCGTAGTCTAGAGATGAACTACTCAGGCATCACACCGGAGGCTTGCAGGATGATGAAGAAGGCCTCCAGGGTGAAATCCCCTCTCCGGCAGGGTGTCGGGAAGAGCTTTAGATCCCTCCCGATCTAGGGATGGAGACGACAGCGGCTACAGACTCTTTCGTGGAATTTTGATCGGGTACTTAGGGTTTCTGTATCGGAGGCATCTTATAGTCGGAAGGGGAGGCCGAGGGGGTGCCTGGGCTGGCCACACCACCCCCTGGCACGGTCCAAGCTTGGCCGCGCGGCCAGGTGGTGTGGCCGCCCTCTGGCCCCTCTCCGTCTCGTATTCTGGCTCCGTGTGTCCCTCGGTGAAAAACTAACTTTGGCTTTCATCCCATCCAATTCCGAGAATATTCATTTTCTAACTTCCTGAAACCAAAAACAACAGAAAATAGGCAGCTGGCACTGTGGCTCTTGTTAATAGGTTAGTCCAAGAAATCATATGAAAAGTACTCAAAAGTGTGGACAAAACACAAGAAAGTAGATAAAACCAAGCATGGAACATCAAAAATTATAGATACATTTGCAATGTATCAACATCTCAAAGCTTAACTCCTGCTCTTCCTCGAGTAGGTAAGTGATAAAAAGAAAGAATAATTTTTTAGGTGACATGCACCATCATAGTTTTGATCAAAGTATTTGTAAAACAATCAAAGCTGGGATCATAGTACTTCAATCATAACATGAAAGACAAAGTTCTAGCAATAAGAAAAAGAAACTATGTTGCAACATGAAAAGGCACAAACAAAAGAATAATGAATAACAATACTTTGCAAGACGTTTGTTTGTTTCACATAAAGAAAACATAGCATAGTGGCATTCAGTTTGTCCCTCATAGAGTAGCAAACATAAATGCATAGGACACCTTCAAAGCTCATAAGAGTCACTAGATACAAATAGTTTAGAACAAGTAATATCAAAGTACGCATCAATCAACAAGTCTTGGGACAATTCACATAGAACTAAGAATGGCCACTATGCTCTCAAAGTAGGTGCATAAAGATAGAAGGTGGGGACTCAACATAAAAGTAAAAGAAAGGCCTTCATAGAAGGAAGTAGGGATTCAAGTCTCATAAAGAGCTTCCAAAAATTATGGTACTTAATAGCTTTCAGCTCTCATTTCCCCTATCATAAGCATCTTTAAGGTGATTAAGGTTAAAGTGACACAACTAAGAGGATATGCTTGACAAGTTATAAGCTGAAATCTCATGCCCCTTACTTACGAAGACCGAACCTCATGCTACTCAACTTTAGTCACGAGTAAGCTCTTGTCATTGTAAGTACATATGTATCATAAAGAACCGCCAACGGGGTACCCCTTGCACATGATACAGGAGCTATCCCATAATCAAAATGACAAGGAAAGCAGACAATGAGCATCTCACCGATCTTTTTATTTGCTATTTGCATAGGTTTTTATTGAGGATGCTTCATATAGTGCTCATTATGGTGATGCTGCAAGTTTCCACCATGATTAGGCATGGCTTAGGCTAGCGGCCCAGGCGTTTCTCTAACACACATACAAACTCCATGATCTTACAAGTTCCACTTTTATTTCACACTGCCGGATCCATAAGCAAAAGAACATGATATCAACGGGGTACAAAGTACAAGTGCAATGTTGAAAGCGTTCCCCATGATACATGGTTCTGCTAATTTCAACTTATAAAGCGCAAGCATATATGCAACAAAGAAGGACCCAATGGTTCAAGTTTATTAAATGCAAGAAAAGTAAAATGTGCCATCAAGTTCGTGAGAGCTTTAATCACTAGTTTTCTCATAACAAGTTTAATTTGGAAGGTAGATAAAAACAAGAATATACTTGGAATATCATATGCTAGTAGGTAGGTATGGTGGACTCTTTGGAATAACTTGGTTTAAGGAGTTGGATGCATGAGCGGAACTCATACTTGGTTGTGGAGGCTAGCAAAAGACTGGGAGCGACAAACTAAGAGAGCAATAATGGCCATAATCATGCAGAGCGACAAAACATCATTGATCAAAGCATAAAGTGATACTACAGACTGAAAACTAAAGGATCGTAAAGGCTTATGGTGACTTGGGATAGTCATAACATGGTGTGAGCATGCGCCAAGTCAACCCAAATAAAACATCAAAGGAGAATACCACAATATTATGCTTTAAAATGCTAAAACAACACATGATCCTTCCAAGGCACATTAAGAAATCTCAATTGTTTATAACAAGTCATGCTACAGCAAAGAATACTAAGCATAAAGCCAAAACAATATCAAGCATGGCATGACAAAGCATAGGCCACAGTCAAAAACAAGCTCTCTTTACCACTTAAGCATGAACTTTCCTACTCTTTTCCAATCCAAACCAAACTTTTTGAAAACTAATGCATGAAAGAGGGGGTCAAACCAATTTATTCAGTAAACTAAGCAATCCAAGCAAATTAAAAATAAAACGAGAACGAAAAAGAAGACGCTCCAAGAACAACACAACTCTGTATGAAACAATAAAAATGAAGCGTTTGAAAGAAACCTGGGATTTTTATTGATGAAGAGGGGGATGCCTTGGGCATCCCCAAACTTTGATGCTTGTACTTATTGGATATTTCTTGGGGTGAAACACGTGGCATCCCCAAGCTTGTGCTTTTGTCCATCCTTCATCTCATTACTCATTCCTTCCATACACCTGAAATTTTTCCTTCATACAAAACTTCACACAATCTTTATTAGCAACATTAGTGTAGTCAAGATAATAGGTCTTTAGGTTCAGTTCCGACACCAATAAAACTTCCATTAAAACACTAGATACTGTAGCACTTCCCTCAAAAAGTTCAATTCCCCAAAAGAACTCAAAAAGGAACCAACAAGAAGCAAATGCAGAAAATGGCAAAAATCTGTCAAAACAGACCAGCATGTAAATACGAATTTTTTCGAAGACCTTCTGTAGCTCAAATCAAAAAATGTTGAACTAACGAAAGTTAGATAACAACCTGGGGCAGAAGCACAAAAATTCACGCCTCAAAAGGACGTACATCGATTTTACACAAAATTTTTACGGTGAAGCACAGGAACCTGTTTCGGGACAGCAACTTTCCCAATCATTACTTCTCTCTCATTAGAGGTTACTCTTGGCACAAAAGGCAAATAAAAAGGATAAGGAGCGATTATTACAGAGGTAATAACTTCCAAGACTCATCTAAAACTTTTGGGTTATCTCCCAATAAGTACTTTTCTTTAACGCCTTTAAGTTAGGCATAAGAAGCAAGAAAAAGGATCAAGTGTTCTCAAATGAAGAAGCATTAAAATTAATACCAGAAATATCTTCAACAAGGCAAGGTATATCATCCAAATAAGTTCTAGAGGATCCTCTCTCAATGCTCTTAGGTTCACTATTTTCATCAAAAGGGTTTTCAGGAACAATCCAATCAAGATTCTTTTCTATGGCTTCATGTATTGCTACAAGTTTAAAAGGTATTGGTATCTTAGTTTCCTCCCCATTAGGTTCAGTTTTGTTCATATTTTCTTGTGTACCAATAACATATACACATGAGCCTAGCATATTAAAACGTTCAAAGACTTTTCTAGCTTCCTTGGCAACATCATAGAATTCCTTAAGCAAAGTTTCTAGAATAAAATCTCTCTTTTCAGGATCATCGATTTCTTTAAGTTTAAGAAACATTACTTGCATTAAGGGGTTAAGGTTAACAAACCTAGCCTCCAACATGGGAACTAAAGAAGCTGCAGCAATTTCATAATTTGGAGCAAGGTCTGCAAGGGATCTATCCTCAATATCCTCATGCTTACTAACATGATTGAAGAACTCTTCAATATTATCTTTCCCAATTATAGAGCCACTACCTATTGAAAGGTCTTTCAAGGTGAAATTAGGGATCAACATGGTGAGCTAAGAAAGAGGTAACAACTATAGAAGACTTAATTTTTTTGTGTTTTTGATAAAGAAAACAAACTAGTAAAACTAATTTTTTTGTGTTTTTGATAAGGAAACAAGCAAACAAAACAAAAGTAAACTAAGCAAAACAAAAATAACAAAGTAAAGAGATTGGTTATGAGGGACTCCCCTTGTGAAGATGTCCTTGACTCCCCGGCAACGGCACCAGAAAAAGTACTTGCTGACTCGTGTATTAACGAGCTTGTTGGGGAACCCAAAGAGGAAGGTATGATGAGCACAACAGTAAGTTTTCCCTCAGTTATAAAACCAAGGTTATCAATCCAGTAGGAGCAAGGAAACACCCCAAAGGTGTAGCTAGCTGAACTTTGGCAGGGCGCACTACCGGTGCCAGCAGCAACGTGGAGACCTGCACAACAGAACCACAGAACTCTGTCCCCAACTTTCGATGAGGTTGTCAATCTCACTGGTTTTGCTGAAAACAAAGGATTACATGTATCGAGTGGAAGAAAGTAATAGTTTATGGAAAGTAAACACAAAGCAGTAAACAGTTGATTGTAGATTGAAAGTAAAAGAAAGGACTGGGGTCCATAGTTCACTACAGGTGGATCTCCTTAAGATAGATAATATGTTGGGTGAACAAATTACAGCGGGGAATTGACAAACATCGAGAAAGCATACAAGCATATACTACTCATCTTGAATCCTTTGAGATTCGATTGGGCATTACAACATTATACATAGACCGCCATCCAATTGCATCTATGACTAATAATCCACCTTCAGGTTATCATCCAAACCCCCTCTAGTATTAAGTCGCAAGCAACGGATAATTGCATTACGAATTGCGTGTAAAGTAAACAATACGATTGTTCTATGAACAAAGGATTGTTGTTTTCTCCCTAGTAGCAACCGCACATCTAGTACCTTAGAGATTTCTATCACTTCCCCAGATTACCAGAGGCATGAACCCACTAATGAGCATAAATACTAACTCTTGGAGTTGCTAGCATCTACTTGGCCAAGATAGCTACTAACAACGGAAAGCATGCAAGATCACAAATAATAAAGACATGATAGAAACAATAATCAATCTGAAATAGCATCTCAATATCCATCGGATCCCCGCAAACACAACATGCAGAATTACAAATAGATGATCTTGATCATGAACAGAGCTCACAAGATCTAAACATGATAGCACAAAGGAGGAGAACCAGCCATCTAGCTACTACATGGACCCGTAGTCCAGAGATGAACTACTCACGCATCACACCGGAGGCTTGCATGATGATGAAGAAGGCCTCCAGGGTGAAATCCCCTCTCCGGCAGGGTGCCGGGAAGAGCTTTAGATCCCTCCTGATCTAGGGATGGAGACGACGGCGGCTACAGACTCTTTCGTGGAATTTTGATCGAGTACTTAGGGTTTCTGTATCAGGCATCTTATAGTCGGAAGGGGAGGCCGAGGGGGTGTCTGGGCTGGCCACACCACCCCCTGGTGCGGGCCAGGCCTGGCCGCGCGGCCAGGTGGTGTGGCCGCCCTTTGGCCCCTCTCTGTCTCGTATTCTGGCTCCGTGTGTCCCTCGGTGAAAACCTAACTTTGGCTTTTGTCCCGTCTAATTCCGAGAATATTGATTTTCTGACTTCCTGGAACCAAAAACAGCAGAAAACAGGCAGCTGTCATTGTGGCTCTTGTTAATAGGTTAGTCCAAGAAATCATATGAAAAGTACTCCAAAGTGTGGACAAAACACAAGAAAGTAGATAAAACCAAGCATGGACCATAAAAAATTATAGATACATTTGCAATGTATCAAACTCCCACTCAAAAACAACATCCCCCATGTCTTTTTGGTGATTACATGAACCAAATCCACTATACCAAGTCCGATCATCACGTGAGTCGGTGTAGCTTCAAAGGCGAGCATCTATATGGGCATCATATCAACTATATGACTTATGCTTAACCTTTCGGTCCATGTTCTGAGGCCATGTCTGTACATGCTAGGCTTGCCAAGTAAGAACCTTAGTACCCATTGTGTGAAAGCGTAGAGTCAAAAAGACCCAATCATCACGTGATGTCTTGAAACGATAGACTTCCTTAACGGTGCATACTTAAGGAAGAACATTTTTATCTTGATATCTGAATGATGGATCATCTTATAATGCTACTAAAATGCCAAACAAGCAATATAAGATGCAAACATCATATGCATAAAGTGAAATGATATGGTTCTTGCACTTGATCACTATCATGTGCATCATGGTATGATCTTTATCATTCCTTTGTGTGTAAGGCCAAGGTCTATGGAACATACACGTTAGGTATGCTATAATTTCCAAAAGTATCAAGTATACTTTAAATTATAACATTACCATATCATGACACTAACCCAGCAACAATCTAAACTAGACGCTTCTAATTTATCAATTGCAAGTTCTACGTGGCTTAGGGCTTTCGAAGATAGAACCGGTCTTTCCTACAAACATGGAACCACAACGATGATAACCAAATTATTAGCAACTCGTTGTAAATTAGATATTGACTATAGTAGGAGAGACTGACACCTGCTAGCCACTTATGCAAAACTAGCTAGTTGCATGTCAAGCGTGGAACATGTCTCATGTGCGAGGACATGTAAAGTTAGTCCGGCCGCTTCATCCCACTATGCCACCAATATCCAAAATACATATAAGATGTAATAACATGATCATCATCACCCACATACTCTTATGTGTACTACCCGTGCAAAGCATCTACGCATACATCAGGCTCTGATACCACTGTTGGGTTCGTAATATAGAAAACAAAAAAATTCCTACGATGGGAACTACTAAGCACCAAGATCTATCTACCTAGATACAAGCAACAGGTAGATATACATCCATAGAGAACATACCTTTGAATATCTACAAAGTGTAACGAGATTGGACTTGTGGATGATGTAGTCGATCGCTTGTCGATCTCAAGATCGAGAGGAAGTCCTAGCGCCACAAATCAGCAGGGTATCCTGATGGGTTCGTAGCATGGAAAACAAAAAAATTCTACCGCAAGAACGAACAAAACCCAGATCTAATCTAGATAAAAGCCAAGATCTAATCTATTAGACATGTGCAACGAGATAGATCTGTACTAACCCTTGTAGATCCGAAAGCGTTACGAGATTGGATCTCGTGGTTGATGTAGTCGATCACTTGCCGATCTCAAGATCGAGTGGACGATCCTTCCGGCGCCGCGTTCCGACAGCGCTTCCGCAGTCGGTCACACGTGCGGAGTCGAAGCAGACCTTCCTCTCCCCGTTCCAGCGAGCAGCGGAGGTAGTAGATCTTCTCCACGGAATCCCAGCAGCACGACGGCGTGGTGGTGGTGGTGGAGTAGAGAATTCTGCAGGGCTTCGCCTATGCCTGTGCAGAAGAAAGGTGGAGGAGAGAGGCGGCAGAGATTGGGAGTTGTTAGAGAGGGCTAGGAGGGGGCGCCCCTGCCCTTCTATTTAAGGGGGTGAGGCGCCATGGGAGGGGGAGTCCTTGTAGGACTCCCCTTCCCTCTATGGCCGGCGGATTGGGGAGTGGGGGGAGGAGTCCTTCTCCCCCACGACTCCTAGTCTTGACCCACCAGGACTCCTTGATCCCTCCCTTGGTTTTCAAGCAAACTCCAAGAAATCTTCTAGAACCTTCCGGAACATTCCGAAACCTTCTAGAACCCTCATACAAATACTCCGGAACATTTCCTAACTCAGAAAATGATCCCCAATATATGAATCTTATTCTCCGGACCATTCTGGATCTCCTCGTGATGTCCCAAATCCAATCCGAGACTCCGAACAACATTCGGTCTCCAACACACATTCCATATCTACTTAAAACAACTTCGAACCTTAAGTGTGTCACCCTACGGTTCGTGAATATGCAGACATGACAGAGACACATCTCCTATCAATAACCATCAGCGGGACCTGGAGATCCATAATGGCTCCCACATACTCAACGATGACTTCGCGATCGATTGAACCATTTACATACGAAACCAATTCCCTTTGTCTCGCGATATTATACTTATCCGAGGCTTGATCGTCAGCATCTCCATACCTAGTTCTACCTCGTTACTGATAAGTACTCTTTACTCGTTCCGTGATATGTCATCCCTTGTGATCCAGTCACATGCTTGCAAGCTAACTAGATGACATTCCGCCGAGAGGGCCCAGAGCATATCTATTTGTCATATGGATGGACAAATCCCAATCTTGGTCCATGCGCTTCAACACATACTTTCAGAATACCCAATGACACCTTTATGACCACCCAGTTACGAAGCGGTGTTTGATGTCATCAAAGTACCCATCCGGTGATGGTGATTAACACAACCTCATGGTCGAAGGATTAGGTTACTATGCATTTCAAAGCTTACAGCAATATGAACTTAAATGACTTGATCTTATGCTACGCTTACTACGGGTGTGTGTCCATCACATCATTCTCCTAATGATATAACCTTGTTATTAATCACATCCTTATGTCCATGATCAGGAAACCATGAT
Organism: Avena eriantha; assembly: GCA_910589775.1. Classification (NCBI taxonomy): domain Eukaryota; kingdom Viridiplantae; phylum Streptophyta; class Magnoliopsida; order Poales; family Poaceae; genus Avena; species Avena eriantha. Next base: position 198,586,188 of record OU342746.1, read on the forward strand.
CATCAATTAATCAACAAGCTAGTTCAACAAGAGGCTTACTAGGGACTCTCTTATGTTTACAAAACACACAAGTATTAATGTTTCCGGTTAATACAATTATAGCATGGGATGTAAACATTTATCATAAACATAAAGATATAATAATAACCACTTTATTATTGCCTCTTCGGCATATCTCCAACAGTCTCCCACTTGCACTAGAGTCAATAATCTAGTTAAAAATCTTGTGCATTCAACACCTATGGCTTTCTGGTGTTGTATAGACACTATTGCTAGTGGTAAACATAATCTTTGGATCTGACACTTCCAGGTCCGTGTGTATTTGCATGTCCTTGCGTCTCTACGCATTACTCATTCTCCAATGAGATGGCATTGTATAAATTTTGTCCTTCGGTGAGACCTTTAGTTCCTTGGGATTAGATTATGTTGATACAATTGTCATACAATGTATCTTCATAGTATTGTCCCGCTATGAACCACACCTAGTTTGATAAAAAACTACTTAACACAAATGCCCTCCTTTGCTGCTACTATAGCAGTTATATACTTAGCCTTTTGTTGTAGTATCCGTCACAATATCTCAACTTTGGAACTCATCCAAATCCATCATGGAACATCCTTTCCATTATATTGTGCCACCCATAGTCTAAATTGAGATAAATTTAATTTGTATCTTGTGACAAAACTAGTATCAATGTAACACTTTACAATGAACCACCTTTAACTATTTGTCACTTATACATGACATATTCTTAGTTCTTCCAAAGCTCATAAGAATATCTTTACTATTGTCCAATGATCATCTTATGAATCATTCTGGTATATGCTCATAACATTTAGAGCATAGGAGATATCTGGGTGTGTACATCTCAAAGAATGATTGATCAAAATATTCTTGTGATTTCACCAAGTGTCAAAACACTTGAATCTCGTGTCAACACACTTGAATCTTGATTTAGTCATTTCCGTGCGTCAAGAACCTTTCTTGTTGTTTCCATATTGAACTCATTCAACATCTTATCTATGTACATTTGGCAAAACCATATTAGCGCCTCAATATATCCATATAGACATTGATGCCTAATTCTTGAGTTATGCCTAAGTCTTTCATCGAAATGAAATTCTTAACCTATGTCAATAAAAGATACATTATTTCTAATCAACAATATGTCTTTCACATAATTTATTAGAAATATGTCTTAGCGCTCCCACTTAATTTCTTGCAAAATGCAAACATCTTCATCGTCTCTGAAGATTCCAACTCCGCGATGCTCACTTCAACCATTGAAGTTTTGCATACTCTTTTAGCATCCTTTGAATTAACAAAACCCTTTGGATCATGTCATGTACACGTCCTAGGTAACCATTCTATTAGAAGAACTTGTTTTGTTTGTTCAACTACCATATACCAAAATATATGTAGTGGTTGCTACATTAATCCGTCCAAACTAAATATCGCTATGAAAGATCAAATCTTATCATAGTCAATTACTTGAACATTGTCGTAAACTCTTTCCGACATGTCGACTATTTCATAGATTTGAAACATCCATGTCTATTTCTTTATAGATCCAAACACGACCGATAGGCTTCACGCCTTTCCGGAGGGTCTTCTAAGTTCAGAAACTTGATTTCTCGTGTATGGATACTATCACGGATTCCATGACTTCTAGTCATTTTATGGAGTCAGGGCCCATCATCGCTTCTTTGCATGTAGTCGGTTCATCATTGTTAAAACAATAATGACTTGCTTATCAAATCTTACTATTTGATTCTTACCGACCCACACGGTTCTATAGGAACTCTAATCTCCGAGATCACACATTTTGTAATCACGAGAGCCATGAGCATTGTGGCCGCCACCGGGACACTTTCCGGCGCTGCTACTCAACACATACAACTAAGGTTCAACAACCTTATCAAAGTTCTATTGTCCTCCCAGTTAACTTTTCACGAAAAATTCCTTCTCAAGAAACTTGACGTTCCAAGTGACAAACTCTTTTGTCCTCGGTTTTATGGAGAAATTCCCAACAAATTCTTTGGAATAACCTACAAAGACGTGCTTATCCGACTTTGGTTGTAAACATTTTACTTATGCCTAGCATACCAAAATTTAAGAAAGGACAATTCGGGTTTTATCCCAAACCATGACTTATATGGTGTCATTTCAACGGATCACGATGGAGCTCTTTTCAGTGTAAAAGCGGTAGTCACTAAAGCTTTAATCTTTAAAATATAATGGCAGTTTTATAAATGACACCTTTGATCTTACCATGTCAAACAAGGTTTCATTACATATCTTGAACACTCCATACTCCTATGGTGTTTTGGGAAATGCAAATCCATGGAACAATTCCTCAAATCTTAGGTGTTTTGCTAAACTTGTAACTCAAATATCTTTCTTTATGATCCAATCATAAACTCTTTTATTTTCTTGTTACAATGATTTTCCACTTCATCTTGAAAGTCTTTGAACATTTTTCAAATGTTTCATACTTCTTCCTTATTGAGTAAGTATATACATATACTCACTCAAATCTTCGGAGAAAGCATATGAAGTTGAAATCCATCGCCCATGACTACACATAATGGACTATATACATCAATATGTACAAATTCCAATCAGTTAGTCGTCCGTTCCTCTTTTGGTCTACGAACGGAGTTTTAATTATCTCCTGGAAAGTATCATAAGCGTCATTTGATCCAAATCAAAGACTCCAAAAATCCATCAATATAGAGTTTCTTCATATATCCTTTCAATATAATTTAAACGGCGATGTCACTTCGCAAGTGATATTTCAATCATTTGTCTTGCGACATTTTAGCATTAGTTTTATGGTCGTTATTTCTCCAACCAGACTTGTATATCATCCATCTATTATGGAATACGGTAATTATTTGAACAACCTTTTGTCGTCATAATACCTGATCAAAATAACAATTATTGAAACAAATCTTGAAGGCAAGCTTTGATGTTAACGAGCAACACAACAACCCTTTGTTTGTTTTCGATGAACATCATCACATATTCTCTTGCTAGTTACTTAGGCCATTGTAGTTCATGAATTGTGTTGTCCTGTATGACACTTCATACCAACCAATTCGGTATCCAATACCGGAGAACCACATTGTTTAACAAGCAAGGAATACAACCATAACATGTATATCTTCTATATGCCTAAGTTGGACATCTCCAACCTTTTATTTTCTGCCAAATATTTTATAGATTCTCTTTCAGCAATTCCTTTTTTTTAAAAGAATCTATCAACATCAATAGTGGTGTCATTCACATGACACATAGTACAAAGTGTGTATAGTCAAATACCAATACCTTTGGACTTGCACTTTGAAGTGGATCACCATCATCAAATGTTTGGTGTTTCTTTCAAAAATCCATTCTTTAGTAATCTTTTAGTGTAGTAAACATTTTACTTACATCTTCTATTCATCCTTATCATGACAACTTTCATGATCAAGCTGCTATAGCTTATAAAGGTGAATTGCGAGTATAATGTTTCTTTTTCGAAACCTTTTGGAGGATTAGGACGACTAGCGTCTCCAACCTTCACAAATTCTCATCAAATATGAGGACGTATACTCTATCATGTTGTAACCAACACATTGTTTTAGATATCGCAATACCTTTCACATATGATGGTTTCTGAAACATTGCTTTCAGCTCTTAGATAAACTTGATATTAAAAACAATCTTTTGAGTATCAAGAATCATGGAGGCAAACATGATACATTAGATACTAATACTGGAATTGTTACTCTTGATTTAATACTATTTATTAAACTTCATGGAGTAAATAGAGTTTGCTGAAAGTTTGCAACAGGACTTTTAAACTTTAGATTGACACTTAAATAAATACGATACCAGTTCGTAAAGCAAATATCCAGAATTTCTATAGTTCTACTATCTCAACTATAACTAAGCGTAAGGTGGTGAACGGATGCCAATGACTACAACAAACTATGCAAATTCACTTTGATTGTGTTTATGATAAATTGAGTTCGACTAATCCAAATTACAAACGAACTCCCACACAAAACAACATCCCTCGAGTTGTTTTAGTGATTACACGAACCAAATCCACTACACCAAGTCCGATCATCACGTGAGATGATGTAGCTTTAAAGGCGAACAATCAACATGTTCATCATATCATCTATATGACTCATGCTTTACCTTTCGGTATTCCGTGTTCCGAGACCATGTCTGTACATGCTAGGCTCGTCAAGGTTAACCTTAGTTTCCGCATGTGCAAATCTGGCTTGCACCCGTTGTATGCACACGTAGAGTCTATCACACCCGATCATCACGAGATGCTTCGAAACGACGAGTCTTAGCAACGGTGCCAACTAAGGACGAACACTTTATTACTTGATATTTAGTGAGAGGGGTCATCTTATAATGCTACCGTCGCGATCTAAGCAATACAAGATGCATAAAGGATAAACATCACAGGCAATTCATAATATGTGATATGATATGGCCTTTCTTCTTGCGCCTTTGATCTCCATCTCCAAAGCACGAACATGATCTCCATCATCACCAGCATTGCGTCAAGGTCAGTGGCGCCGCTTCATGGTTGTCCATCATCACTAGCAACTATTACAACTACTTGGAATAAAGCTATTACATGATGAATAGACACGCAGGTCTTAACAGAATTAAAGACAACCATTAGGCTCCTGCCGGTTGCCATATTACAACAAGGATCATTGCATACATCAAATACAATCATAATCACATGATGGCCATATCACATCACAAAACCCCTGCAAAAACTCTAATATTCTTTGCATGTTTTACGTGGTTTGGGGCTTTCGCATAAGACCGATCTTACCTACGAACAAGGACCACAACGTTGATACAAGTGTTGTCAAGATGCTCATTGTAAATTGAATCTTAACTATGATGGGAGAGACAGACACCCGCAAAGCCACTTGTGCAAAGCAAGTTGCACGTCAAGCATGGAGCAAGTCTCATGTGCGATGACATGTAATGTTAGCCCGAGCCGCTTCATCCCACCATGCCGCAAGATGCAAAGTACACGCTACGACACCGACAACAAGAGCATCCACGCCCACAAAAACATTGTGTTCTACTCGTGCAACAGATCTACGCATAGATACGGCTCTAATACCACTGATGGGTTCGTAGCATGGAAAACAAAAAATTTCTACCGCAAGAACGAACAAAACCCAGATCTAATCTAGATAAAAGCCAAGATCTAATCTATTAGACATGTGCAACGAGATAGATCTGTACTAACCCTTGTAGATCCGAAAGCGTTACGAGATTGGATCTCGTGGTTGATGTAGTCGATCACTTGCCGATCTCAAGATCGAGTGGACGATCCTTCCGGCGCCGCGTTCCGACAGCGCTTCCGCAGTCGGTCACACGTGCGGAGTCGAAGCAGACCTTCCTCTCCCCGTTCCAGCGAGCAGCGGAGGTAGTAGATCTTCTCCACGGAATCCCAGCAGCACGACGGCGTGGTGGTGGTGGTGGAGTAGAGAATTCTGCAGGGCTTCGCCTATGCCTGTGCAGAAGAAAGGTGGAGGAGAGAGGCGGCAGAGATTGGGAGTTGTTAGAGAGGGCTAGGAGGGGGCGCCCCTGCCCTTCTATTTAAGGGGGTGAGGCGCCATGGGAGGGGGAGTCCTTGTAGGACTCCCCTTCCCTCTATGGCCGGCGGATTGGGGAGTGGGGGGAGGAGTCCTTCTCCCCCACGACTCCTAGTCTTGACCCACCAGGACTCCTTGATCCCTCCCTTGGTTTTCAAGCAAACTCCAAGAAATCTTCTAGAACCTTCCGGAACATTCCGAAACCTTCTAGAACCCTCATACAAATACTCCGGAACATTTCCTAACTCAGAAAATGATCCCCAATATATGAATCTTATTCTCCGGACCATTCTGGATCTCCTCGTGATGTCCCAAATCCAATCCGAGACTCCGAACAACATTCGGTCTCCAACACACATTCCATATCTACTTAAAACAACTTCGAACCTTAAGTGTGTCACCCTACGGTTCGTGAATATGCAGACATGACAGAGACACATCTCCTATCAATAACCATCAGCGGGACCTGGAGATCCATAATGGCTCCCACATACTCAACGATGACTTCGCGATCGATTGAACCATTTACATACGAAACCAATTCCCTTTGTCTCGCGATATTATACTTATCCGAGGCTTGATCGTCAGCATCTCCATACCTAGTTCTACCTCGTTACTGATAAGTACTCTTTACTCGTTCCGTGATATGTCATCCCTTGTGATCCAGTCACATGCTTGCAAGCTAACTAGATGACATTCCGCCGAGAGGGCCCAGAGCATATCTATCTGTCATATGGATGGACAAATCCCAATCTTGGTCCATGCGCTTCAACACATACTTTCAGAATACCCAATGACACCTTTATGACCACCCAGTTACGAAGCGGTGTTTGATGTCATCAAAGTACCCATCCGGTGATGGTGATTAACACAACCTCATGGTCGAAGGATTAGGTTACTATGCATTTCAAAGCTTACAGCAATACGAACTTAAATGACTTGATCTTATGCTACGCTTACTACGGGTGTGTGTCCATCACATCATTCTCCTAATGATATAACCTTGTTATTAATCACATCCTTATGTCCATGATCAGGAAACCATGATCATCAATTAATCAACAAGCTAGTTCAACAAGAGGCTTACTAGGGACTCTCTTATGCTTACAAAACACACAAGTATTAATGTTTCCGGTTAATACAATTATAGCATGGGATGTAAACATTTATCATAAACATAAAGATATAATAATAACCACTTTATTATTGCCTCTTGGGCATATCTCCAACATATCCGTGATCACACACACGTCCGGTCCACCAAACAACCTCTGCCTCCTTGCTCCAGCGATGCAGCGGAAGCAGTAACTCCTTCCAGATAAAAAGCCACCGGGAACATGTATCTCGCTAATCCGAGACCATGGGGAAATAATTCTAGAAGGGGAGAGAGATCCTTCATGAGGAGGTGTGCTTTGTGAGGAGAAGAGGGGGCCTTTTATAGGGAGAGGGGCAGCCCCTCTACATTGCCGGCAACCAAGGGGAGGTGCCCCCACCTCTTCCTCATTCATGTGGTGGAAGCTGCACTCACATAAACATGCCTCCACTCACATATCCACTCACATGCATTAATTTTCCACCAAAATTAATGCAACTCTCATTAAATAAAACTATTTTATTTATTTTAATCAGAATTTTGCTAATTACTTTAATTAACAAACATTCACATAAAACCCCCTGCAACATTTCAATATCACATGCAGAACCAATTTCAGCAATTTCACCCGAAATAATTTTGGTGTCCATTATAATTCTAGTGCTTTGCAATTCTTTTTTCTGGAACACATTTGCTCCAAATGGTGTCGGTATCCCTTAAGTGTGTCACACTATGGTTCACGAATAATGCAGACATGATCGAGACCCTTCTCCGATCAATAATCAGTAGCGGGACCTAGAGATCCATACTGACTCCCACACATTCAACGATGACTTTTGTGATCGTGAGAAACTTTAACGCTAGTAACTAAATCCCTTTGTCTCACGATATATTACATGTCCGAGATTCGATCATCGGTATCTCAATACCTAGTTTGATCTTGTTACTGACGTGCACTCTTTTCTCGTCCCGTGATATAACATTCTAGTGATCACATCACTTTCTTGCAAGCTATCTCAATGTGATATCACTGAGAGGGACCATAGTATATCTATCCATCATCGGGATGGACAAATCCCACTCTTGATCCATGAGCCTCTACATAACACCTTCGGAGTATCTGAACCCACCTTTATAGTCACCCTATTATGGTGTGACGTTTGATGTTATCAAGTTACTCTTCTAGTGTTAGTGATTGGCATGATCTCATGGTCTAAGGACTAGAATTACTTGGTACGATGTTATAGCAATTTAAACACAATGACTTTGATCGTATTGCTATATTCGGATGAATGTTCATCACATTATTCCACCAATGCCATGACCTCGTTATTAATAACATCTGATGTCCATGATCAGGAAACCTTGATCATCTTGTTAATCAACGAGCTAGTTTATAAGAGAGTCATAACCTTTATTTATTTATTAAACACACATGTTTTAACGTTTCCAATCAATACAATTATAGCATGCAAAATAAATATCTATTATATACTTGGAATATGATAATAACAACTTTATTATTGCTTCTCAGGACATATTCCCTTTAATGGGCCCCCTCCCGGAGGGGAGGCCCATGTAGGGGCACCGCCCCAAGTAGCATATGGGGGCCGAACGACCTAGGGCTGGGCGTGCGGGGAGAGGGGCACCCCGACTGCTGCCACCCCTTTAGTCCCACCTTGGACACCGCCCCATGGGGTGCTCCCTCCCCCTATATAAAGTGAGGAGGACCCTTCCTCCTCATTCATACCAATTAGGATTTTCCTCCTCTCTTCCTCTCTCTCCCTCACGTGTGGTTCCTCTATTGGAACGTGCATACGGGGATAGAGGGTTCACCACCATACGCACGCTGTCGTGCTGCTGAGCTCTTGGTCCGGATCAATCTTTTTCCGCTACTTCGTTGGACTGTAGCCCAAGAGATGTCATCTACACCAGATGCGTGTAGAACTGCGAAGGTGCTGCCAGTTGTGGTACTCATCACTTGTATGCCCACACGAACTTGAGGTCGGCATTGCCGTACGAATACATCGTCAATGTTCATTGCAATGTAATGCTTTTCGGTCTTCAAAGGTATGAATATCGAACACCTTTGTTACCTTACATCGGCATAGAGTAGATCTTGGCTATATCATTCTTGTTGCTAGGATTTTTTATTTTTTACTACGGAACCGTCCCTTTAGTGGTATCAGAGCCGATCTATGCATAGGTGTGTTGGTATGGTTAGAACATATAGTGATATATGGGCATTGATTTTCTATTTGTTACCCTCTCACGTGTACTTATTCATATCGCGACAATGTTTGATGGAATGGCCCGGACTGACCTTATGCGTAATCTTACACGAGACTGGTTTCACGCCTAGCATGTGGCTTGTACCATATGTGTGGCTGGTGGGTGTCTATCTCTTTTACATTAGTTGATATGGTGTTTACAAAGGACGACCCTGAAACAGGGATTTAAAGAGACAGCTAGTCAATCCATGTTGTGGTTGAAAGTTTATAAGTAAGAAATAGTTCTTTTGCGAAAGCCCTAACAACCACGTAAAACTTGGAAAAGATAAAGTAGAGGTGTCTAACTTTATTTTATAGGGCATGTGATATGATATGGTCATAGTAAGTATTTATGAAATCCTTGGCCACCGGCATGGAGGCACTATGGACCTGGTGTCGTGCCGGGAGCGCTCGATGGAGATCAAGGCACAAGGACCATGTCATATCACATACATATGATGTTAAATTCTATATGCACCTTATTATGTTTTGTATTAGACATTCAGTGGTAACATTATAAGATGATCCTCTGAGTGTCCCACTCTCAGGGACATTTCCTTTACATTCATATATAAAAAATAACACCGTAGGGGTTTCTCCCACGGTTTCATGGTAAAAAAAATTATAAGATGATCCCTCGATTCAATTCCAATAAACATGTCCTCCCTTAATGTGCACCACTAAAAAGTTCTCTGTTATGAAGCATGTCGTGATGATCGGGTGTTAGACATATCGATGATCGTATACGGTGGGTGTAAGTCATGCTGCACAATAATACACCAAGGTTAACGTTGGGGAGCCTAGCATGTACATACATGGCCTTGAAACACAAGTGACCTAAAGGTTAAGCATGAGTCACATAGTTGATGTGATTGATATTTTGATGTCTACCTTTGAAATTATGCTATCGATCGTGATGATTGGGGGTGGTATAAGAATTAAGATCATGTAATCACTAAACAACAATGAAGGTTGTTCATTTAAGTGGGTGTTCCTGTAATTTAGTTTAACATGAACTCGTATTATGATGAACTAAATAATCTAAGTGAATTTGCATAGTTCGTTATAGTTGGCATGTGCGATACTACCTTACGCTTAATTGAGATAATAGAAATATAGTAATCTAGATACTTACTTTACATACTAGTACCATATTGTTTAAGTGCCAAATTAAAGATAATATTTTTAAAGTAAACTTTCTAGTAAACCTCACTTACTCCATAAGATTTAATAACTATATTAATCTTAAAATAACTGATTTCAAAACTAGTGTCTAAAAGATCATGCTTGCCTCCATGATACTTGATATTGGAAAGAAAGTTTTTAGTATCAAGATTATCTGGGAACTGAAAGAATCATTTCAGAAATCATCCTATGTAAAAGATATTCTGATATCTAAAACACTGTTTGATTGCAATATGATATAATATAATTTAGTCAGAAACAGATTATCATATTGGATGAGCATTTGCGAATGATGGTGATGCTAGGTGTACCTATCACCCAATATGTTTAGGAATTAAAGTTATAGAAATGTTCGTCCTTATAAACTAGAGTAGTTTCATCATGAAAGTTATCATGATAGGATGGATAAAAGGTATAGGTAAAATGTTTACTATACTAAAAGTAGAATCCATAGTGTTACGCAGTAGGATACGGTATTATTTGGACCTATCGCCCACTTCTATATTTGAGTTATGATTATGTTCTAATACAAATTTGCGCTTATTATTATCCTTTGTATCCCATATGGATGTGCACAACTGCAGGTGAAACTTCGAGCCCATGGCCTATCTCCATCCATGATCAAACCCTAAAACTAGCAACAACAACAACATTCTAGTATGATAAACAAAGATTTTACGAGTTCTCCGGGTCTTGTCTGAAGTAACCCATACACCAAGCAAACGCTTTCTAAGGATTTGATAAACCTAAGTCCACTAGGAAAAAGCAAATTATAATACATCTGTAATCCGTATTGAAAGTATCACAACGTTGTTGCTCTGAGTGCGGTGGGCTTCTCACCCTTTTCTTGCCATCAAGGTGGTGGAGGAGGGGTGCTGGAGAACGCGACTCTGAGTGGTTTGACGTGATGGGTGGCGGAGTCTGCGCCCCTGGCAGCAGTATCCAAGCGACGATGTCTCGCAGCCGCTATCTTTGGCCATCATAATGGCCCCGCTATGCTCGAGATTTGTGTCAGTTGGGGCCCTTTCTTCCTCCTTCACTAGATGATCTTCCAAGGTCTCGTCACGGTGTTTGCTGCTACCTCTCCAAGTGGTTTCGTCCCCAACAGAGGCAGGGATAGCCGTGAAAGTCAATCCTCACCGACTATTCCTTTGGACTTGATTGCTTTTTAGTATATGTGTTTATGGTGTTTGCTAAAAAATGCTAGACTTATCCTTTTTGTAATTGTACACCCAGATTCTAGATCCTTCGGGGCCTTTACCGTTCAAAAAAAAGAAAGAAGTACTCCAATTTTCAGACATGGCTTAGCTCTTTTCCTTATTTTCCTTTGTAAATAGTATAGTTAGCCTTGTAATTATTATAATAAATAAATAAATAAATGAATGAATATAAATCGAGAGAGAGTTCCAGTTTCCTTAAAAAAACCGCCAGCAAAACGAAAAAAAAAACAGAATCCGGCAGCATAATAAAGAGAAAAAAGAAGAAGAAGTCCGAAGTGTGAAGGAAAAAGGAAAGTAAGTCGGAATATAACACATGAGATTCAAAAACTTGGGAGAGACCAAACAAACCTCCGCTGCGTTGCCCATCAGCTCGTTCTCCCCCTCCACACCACCTCCACCTCCCAAATCCCCGCCCGCGGCACGAATTTCTCCGAATTCCTCCTCTCCAAATTTTCTCCATCTCCGTCCAGGATTCAGCTTCCTCGATTTGGTCCCCACTCTCGGCTCCCTTCATTTCCCTCCCTTTTTCGGTTCGGTTGGCTTCTTGTTGAGTTGGAGAAGTCGCCCAGGAACTCGAGTTCTTGGCTCCCTTGATCCAAACTCTCCCAATTCCGCGTAGTAGCGCGGAAAGGTTCGAATTTGAGGCCTTCTGGAGTGCTTTTGGCGCCTCAATCGGAGTACCCCGCCTGGGGAATTTTGTTCCCTGACCTAAACAGGTGGGAATTTCTGGTTTCGTGATGGAGCCAGAGAAGCAGCAGACGGTGCATCCTCCGGCGCAGACACCTGCCCCTGAAGCTGAGCTCAAGGAGACAGCACATCCGGCACTGCCAAGGCCGGCGGTCTCCACGCAGCCTATGATGCCGACGCCGAGGCCATGGCCAGTGGCCTTCACGCCTATGTGAGCAATTCTCTTGACAATTTGAAATCTGGTGCTTCTGTTTGTTCACGTGTTGGTATGAAGAGCATAGCTCGATTGATGCGTTTCGAATTTGTTCTGTCTCTTTAATTTTCAAGAAAAAAAATTGTTGTCTTATAGAGCCAGGAGGGAAAAGGTTGAGGGTTAATTTAGCCGATTTTTTTATCAAGGTTAGAGTTTTTTTGGTACTCCTGTAGTGTATTGGGGTTTGCTATGCTTGTGGAAGTGATGCAATTTGTACTGACCTGTAGTATATTGGACACACTAGTTATTGACAAGGCTGCGGTTTAACTGAATTTGCTATGGGATTGCTAGGGTTTGAATGATTTGCTTTGGACGCTTGCTACTTCAGCATTCCGAATTTATAGTTCTTCCTCCGTCCGGAAATAAGTGACTTGGATTTGTCTAGACTCATACGTATCTACACACTAAAACACGTCTAGATACATGTGAATCTAGACAAATCCAAATCATTTATTTCTGGACGGAGGGAGTACTACAAATAGTAGCATTTGAAGTGGTGCGCATCGAATTTTGATGAAAAGAGTCTGTGCTGAAAGTCTCACTGTTACAATAGAGCCATCTCTGTTCCCCATTTTATAAAGGGAAAAGAAGTTCTATGATGTTATTGGTTATTTGCGGTTCACTCTGTTACTCGTAACTCATGAGTTGTGTATTACTTTGTTGGTCAGAGGTAACAAATACAGCACAGATCTGCATTCATAAAAACTTCTTTACTGATGATCTATTTTTTATTTATATTTTCCAGGAAGCCAGTGGTTGAAATGAAGAGTGTTACTCCACCAAGGAGAAAGAAGCAGTGTAATTGCAGAAACTCACATTGTCTAAAGCTGTGAGTTTTCTAGCACATGAGCTTTTGTCTTGACCATGCCTGTCAAATAACAGAAATATTCTGTTCGACTAATGATCTTTGTAAATGTTCTATTGGCATATCAAAGAAATCAGCTTTGCGTTAGTGATTAGCTCAACCGAGTTGTGTTGTTTGAATGAAAACCTTGTCTACCTCGTAATATATCATCTAGTTAGGAATAAGGTGATCATTTTTAGTAACATAGTTTCCTCAGTTTGCCTTGTCCCCATTATGGACAATGTGCAGGTAACATACCACATTAGATTGTGTGTAGAAGCATTCTGTTGCCTTTTAGTCCAAAATGATGTTTTGTAGTCATTGGGAAATATATGAAACATAAATACATCAAGCTTAGCTAGTAAGATCGGTTAATTTTGAAACAAAACTTGCAGGTTCAGCTGCTCTTGCTTATTTTTCTTTGGTCAATGATATGTCGTTTCTCAAGTTTCTGCGAAATTACCACTTTGGTAGTTTCAACATTCATATTAGTACATCTAAGGTTTGTTGTTCGATATGGTTAGTTGACAAACACTGTCCAATTTATAAATGCATTCATTTATTATCAAGTGTAACATTTTTTTGAATAGAAGGTGCAGTCACTAACCTGATATTTATTTATTAGGTACTGTGAGTGTTTTGCAGCAGGCCTTTATTGTGACGGCTGCAATTGTAAACAGTGTGGAAACACAGTTGAGAATGAAAAGGCTAGGCAGGAGGCTATTAACAGTACTAAGCTACGGAACCCGAAGGCCTTTCAACCTAAGATCGAAAATGTTTCAACCACTCCTAGTGTTCGAAAGGTACATTCTTTCCTCTGATAGAATGGTATAGGTGCATCATTATCTCTGCCATAGCCAATAGCTTACACACAAGACACCACAGTAGATGCCCTTCAAGTTATATAGACACATATGAAAAGACGTCAGTTCTACACTTCTACCATTGATTTTCTGATGTCCTTACATGTTGTAATGATTATATGTGACAACTTACGAATACAAGATATGCTTGTGGATACGCCTATTAAGCATGCTATAAGCCTGTAAGTTCGAATGAATCCTAGAAGATATGCTAAGGACAGTCCATACACCGTACTTAAGGAATGTATTCAAGAATTAGCTAAACTGAGCATATTTATATGCACTAAACTTGATGAGTTTCTACTAAATGGTTACTAACATAGCACATGCCATGACTATACAAAGACTATTTTGTATGATCATTTTCTATTGTGTTAAATATGCAAACACAGGCTTCTGAATTACGTGGTATTCATGAAGAAACTCCAGCAGATTGTTTTTATAGATCATATATCCAATTCAGTGTGGAGCGTTTCTGGTTATACAAATAGAGCATCCATTCTCTGCCAAGTATCAACCAAGTGCAGAAACTAAATTTCTCAAGTTTTATGCAAAAACGTATTCGGTTGATTTTAGTTGCTGCACAACATAATTTATGTATGTCAGGAAAAGAACTACAAATAGACTGGAGGCCAGTACAGTGGCGGAGCTTCAGCCCGTCATGCATGGGCAGCTGCCCGGGCTCTTCTCAGGATCCTACGTTGAGGTTAAATTAGACATTGACTAATTAATCAATAGTTCATGTGCACAATTTTTTTTGCCAGGAGCCTTTGTAGTCTTCCCAGGATATCTAGCTGAACTGGCTCCGCCACTGGGCCAGTAAATGGAATACTATTATTGGGTTATAATTCACTTCAAGAATTATCTCACTGTTTTAACAGTCAACTCAATGCATCACTATCTTTCGAAAACTGGTGCCACTTCCCTGCTCGTTTTATCTCATCTCTATGCTCAACGCTTTATTCTTGGGCGTCACGCAACAGTCTAGTTCATCGTTCCCATGCCCGAAGGTGCGGAGGCGACCAGTAGGCATATTTCATCACAACAAGTAATAGGGACATGTTGTTCATTGACGACACCTTTCGACTTATGACTCTCTCTTCGTGGACAAACCTTGCGGATGATACCTTGGGTTTTTGTGGCATTAAATTCTATCAATGTTTTCATTACTCAAGCTAATCTCTCACTTCTGCTTCATTGGCTCCTGCTTTGATGTTTACGTCCTCGAAGGTGGAAATGGCCAATAGCTCACATTATATCGCATTATATGTTAGTGTATGAACCAAATCCATTTTGTTCCACCCATCTAGTTAAATTGGCTATATTATGCTTCATATTTTAGTTGTACCTTTTTCTCTTTTTCCTTGATTGATTTATATAATTCATAATTAAGTTTACTGGGTTTTATTTTTATATGATTATTTTTCATGCATTTAACTAATTTTGGCTGCCATCAGGATGCTGGAGCACCTTCACTTCCAAAACATAATAAAGGTTGTCACTGCAAAAAATCAGTGTGTCTCAAGAAGTACTGTGAATGCTTCCAAGCAAATATCCTTTGTTCCAAGAATTGTAAATGTGTGGATTGCAAGAACTTCGAGGGAAGTGAGGAGCTAAAGGCTATAATTGAAGGGGAAAATGCAGCTGACCGACAAGCAGCTAACGTCAGCGTGAATGGAGCCATTGGATCCTCTGGGTATAAATATTCACCAGTACGTAGAAAAAGACACCCAGAAGACCCCTTTGGTTCAGAGGTAATTTTAAGATGAGCTGGTTCTGCAATGCTCAAATAATCTTCTAGATTAAACTCTGATATTGTGTGAGGCATCTGTTTTGTTGGTAGTATCCTTTTACTTCTGGACAGCTGTGTCAAAATCCAGTTGAATGTTCATCCTCTTGATCACTCTTACTGATTTTATCTAACTTTAGCTTTAAATTTCCTGCGTTCCTAATTGTTTCTTGTGTTCTAGGCTAACCACATGGATGCCTCGCAAGTTTCTTCTTCTACTGAACTTGAAGGCGGTATTGGTCATCAGAGTAAATCTAAGATGGTCTATAAGTAAGTAAAAAAAATCTGGATTAGTTTACCTTTTAAGTTGAATACTGGATAACCTCCCCGCGAAAGAAAGAACATCGCATAACTTTAGAGCAAAAATGATCCAACAGAACTCCATACCACAATTAAAAGCAACGATGTATATATGTCTTTCATAATACTATTTTCTGCAGACCAAGCAAGGTAGTTTTACTAAAATGAAAAAATTAAATTTATTTTTTACTGCCAACTCTACAGCTTATAAAACGAGCTAATGGCCTTCTAAAACAATTGGTTAAGAAAGAAATATCAACATGTTAAAAAAAGAATAAACATCAATATAGTTGTACCTTGATGCCTCATTTCATGTTGTTTATCCTTTTGTTTAAATGTTCATTTTTATAGGTCTCCGCTAGCGAACACTATCCATCCTACAGATGTGAATGATCTTGCCAATCATTTGGTGATTGTATGCAAAAAGGCCTCAGAAGCATTCCTGACAATAGCTGGTACAGACAATTTATGCTTTTCATGTGACAGGATTATTTTCATAATTTGTATTAATGAACATGGGAATCAGATAAACTATTCAATTGTTCATGCGGAAAAGATGGGACTACCTTGGTGTCCAGGAACAAAACATCTTTGTATTTGTTAAGGTGCAAGTTTCAAAAAATATATACTTCAGTCTGGTTGCTCAACTAATATGCTAAGTGGACATGGATATAGGATTTCAGAAACTTATATAGTTGTTAACATTTGATAAAATAAGAGATTGTAAATATTATATTGAAACTTCCGAAATATCATCTGTATGAATTTAGTTATCTGTTCTCCTTTTTCTTTTAAAGAGGTATCTCCCCATGTGGAAGAATAGCTTTGCTCCACTGAAGACATATCTAGCTTGAACCATTGTTTTGTTGCAAACTTGAATGAACACGAAATTAAGGCAGCATTGCTGTTACTCCAGATCTATTTTGAGCTAAAGTATTTCCACATTTGCAGATAACAAAGTCGAGATGGAAGTAGAGAAGGGAATTTACACAAATGCTGACCTAAACACTGATAGGATCAAGAGGCAGGAAGTTCAGAAATCTGTTGTTCGTCAACCTGATGTTGCGACCTGTGTAGATCAGCGGAACGGTGGTGACTTTGAATCACCTTGCGTTAACACGCAAGAGGATTCTAGACCTGCCTCTCCAGGAACACAGGCGCTGATGTGTTATGAGGAGGGCACCACATTTGGAACAGATTATAGGAGTTCATTTCCAGGGGCGTTGCATGATCAGGACACCCCAGAATTAGATACTCTACAAGAAAAGACAGTGTTGACAGGATTTCGAGACTACCTCCGGCTACTCATCACACGTGGAAAGATAAATGGTGAGAAGAATTTTCTAAGATTTTTCTACCCTTCACTATCATTGATGACTCACACCGAGTTGACATAGCCAACTCATTGCATTTAGGTGCATTGCAAGTAAATTCAGCCTATGTTACTACACTTCATTTTGAAACTGGCCATCTTAAATAAGTGAACTATCATATTGACAAAGAAAAATCAACATAATGAGTTAAAATTGAGAAATTCTGACCTCCCCTTTAAATCATAACCATACACAGGCTCGATAGCAGTTGGTAGGAGCAACTTATAGTGTTGACACAAAGAATACTAGTTGGTTAGTTCCTATTGACCATGATTTGTTCAGTATAATGTTTCAGCCCAGATACTAAAAAAATGGTCCTTTCCACACTGTTAAACTTAATTGTAAATTTGACTTTTGTTTTGTTTCCTTAAATGGAACTTGGGCAGCTAGCAACTCCGCTGGGATGACAGAAGCCAACACATTATCCGAGTCAGCTATGGAGCTGGACGCGCGAAGAAATCACGGAGTAACCGCCAGTTTAGATCCACCAAAAGCTGTGGAAGAACCAATTGGGCATTCCGAAAATGTGAAAACAAGTGAACCCTCAGCATCAAATAGCTGATCAGAAGACTAGGCGTGACTTGTTAAAGTAGATTTACCCACGAAATCTGTAATAACAAAAGCAAGCCTATTTATGTGTATATATGGATAGTATAGTCTCTGTTGCCATTTTCTGGCAACCGGCCATGTAGCATCAGTCATTCTTGAGGTGTAAAGTAGGCAACGATGTCCGATCTGATTATGTAATTAATTTAATCAATATTTTTTCTAATTATTTTACTTACACATAGATAGAATATGCTCCATTATTACTCTTGACTTCTGGTTGTAAGGAATAGGGTAATGCTTCAATTGTAACAGTTGCAAGTGTTGTTCATTTCTTTGTTCCATGCAGACCAAGGAAAGTGCTAGTAGATAACAATTGGGTGCTATAACCTCTGTATAAGTTAGCACTGAAACATCGACCTCTCTAAATACCACAGATATCTCATGGCAAGATTGCCAGTAACATATAAGGGCCTCCATTCAAAGGATTTCTTAGGAATTTTGGATTTTCGGAGGATTGGAATATTACAATGTTTTTACTAAAGACATTCAAAAGTTATATAAGAATTTTGAAGTATTGAAATTTTAGAACTTTTCTGTGCCATGTTTGATTCCGTAGGATAAACACTTTTCTAAGGATTCATGTATGCAACATCTTATACTTCCATGTTCATTTTTATTACTCCATCTAGAAATAAGTGACTTAGATTTGTCTATATAATTTAGTATGCTGATATGTATGAATCTAGAGGAACCCAAGTCACTTGTTTAGGTATGGACGGAGTATAAAACATTTTGGCAAGCCAATTAAGCCCGCCAAACGTTTTATAAAAGGGAACAAAAGAAGTATACTTTTTACCGCTCAAACCTCTCGGAAAAGAATAATGTTTTAATAGTACAATCAAACAAACCAAACAAATATGGCTTGATGCAGAGTAGAGATGGAAGTGGGATATTATCAAAACCCCTTGCAGGTTATTTTCTGATTTCTAGCTAAAAAATCGGCCGAAATTTTGAACTAGAAATCATAAGATTTGATGGGTCCCACTTGGCAGAGAGTCTGGGTACCCCTTTTCCCCATTTTTTTTTCAAACAAACCAAACAAAACTGCCAAAGTAGTCCAAAACGGGCATCTTCACTTGGTTTTCCAACCTTCCTTGCAATTTCCTTCTTCGTCAGCCACGGCAATGCGGCCTCGCCGGTGGTCCTCCGATCTAGGGTTTTAGCCCGCGGCAGTCTCGGCGCCCAGTCCCAGCATCGCTCCCTCCTCTCCGCCGCCTCTCGCCGCGCCTCCTCCGTCTACCTGTACTGTACTCCAACCTAGTCACCCGTGTTGATCCTCTGTCCTCTTCTAACAGAGCTCTATTTCGTTTCAGTTTGCCCTCGGTGTGCGGGGCTTGCTGTTTGTGATGCTGCTGCACAGCGCCGTCGCGTCGGCCCGGCTCCGGTCGGCCATCTCGCCCCAGTCCCAGAGCTGGGGCCTCGTCCCTCAAGGTGTGTGGTTCCTCTGTTATCTTTTGGAATGGCTGACATTGGTTGGGATCAGAAATCATTCCTGGTAAGGTGTTAGGAGATTTTCTTGAGTTTGATGGTAAAAATTGGCACACATTGTTATTCTTTTGGATTATTTTCAGTGATTATAATTGATAGGATGGTTGGTGAGACCCTTGAAAAGAGCTGCTTCGTACAAGCGGTGTTTAGTTTCCTAGTAATGGAGATCCATGTACCAGTTTCTAGCATTGTTCAAATAGGATGAGAATTTCCATATTACTCCTTCATTACATGCACAGTTTTTGCTCTTGGATACACTTTTCTACTATTTGGTGAGATAAGTATTTGTTAGCATTGTTTCGAGAAAATACAAAGCCCGTGTCTCAGTGCATTGATAGAAAGAAAGATTTACATAGCTAAGACAAGGCCGAAACTACCAAGCTCTCAAAAGACAAGACCACGATCAATGATCACTAGACAAACATTACAACAGACGCCACCAAACAGCCCTCATCTTAGATGCCACCCACACAAGTGTTTGTTAGCATGACAATAATATTTTTTGTTTATAGCTCTTATCTGATTATCTGATATTGTTCATAATGCTTACATCTTCTGCTTCCAAAGTAATAGTTGATTGTATATTGACTTGCTAGTAATATCTCTGATTGAATATCCAAAACGACCATGACAGTTCTTTCTTTCCGAGTAAATGAATCTTATTCATGCTACATAGGATTTGGTGTTGCTTCCGTAAGTCGAGAAATATTGTCATATTCAATCAGATGAGTTATTTTCTAATGTGCAGGAATTACTACGTTCACATGCATGAGAAGTACCTAGGTTACTATAGCACATGGGCAACAACAAATGCAAGTTTATCTCATATTTAGGTTTCTTTATCTACAAACTAAGCTAGTTTGATCTGGTTGTCTAAGTTATCCTTGTTTCATTGTTTGGAGCTAAACACCAATAAATAAACTTCAATAAAAGAGTTTCGTCATCACCATTGAGATCAAGAAGGATAGGTTTGCCTAAGTCTCTATGGTTCCTCTCCTTTGTCTAGTTGCTATGTAACTGAGGACACGTTCTCTCTCATGAAATAGGCGTTTTAATCTTTTGCATTAGAGTGCATCACATTTTGGTACTGTGAGCAGCTGGTCCTCCATAGCTATGGTTCCTAAATGTCGGTTTGCCAAAGCCTTAGCTATCTGTGACAACGTATATATTAGGAAATGATGGCAGAAAGGAACAAGGCCACGTTGGCAAAGTGTGTCATGAATATGGCTGTGTTGCTGAACGTAACCAGTGTCAGCGCCGCTGCTGGTAATTGGTCTGCTCCACATCACCTACTAGTGACTCCTTGGTACTGTGGGGGCACAACGGTCGTAATGTGGAGAATTAAAATATCATGTGTTTGTCCCACCCCTTTTACATCTTGTGACGTGAAGGGCACCAATGTTGTCCCACACAGGCTTCATGTGCTGCTGTCATTGTTGAACAGTTCTAAGGCCCTCGTAGACATCGTTCTGATTTCTCATGGTGTCGTTGCAGCATGTTGACATGGGTATTCCATGGTTGCCATTACATCTTGTTGGTGCACATAAGTGATGAGTCTTCAAACTTACGAGTATTGAGCACAAACATGGATCTCTTCAGCATGCTGAGAGTCTGTTACTTCCATAGTGAGCACAACCAGCTTGTTGAACCCATGGGCATAACTGAGCTTACATTACTTTCATTGTTTTTCTTGTCTAATGACAGTCTTATATGATTTTTCTCTATTGATAAGTCATTTTTACTTTTCTGCGCATAATATTCTGGTTCTCTTAGTCCTATTTGTGCTCTTGTGATTATTATTTACTGTTGTCTTATTACCAAATATTGTTTTTCTCCTGGTTTGTGAAGGTCCAAGCATCAGTCTGCACTTACCATTCTGTAAGTATTTCCAAGATACAATCACACCAGTATATCTGACACAGTTTTGCATTATGTTTTGCAGGGAAAACTATGCCTTTATGAGAGCAGACGTTTGATCCACCCATTGTAAAACTGCTCTCAGTTCAGAAGCTTTTGAAACCACACAATCCCTCCATAAGAAAGAAAACAACATGTGTATTATAGTATTGCAAAATTAACATGCATAAGAAGTGTTTGATCTGAACATAACAAACTTAATAGATAACTAAAATAGTAAAATAAAAATATGATATGAGTCCAAACATCAACAATGAGATATTCATGATACTTTAGAGAATAAATCCTTCATAACTAATAATCATCACTTGGAAAATCTCCTCCATTAGCACTGTATGGAGGATGGTTCACACAAGGCTCTTTAGGTTGTCCATCACTGGAACTATGAGTAGAATGATTTGTGGCCTTATCTTGTTCATCAACAAGAAGGTTATGTAGTTTAAGACCCATGGATAAGTCATGATTGCAACCACATCATGTAGTCTTGCATAGCAGCTTGATCCAAAATCTCATCGGTTCTCTCCTTGGTCATGGCTTGTACTATGAATAGATTCTTCTGGAACTCCTCTAGTTCCTCCAGACGTATGTCTTCAAGTTTGTTTTCTAGCAAGCGCGTTACTCGTTCCCCACCTTCAACGTGGGATTGTTCCCGTAGCATGTTTTCTTTCTCTTTCAGAGCCGCAAGTTCATGTTGCAACTCTAAACGTTGTTGGCTTAACTTACACACTACAACTGATGCAGCATCACCATCTTGCATGGTACCCCCCATAGTGGGATTGTTTGGGGTACCATCACAGGAGAAGCGATTGATGACAGTCAACAGAGGGATTACCAAATGAGAAAGCGTTATCACCTGCTGGGGAGAACACAACTATCACGATATCTGCACCACAAAGGATGGATAGATCACTAGCTTTCTTGAACAAGCTGACACGATGCTTAGAGAAACATACTCGCCGTCTTGCGATATCTGTGATGATGCGGCTGAACTCGATTTTCCGCCTTCCCATTGTCGACTTCACCATGTCCTTGCTAAAGATATACTAGTTTACTGGATGTCCATGGATGATGAGGGAATGAGTCGAATGACTATAGGTATTTATATATAGGTCATAAATACACAAATTGAAAGAAACACATTCGTGATATATATGCATACTGTATGTACTTATCGTGCCACAGTTGTATTCATCTGGTAATATATTTAAAATATTCTGATATATGGCATTAAAGACATGAACACTTATTTTTGGAAGAAATAACGTTTTAGCTTATATAGTATATATATCTAAACTAGAGGGAATCAAAATTTTGCAGTAGCGTTGGAAAGTACCCATATATGGGTTTTCTTCTTTGCATACCTACTTTTTTTGTGGGTTTTACTTTTCTTCCTAGAAATAGGTAATCACATATCTGATTGTCAGAAAAAAGGTAATCACATATCTGTACACATTGAACAGATGTGAATATATAGTCAAACATAGTAAGACTTGTTGTGAATCAGCAACTTAGATTGACACTAGGTCCAAAGGCCGATATACATGTACATGTATGTGTGGGCAATATGCAAGGAGGCCCTTATCAATGGGCATATACATTGAAGGTACATGTACTGTATCTTCCTAGAAATAGGTAATCACATATCTGATTGTCAGAAAAAAGGTAATCACATATCTGTACACATTGAATAGATGCGAATATATAGTCAAACATAGTAAGACTTGTTGTGAATCAGCAACTTAGATTGACACTAGGTCCAAAGGCCGATATACATGTACATGTATGTGTGGGCAATATGCAAGGAGGCCCTTATCAACAACATTGAGTTTGAGAGTTCGGAGAGGAAAAAGGCATGTTGCGCTCTAGTATTGTCCTTCGTGAAGAAATATGTTAACTATAACTCAGAAGACATATACTAAAGAGAGATAACGTGATCCTGCACACCAACATGCACAAAATAGGTATCAACACCAATGTGATTGGTGAGCTTTGCTTCACCGAATGATGCACAATTCTGATAGCACCTGTATT
Source organism: Avena eriantha (assembly GCA_910589775.1). Classification (NCBI taxonomy): domain Eukaryota; kingdom Viridiplantae; phylum Streptophyta; class Magnoliopsida; order Poales; family Poaceae; genus Avena; species Avena eriantha. Next base: position 198,609,741 of record OU342746.1, read on the forward strand.
ATCAAACAAAAGGGTGGTGAGTGTAGTGGTAGAAACACCAAAGTCCTCCAGTAACCAGTGTAACCAAGTCATCTCTGCTATCAAGAGTGCCATACCTTGCAACTCAGCCTCTGTGTTGAGTGGGAAACTATAGTCTGTCTCTTCATCTTCCAAGCAATGAGTGAACCACCAAAAAATACAGTAACTTGAAAGTGAACGGAGATTTTACGGATCACTGTCCCATGTATGATATGAGTAGGCCTAGAGTTGTAACGAGATGGAGCAAGGAAAGAAGAGACGGTAAGGGATTGTGTCGCGAATACATTGCAGAACACAAAGAAGGTAACTATAGCAGATGGAAGTGGAAGCATAAATGAACTAACTAGGGATATGGACATGATAAGGGATATCCGGATGAGTGACATCAAGATAGACAAGATTTCCAAGCAGATGATGGCGCATCAGGTTAGACAAGGGATCACCATGTGACGAGGGGTAACCTCGACAATGCCCATAGTTATGGACTTAGGGTTTTGTGAAAAAGAGAACGCTGTGGATTTCGTCGGATATCAGGCAAACAAGGGAGTCGAAGTCGCCTGATTATCGATGGACAATGCGATTACAGGTTTCTTGGGAGTTTTTGGGTACCTCCTCATAGGCTTCTCCCGTCCTATATATAATAAGCGGGGTCCCAAAGTCGTATACAGATAGGTTACATATGTATGATTACAACACCAACTCAATATCGGTTCATATTTCCTTATCTAATACAACTAAGGCTTCCATCGGATGCTTCTAGGGCGGTCATCTTGATTCTTCATGGGCCGTGAGCCTTTATACAACCAGGGTAGCAAATCATAAGCACTCGAGTAATCATACCCTTGTCACCATGAGATGCATAAAGGTGAATATTAAACTACATAGGAGTCTCAACAATGCGCTCAACACTAAGAGCAACACAAGCAATCATATCAAGGGTATACTTTTCTTGGAAGATATAGAACCCATCGAAGGTATACGAAACCTCAATCCAAAGAAAGTAGCGGAGAGGGCCAATATCAAACATAAGGAACTGATCATAGAGATGAGCCTTAACAAAGGCAATGTACTCATAGTCGTCGTCGGTGATGATCATGCCATATATATAAAAGAAGAAGATTCCAACATGAGGAGATGTGTGGACAAACAAAGCTGGATCCTAGGTGTTGGGCGAGAAACCAACAGGAGTCACCACGGCAATAAAACGCTCAAACCATGTGCGGTAGGCTTGCTTAAGGCTATAGAGGGAGCACCGAAGATGACATACCATGTCATTAGGGATAGAATACCCGGGTGGTGGCTGCATATAAACCTCCTCATGCATCTCACTTTTTAGAAAATAATTATGAACATCAAGATGAGAGACATACTAGTGACGAATAGAGGACACAACTATGAGGGTGCTAACATTGGTCATATGGGCCACATGGCCAAAAGTCTCATCATAATCATATCCTTGCTCCTGCTTGAAACCACTAGCCACAAGACGAGCTTTTTAACGCTCAAGAGAACCATTAGATCGAGTATTTATCTTCTAGACCCACCTACACATGATGGGACAAACACTGACTGGAGGAGAAAATATATCCCACATGCTAGTGCGCTCAACCGTATCAATCTCCTCGGCTATCACAAGGTTCCATCTAGGATGGACAACTTCCTAATAAGAAGTCGACTCAAGGACAATAGAAAGATCATAACAGTCAGGAGAATAGCATCAGGTTGGGGCCGAGGTTGAGCACAAAGGTCATAAGTCAGCTGAGAGGAGGAAGATGAGACATACCAAGTAGATGGCATGTTAGTAGAATCATATACAATATGTGAATGCCAAGAATAATAGAAAGGAAATGAAGGACGAGAAGCAATAACTGATGACGGGGATAGGGAGGATATCATGGATGAAGGTAGAGAATCAGGCGATGAGTGAGGAGAGGAACCCATAGGTTAAGATGCCGACATATCATCAACACTATAGTTCGAAATAGTAGGAACTCGAGGCACAGAGAGAGGTGTATCCGGAAATGTGAGAAAATATATGTCCAAAGAAAAGATTGAGGAGGATGGACGTGGATGGAACAGAGAAGACTCATCAAATGTTACATCCCATGAAATTCGCATACGACGAGTAACAAGATCCCAACACCGATAACCCTTATGCTCATCATTCTATCTAAGAAAAATACTCAACAGACTGATTGGTCAGTTTGGTGCATTCACGACAGGCAAGGAGAACCTACCAAACATAACCAAACTTTTGGAAATATGCCCTAGAGGCAATAATAAAGTGGTTATTATTCATTTCTTTGTTCATGATTAATGTTTATTCTTCATACTATAATTGTACTAATTGGAATCATAATACATGCGCAGATTTATAAAGACATTGTGTCTCTAGTGAGCCTCTACTCAACTGAAGGGGATCCGCACCATAAACCAAAAATTTCCTACTTTGGAACCGCCTAATACTGCCCAAGATCTATCTATGTAGTAATGCGGTAACGGCCGAGCGTATAGAATAATACCCTTGTAGACCATACGCGGTTAACGTTTCGAGGGGAACGTGGTTGATGTAGTCATACTCGTAGCCGACCTAAAGGTCGCGAAGCTCCTCGCAGGTCACCCTTGCTCCTTCTTCATCATGCAGCAGCTCCGGCTCACGACATTTAAGCACACAAAGTGTTGCGCCTCATGTCCTCGTACACATCCTGTGTACGATGAGACCTCCGGCTCCCTGATCCTGCCAAGAGTGCGGAAGTTGATATCCGACTAGGAATCCCTGCAGCGCAACGACGTGCTACATGTGTACTTTGTTCGCACAACCCAAACTTGGGGCCATGGTCACAAGAGAGAGAGAGAGAGAGGTTGGAGAGGTAGAGAGGAGGCGCATGGTGGAGGAAGGAGAGCTCCCAACTCATGGCCTTCGTGTCTCTTGTGTGTCTCCAAGGGGGGAGATAGGGCCTCCTTATATAGGGGTGGAGGGGGCAGGCTTGCCCCTCCCCCAAGGCACCTAGGCGGCGGCCAAGGATGGGGAGGCGGTAGCCAAGGGAGGGGCAGCCCTAGGGCGCCCTAAACCCTAACTCTAGGCTCCCTAGGGTTTCCCCTAGTCGCAAGGGCCCTTAGGGCCCATCTAGGTGGCCTTCCCTCTTCCGGTTTCCCTCATGGGCCATTTTTCCCTAGGAAGTTTGGCCCATTAGTGGAATAACTCTTCAAATTAGATTTAAATATCATATTTAATATTAATTACATTAATTAATATGTAAATACATATATTACAAAATCCGATTCGACCCGAAACATCTTTCGGTTCCCTTTCTATATCCTCCGAACAACTTCGGAATTCCCGGAACGATTCTGGTCCTCTCACCAAAACTTTTCCGGTTTACTTTCTTTCTCCACGGAACAATTCTGGCTTTCTCTTTCTATACTATGATTCCATCTTACAGATGATCGCTCACTCGTACCCTTAAGTGTATCCCCTCACAGCTCGGGAATGCTCTAGACATGATCTATATCAATGATCAACAGAGGGACCAGGGATGCCCATGTGACCCCTATGCATTCCAGATGACAATGTCGTTTGAACCGGTAAATGTAGCATCCAATTTCCTTTTGTTTCTTGATACATCTTGTCCGAGATACGATCATTGGTATCACATACCTTGTTCCATCTCGTTACCAACAAGTTCTGTTTTACTTGTTACCGTGATATTACATCCCCGTGACCGAGTCACATGTTGCAACATTTATGGATGTAATCTCACCAAGCCGGCCATATGTATCTTTACCCGTCATGTGGGTGAACAAATCTCGGTCTTGTGGTCACATGTCATCTACTTTTCCTTTGGAATACCCAACATACACCTTTATTGCCACCGTATTACCAGATGACGTTTGATGCAGTCAAAATAGCCTCAGGAAACAGTGAGTAATATGAACTCATGGTCTAAGGAAAAGGAGTCTAGATTTTAGTTGTTGCCACTGTTCAAAAAATCCCCCGAGTCAGCGATTAATAGGCCGATTAATTGCTACTAGGGACCTAACCGTGTCGATTACCACTAATCCGTCATGTTAATCCTTTAGCCTAACTAATAGCTCTGACAGACTCATTACTAGGTATATTCCCGATTAACGGTAAAAAAGGTTGCAAAATTTTCATTGCATATCGCCCGTCTAGAGGAGGAGGATAAACGGAATGAGGGCACATGCTGTTAGCTGGTGGATCCTAAGTCGCTCGTGACCTTAAATATTACGTAAGAGAGGAAAAACGTACATATTTTAATCGCCTTTTTGGCTCAAGAGAAGTAGAGTCAGGCATATCGATACCTATATACTATTTTTTCTTATATACACGTGTTTTAGGTGCTAATTTGCGTAGATTGCACCGATTAATAGTCGACCGATTAAATCAGTTAATCGTCCGAATTCCGATTACTCACTACTCCCAGGCCGACCGAGCAGTTAACGATTACCGATTTCCTTACCATTGGTTGCAACAATGAACTATATGACTTGATCGTGTCACAATCCTTTGAGGAATGTCCATCACATCATTCTCCAATGATATGACCCCGTTGTCAATTGGCATAAATGCCCATGATCTTGAAACCCAGATCATCCTCATGACCAACAAACTAGTATGAATAGAGGCTACTAGGGACTTGTTTGTTTCATACCACACATGTACCAATGTTTCTACTCGATACAGTTATAGCAGAATATGAAACTATTATAAACTAATTGAGATATGAGAATAAAAACCTATTTATTATTTGCCTCTAGGGCATATCTCCTTCATCAACTAGCTCATTGATTAAATGATGGTTAAGGTTTCCTAAAAATGAACATGTGATGTTAATTAATAATAAGGTTGTATAATTAATAGAATGATGTGATGGATATACCCAAATAAATAATAGTAATTTGATCGTGTCACTAAGTTCTTATTGACATACCTTAAATTCTCTTGTATCCAATTCCTTAGACCATGAGATTGTGTCATTCCCTAGCATCGGAGGAATACTTTGTGGATATCAAACATGACCTCGAAGCTGGGTGATTATAAATATGACTTTTAGGTATCTCCAATGGTGCTTGTTGAGTTACATGAACCAAGATTGGGATTTGTCACTCTATATGATGGAGAGATATCTCTGGGCCCTCTCGGTGATAATATATCTGAAGTATCTTGCAAACATATGATTAAGAGTTAGTCGTGGGATATAATATTATAAAACGAGTAAAGAGACTTCCCCGTAACGATATTGAACTAGGTACGGAGATACCGATGATTGAATCTCAGGCGAGTAAAATACAGCGAGACGAAGGGAATAGAATACCAGATATATCCTTGTAGAATTCGTGGGATACATTATGGACATCCATGGTCCCGCTATTGGTTATTGGTCGGAGAGGTGTTTCGACCATGTCCACTTATTTACGAATCCGTCGGGTCACACACACTTAATGTTCGATATCGCTAGGGTTTAGTGAGATAAATAGATAATGATATCGAATTTTGATTCGGAGTCTTGGATGTGATCCTAGACATCATGAGGAGATCCAGAATGGTTCTGGATTAAGAATCATATATGTGAAAGTTATTTTAGGGTTCCGGAAAAAGTTTAGGATTTTTCGGTATCATACTAGGAAGCATCTAGAAGGTTTCAGAGGTCCACCAGTGGGACCCACCTGCTCGGAGGGGCCACATAGGCCCGAGGGGGCACCCATGCCCTACAAGGGATAGGGTACCACAACCCCAAGGTCCCATGAAGCAAGCCCAATGGGATAGGGTTTACTTGGAGGGACCCTAACTTGGAGGAGGGTCTCTGTCAACACTCGGATTTTTAATCCCAGATGCCTGTTATGCCATACCTCACAATCCCAGGATTACCATTTTTGTGAGACATACCATATTGGATATCATAGTATATCATCCATTACAAACCATACATAAGGTCTTACACAAATAAAGGATCTCATGATCCAGTCTTAATACAACAAGCAGCAGAATAAATAATAAGCGTAGCAGTTGGGTCCATCTTCAAGGGCACAGGCAATGCTGACGAAGGCAGATAGTCCTAGTTATCATAGCCGTCCTGCTGACTGTCATCTTGGAGAATATCATTTTGCGGCCCGAAAGTTGGGGTGGCCAGGCAACGGGGTACCCAAGTTGATTTTTATCACCGCGATTCGAAAAGTTGGGGCGCCAATTGCTGAGAGGGGTCTTTCAAGTGAATGATGGCCAAACCCAATATTTTCAAATCGCGCCCGTTAAGTCAGGATATTCCGTTACACTAGTTCCTGCTGTGCCCTCCTTCGCCGGTCACTCTTCTTAGCCACCCTGCACGTGTCGTAGGGGCAAATCCATTACTGTACTTTTCCTAACTCTCGACACTGAATCTTGCTGCGGCCGCGGCGGCGGTCCCTTTTCTTCCCTTCCCTGACCCTAAATCTGCCGACGGCGGAGGACCTTTTTTCTCCCTCCCCCGACACTGAATCCGGCGGCGGCGGCCTAGCATGTCTTGCAAGGCGAAGGTTGTAGCTATGTCGTCGACTGAAAAGGGTCCGTCGGGGCCCAAGTCTGGGGCTCAACACGTAGCTGCGGCGAGGTCTTCAGCCCCGGTTAGCAAGGAGGCCAACAAGGATTCTGCTCCCAAGGTATCTACGAGTAGCAGGTTGAAGAGAAAAGCAAGGCCAGCGGCGGATTGTTCGGCTCCGGTGGGTGGATGCAGCACTCAGATCTCGAAAAAAAACCCGGGAGAAGAGCGAGAGGTGAATTTTTCTTATCTGTGCCTTATCTTGCAAGTAGATTAGTTACGGCATAATAGAATCGAATGAACTGAAATGTTCCCCTTTTTAATCAAATTAGGCACAACTTTGATACAAGGGACCTATATGAGTTCACAGTTCATGTTCGACAGTACACTGCAAAGCTTGATTTTGGTTGCGAGAGGGTTGTGTTCGAGCAAGATGTGCATCTGCTTGTGAATTGCAAAGAGGTTGTGTCTGTTTCGCAGCTGGTAGATATGCTTGCTGCTAGAATTCCCTGGGGATCTAGACAGAGGACAAAATTGGTGTGGCGCAACATGAATGATACCTATCAGCAAATTGAGCACTCCCATGAGCTTTAGATGGTTTGGGATTGTTGTGCAGCTGATCATAATGTGAAAGTTGAAGCGATGATTGATGATATGTATGCAGATGCTGGAGATCTTGCTGCCAGAGCTTTTGCTCCTAGAGAATACGGACCAATAGATGTTGATCTAGATAAGTTCAGTATACGCATAGAGGTGGATTCATACATGGCAAAACTTGATGAGGGAGTTAATAAGCCAGTTTCGTCATGTACTTTGGAGATCACTGTCGATTCCAAAAACATAACTCTTAATGAAATGAGAGAGATGATCGGTAAGGAAATCAGTATTGGCCCTAAGCAGATGGAAAAAATCCGGTGGTGGCATCATAAGAAGCAGCAATTCATAGATGTTTTGGATACTAAAGATCTTATGCAGATTATGTGGCGAAAGAAGCGAACCAGGAAGGTGTTCTTCCTTGGTACCATTTCTGATGTTGTTGAACATGTTATAGTGGATGTAGATGCCCCTATAGTGGCTGAACAGAATGAGGTGGTCGACGTTGATGAGATCTGATGAGAGCTACTACCCTAGGCTTGTCATATGGACCGCAGGGTTCCCCTGCATGTATTTGTAATATTGACTGTTGTTGCATTTAGAGCGTGCTTCTGTGATTATGTTTGTTGAGAGATTGCGATATAATGTTGTGCGAGCTGTTGAGATTTTCGGACATGTCACTCACTGAAACCATCGTTGTTGTAATAATACATAAGTACATTGTAGTTGACATGATTATGTTTCTTAAGATGATGTACCGTACTTGTTTCTGTTATTATGTTTGTTGGGACATTGTAATGTAATGTTTTGTGAAACCATGACTGGACTAGTGATGCATAAATACATTGTAGTTGACATGATTATGTTTCTTTAGATGATGTACTGTACTTGTTTCTGTTATTTTGTTTGTTGAGAGGCTGTAATGTAATGTTTTGCGAAACCATGACAGGACAAGTGATGTGTAAGTACCTTGTAGTCAACATGATTTTGTTTCTTGAGTTGATGTAATATACTTGTTTCTGTGATTACGTTTGTTGAGAGATTGTAATGTGATGTTTTGTGAAACCATGTTATGGTTATGTTTGTTGGGAGATTATAATGTAATGTTTTGTGAAACCATGACTGAAGAAGTGATGCATAAGTACCTTGTAGTTGACATGATTTTGTTTCTTTAGATGATGTAATATACTGGTATGTTTTCGTTAGGCAATGAAATTGGGATGGAGGGAGTGCAGGTTTAATATTTGAAATGAGAATGTGTGAAGAGAATCCATATCAGGCATGAGACAGTAATCTAGGGAAAGGGCATGGTATCCATTAAACTATTGTAACATGCCAATTTAGTCATCATTGTAGCGGTAGAAGGGCTGCTCTCTCTCTCCCTCCCTCTCTCTCTCTCTCGCCGGCGCCGACGCCATCGCCGTCACATTCGCCATGCTATCCTTGAACGGCGAGGACGACCAGTCGAGCAGCGACAACCTTCTCTCTGACATCGAGTATTCCTTCCACGATGTGAGTTCCTCTGTTTTCTCGGGCTAGGGTTAGGCAATGGTAAATTTCTCGATCTAAGCTCCATATGTGCATGCAATCGTGTTCGATTTCAGCTTTGCGTTTACCTATAGGTACCAAGGACGATCTACGACTCCGAATGGGAGGGCCTAGATCTCGATGGAGAAGTGCCATGTGACCATGGGATAAGACTGAGGAGATATGTTGCATTCGAAGGCAGTAACACTGGGAGAAGGTTTTTGGGCTGTACAAATCAGGTTTGTTTACATTATGTGCAACTGTGACATGAAGTAAAATGTATCGTGCATGTTCATAACACTATATTGTGTGTGTTTTTAGGTTGGCCCGGTGTGTAAAGCAGTAGAGTGGGTGGATCTTGAGTGGCCAGATGCACTTAAGAAATGTTTGGCACAGTTATGGGAGATGTATGAGTTGGAAAGGTCAGGGAGATTTACTGTTGTAAGTGATGCAGCTGAAAAAAATGACAAGATGTCGGTACGAAATAAGGAGCTAGAACAGGAAATCGAGAATTTGCAGTCAAAGCTAACTGACGGAATCGATGGGAGCTTGGTTGTTGGAACTGCAAAGAAGCTTCAGGATAGTCACAGGTTGCTGATTCATAATGCAGAAAAGGAGAGGCATCCGCTCAGGGAAGACAAGAAGAATCTAGAGTACTGCATTGCGGATCTTTTGAAGGAACTAAAGAAGGCGCGCGAGGGTGAACAAGGACAGACTATAGAGGATAAAGGAAATTCGAGATGAATAATTTATGTTGTACCAATGCTTGAAACTAGTTAATTGTAAGACTTGCAGTTGCGCTTTCCGAACTAAGCCAAACTCAATCCTCGAGCAAAATAATTTCAGACGAACACACATATCGTGCATAGAGTTAAGTTCACGCTTAGAAAATCACCACTGCAGAGGATAAACCAGGTAGTTCAGTACTAAATAGACATATGTTGTGTTCAAGCGAGCCTGGCCTGGAGCTGCCTGTTTTCCTCCCTAAGATTGGCCAGCTCCTTCAGTACTATGTCGTGCTTCAGCTGTAGGTTCCAGCGCTCCGTCACGGATTGGAGAATTTTGTCCGTAGCCATATGATTTTCCTTTAAGATCCCTTTCATGATCTCCGTCTGCTTCCTAGCCGAGGCGCGACCTTCACTGTGTAGCTTTGCCCAGTCGGCGTTTAACTTCTTCAGTTTCTGGCACTTGTCAGAAAGGACCGCGAATTCAGCGCGCAGTTGGTCAAAGGTCAGTTTTTGGGAATTCCGCTTCTCCCTTTGGATTGCTATCTTGTCATTTAGCCAGGTCGCTAGGTCCTGGTCGATCTTTCGCCTCTTTCCCTACAACAAAAATACATCGTATGGTTTGTTCAGTTCACCAGGACAAGCTGGTTAGTTTCCATAATTAACTGAATCGACTAGTGGCACTGTCATAATTTCAAGGAAGAAGCAATCTAGGACTAATCAACATTTTATGAATCGACTAATGGCACTGTCATAATTTCAATTTCGAAGACAAATAAGATTTATCAGCAGTTTAGTGTACTGTGTGTTTTTCCCAATATCACCAAATAGTAGTGGGAGAGTGGCAAACTCATAATGCAGAAACCCATGTCCAGATACATAATGGAAAGAGAACATGTTGTCCATTCATGAACATGAACACCAACACATGTGCAGATAGATAAGGAGTTGCCCTAGGATTCTTATTGCACCGTATAATGGGAAGCAGACATGGGCATTGCTCCCTGAGCCCTAAACATTACAAAAGGAGAGGAGGAAGAACTGGTATTCGTGTCCTCGCTAACAGGAATTAGACTTGGGCATTGCTCCGATACGCCTCCAGACATGCCCTTAGCTCCTCGTTCTCTTTCTGAACACCCTCGAGTACGGTGATCCCTCTGCTCATGTCCGCCTTCATCTCCTTGACTGCATCTAGGCAACGGTTCCTGTCATGGTAGGCTCGGATGGTAGCCTTGGTTTCCTCGACGCGTCCTCTGAGTGCCTCGCTGACTTTGTCCTGCAGGAGAATGCACCTTTCCACAAGATTCTTCTTCTCCTCCGTGAGCTCGTTGATTATCTTGATGGCCTGTTCTTGCCTGATCAAGTTACGGTCGAGCACTTTCTGCAGCCTAACGACGTCACGTGCAAAATCTAGCGAGATCTCCTTCTGCACAGATAATTGCTTGCGTAGGCTCTCATTAGCTTGGGTGAGGGAGCGTGCAAGTTCATGTTGGTTGGCAATCTTGGAACTGATCGCGGCCACCTTCTCATGGTACTCGGCCTTCGATCACTGCATCGTTCATGTTAATTGAAATAGGAATTCTACAATTACACTCCTGGTCCCAGGTGAATACTAATACAGATCAACAAAAATCCCCGTTGAATCTATTGGCCGCAGTGTTAAAAAATGGACCTGGAGATCTATTCATGACCACGATAACTAATCCTAATCACAAAAAATCCATAGTGAATCTATGAACATCAGTATTAAGGAAAGACCAAGAGATCCAGTCAGATTCATGAAAACAAATACAACTCGCAAAAGAAGAAGAAAAACCAATGCGGGGTGGACAGCATCTAAGAAATCCACATCATAACTCGGAGAAATAACAGCGTGGAGATTTGCTACCTCGCTGAGACATGGAACGGGGCCGAACAGGTCCTGCAACGCCTCCGTCGTGGTGGATTCGGGCTCCATGGCCGACCTGTAATATGTAGAAGAGGAAGAGCCAGAAGAACAAGAAAAACAAGAAGAAGCTGATAGATTAAGATCATGATGGAGAGGGAGATGGAGAAGAAGTAGAATAAGGAGACCGTACCGGGAGGAGCCCTCGCCTGCTAGAACATTCAGCGCCATTGTCGGGGGAGATTGGGCCTCGATGAGAGGGTGGGCTTGAGCGGCTGGTAGAGCAAGAAGTGCCTCGCGGCGATTTCTCTCCCTTTTCTCTGCGAGGATCGTCGACTGGCCTCTCCCCCTCCTCAGTGGAGCCATGGCTTGCAGGGTGAGTGTGGCGGTGGCAGGAGGAAGGAGATAGTGATTATTAGTGTGGGAGAAGAGTAAGAGTACATGCCGTGGTCCAGTAGTACTAGTACTATTATACAATGCCACCATGTACGGTCTACCTTCTCAAAGAAGCCAGGGAGGCAGGGGTAGGGAATCGACGGGACTTGTATTTATTGCGATGGACACTTCAATGGCCTTCGGCGCCGCCCAAAATCCAGTATATAATAAGGGGAGTGCGAGCCGGGTGGTCGTCATGGGAATCGGCGCGCACATCCTGCGTGCGTGTGTCACGTGTTGATGGGGCAATGGCACACGCAACTGCTACACGATCACGTCGGCACGTCCAACTCCGTCGAACTCCACGTGACAGGCATGAACAGGATATTTACGAGTCTAGAATACGCTGTGCCACTTTTGTTGTGATCAAATTATGTTCAGTACGCGAGATATTACTTCTTTCTTCTTTTTTTTGATAATCGACAAATGCATGCATGGACACGACGCACAAAACCGCTGCTTGTCCTTGATCAGATCGGCACCCCACTCTGTGTACCCGCCGTCGACCATTCGGAACAACTACCTCGAGCACGATGCCCCCTCGCCGTGGCAATGGCAGGTCCAAGCCTTCCACTGACCGTCCTGCGTCCCTGGCTCTTCGCTGCATCCTCCACGCTCGCGAGTCACCTGCTAAGGCAGCACGTCGTGTCCGACCGCGCCAGGATCCATCGACATCGACACTCGAGGACACCGCGACGTAGAAGATCGTACCGGCCGCGCAGGAGGAGCGTGGGGTATCTGCAGCATCGGACAAGCGCAAAGTAGCAGCCAGGACGGGGGCGCGTGTTGCACCGGCGAGTACGGACAAGAAGAGGAACGAGAAGAAGACCAGGAAGAAGAGAGGAGATAGCTATTTCGACGAGTCCGACTCAGCCAACGAGGAGGCGTTCATCGATCAGTTGGAGGCAGAAGCGGAGGAGAGTGACGTGGACCCGTGGGACTACGAAGAGGAGGAGGAGGACTCTGACGAGGACATAGCATGCTTATTCAAGGAAGGGGGCGGTGTCGAGTCATCAGAGGAGGGCACTAATGGCGGCGATGGCGGGGACCATGGCGTTGACGAAGACGAGGACGAACCAAAAGACGAATACGATGGCTTCTTCGAAATATGATCATTTATTTTATTTATTTTAGTTGGATAGATGGATTTTCACTTGTTTATGGGGGTAAAGTATCAGTGGCACGGATAGAGAGGTGGCACAGATTGACCATGCATAAAAAAAGTGGAGAAGGGAGGGGGTTATCCTGCCCGTTGGATCACATGGGATCAACGGTTGGTGGAGACGATCCGCGTGACACCTGTGTCAGCCAATCAGGGCATAGCACTAAGAGTGAGCACATGTTTGAGATCTCCACACGTTTGGGCTTTTGTGAGATTTGTGACAGAGAGAGAGGGAAAATCTCTTTCACAATCCACCTATGGATCCACCTGTACCATTCAAATGTCATTGCATTTGTGCTCTTTTCACAATCCACCTATGGATCCACCAGTGTCATTGCATGTGTGTTCTTTTTACTTACAACAACCAGAGTCATTCCATGTGTGTTCTTTTCACATACCACATATGGATCCACCAGTGTCATTGCATGTGTGCTCTTTTCACAATCCACCTATGGATCCACCAGTGTCATTGCAGGTGTGTTCTTTTCACTAACAACAACTGGAGTCATTGCATGTGTGCTCTTTTCACAATCCACCTATGGATCCACCAGTGTCATTGCACGTGTGTTCTTTTCATTAACAACAACCAGAGTCATTAAAATGTGTGCTCTTTTCACATACCACCTATGGATCCACCAGTGTCATTGCATGTGTGTTCTTTTTAGTAACAACAACCAGACCCATTTCATGGATGTTCTTCTCACATACCACCTATGGATCCACCAGTGTCATTGCATGTGTGTTCTCTTCACAATCCACACATGGATCCACCTGTGTCATTGCATGTGTGTTCTTTTTAGTAACAACAACCAGTGTCATTGCATGTGTGCTCTTTTCACATACCACCTATGGATCCACCAGTGTCATTGGATGTGTGTTCTTTTTACTAACAACAACCAGAGTCATTTCATGGTTGTTCTTCTCACATACCACCTATCGATCCACCAGTGTCATTGCATGTGTGTTCTCTTCACAATCCACACACGGATCCACTAGTGTCATTGCATGTGTGTTCTTTTTAGTAACAACAAGCAGAGTCATTGTAATGTGTGTTGTTCTCACATACACCTATGGATCCACCAGTGTTATTGCATGTGTGTTCTCTTCACACTCCACACATGGATCCACCAGTGTCATTGCATGTGTGTTCTTTTTAGTAACAACAACTAGAGTCATTGAAATGTGTGTTCTTCTCACATACCACCTATGGATCCACCAGTGTCATTGCATGTGTGTTCTTTTCACTAACAACAACCAGAGTCATTGCATGTGTGTTCTTTTCACATACCACATATGGATCCATCAGTGTCATTGAAATGTGTGTTCTCTACTGGTGGCACATACAATGACACTGGTGGATCCATAGGTGGTATGTGAGAAGACAGCCATGAAATGACTCTGGTTGTTGTTAGTAAAAATAACACACATGCAATGACACTGGTGGATCCATGTGTGGATTGTGAAGAGAACACACATGCAATGACTCTTGTTGTTGTTAGTGAAAGAACACACATTCAATGACACTGGTGGATCCATAGGTGGTATGTGAAAAGAACACACATGCAATTACTCCAGTTGTTGTTAGTGAAAAGAACACACCTGCAATGACACTGGTGGATCCATGTGTGGTCTCTGTAGAGAACACACATTTCAATGGATCCACCAGTGTCATTGAAGTGTGTTATTTTTAGTTACAACAACCAGAGTCATTTTGCATGTGTGTTCTTTTCACATACCATCTATGGATCCACCAGTGTCATTGCATGTGTGTTCTTTTCACAATCCACCCATGGATCCACCAGAGTCATTGCGTGTGTGTTCTTTTTAGTAACAACAACCACAGTCATTTTGCATGTGTGTTCTTTTCACATACCACCTATGGATCCACCAGTGTCATTGCATGTGTGTTCTTTTCACATACCACATATGGATCCGTCAGTGTCATTGAAATGTGTGTTCTCTACAGAGACCACACATGGATCCACCAGTGTCATTGCATGTGTGCTCTTTTTAGTAACAACAACCAGAGTCATTTTGCATGTGTGTTCTTTTCACATACCACCTATGGATCCACCAGTGTCATTGAATGTCTGTTCTTTTCACTAACAACAACCAGAGTCATTGCATGTGTGTTCTCTTCACAATCCACACATGGATCCACCAGTGTCATTGCATGTTTGTTCCCATCACAATCCACACATGGATCCACCAATGTCATTGCATGTGTGTTCTTTTTACTAACAACAACCAGAGTCATTTTGCATGTGTGCTCTTTTCACTAACAACAACTGGAGTCATTGCATGTGTGTTCTTTTTACTAACAACAACCAGAGTCATTCATGGCTGTCTTCTCACATACCACCTATGGATCCACCAGTGTCATTGTATGTGTGTTCTCTTCACAATCCCCACATGGATCCACCAGTGTCATTGCATGTGTGTTCTTTTAGTAACAACAAGCAGAGTCCTTGTAATGTTTGTTCTTCTCACATACCACCTATGGATCCACCAGTGTCATTGCATGTGTGTTCTCTTCACAATCCACAGATGGATCCACCAGTATCATTGCATGTGTGTTCTTTTTAGTAACAACAACCAGAGTCATTGAAATGTGTGTTCTTCTCACATACCACCTATGGATCCACCAGTGTCATTGCATGTGTGTTCTTTTCACTAACAACAACCAGAGTCATTGCATGTGTGTTCTTTTCACATACCACATATGGATCCACCAGTGTCATTGAAATGTGTGTTCTCTACAGAGACCACACATGGACCACCAGTGTCATTGCAGGTGTGTTCTTTTCACTAACAACAACTGGAGTAAGTAATGCATGTGTGTTCTTTTCACATACCACCTATGGATCCACCAGTGTCATTGAATGTGTGTTCTTCTCACTAACAACAACAAGAGTCATTGCATGTGTGTTCTCTTCACAATCCACACATGGATCCACCAGTGTCATTGCATGTGTGTTCTTTTTAGTAACAACAACCAGTGTCATTGCATGTGTGTTCTCTTCAGAGACCACACATGGATCCAGCATGTTCATTCATATGTGTTCTTTTCACTAACAACAACCAGAGTCATTGCATGTGTGTTCTTTTCACATACCACATATGGATCCACTAGTGTCATTGAAATGTGTGTTCTCTACAGAGACCACACATGGATCTACCAGTGTCATTGGCATGTGTGTTCTTTTTAGTAACAACAACCAGAGTCATTTTGCATTGTGTTTCTTCTCACATACCACCTATGGATCCACCAGTGTCATTGCATGTGTGGTTCATTTCATAATAGCACCTATGGATCCACCAGTGTCATTGCATGTGTGTTCTTATTTAGTAACAACAACCAAGTCATTTGCATGTGTGTTTCTTCTCACATACCACCTATGGATCCACCAGTGTCAATTGCATGTGTGTTCTTTTCACTAACAAAACCAGAAGTCATTGCATGGTGTGTTCTCTTCACATACAACATATGGATCCACCAGTATCATTGAAAGTGTGGTCTCTATAGAGACACACAACATGGATCCACCAGTGTC